>OZ018391.1:31703616-32303616 GCA_963969525.1 Ontholestes murinus
CTTGTAACATAATTGATGATGTCGTTCGATATACCGATGCTGGTAAAGTAACCGCCTTAATTCTCCTAGATTTCAGCAAGGCATTCGATATGTTGAATCATCAAACTATGATGAGTATATTTAGGTACGTCGGTTTAGGCTCCGATGCAATTAATATTATGGCTAGCTTCTTACATAACAGGAAGCAAAAAGTAAAATTAGAAAATGAGATGTCTACTTCTCGTCTCTTCAGTTGCGGTTTAGGACAAGGTACAATCCTGGGACCAGTGATATACACAGTATATACTTGCTCATTATAATCTGTAATAAATTATGCTTCATATCATCTCTATGCAAACGACACACAGTTATATTTATCTTTTGGCATCAATAATCCCATCACTGTGCAAAATCAACTTAACAGTGACTTTCAAGCTCTTCTCCAGAACTCTCTCTATCATTCGCTGCAAATTAATCCAGACAAAACTCAACTTATTCTTTTTAGCCCAAGAAATGCTAGAGACCTTGCCGAGAAAAATTTAAAAGTAACAATGTACAGTAGAAAATTGCCAATCAGTAATTGTGTCAAAAACCTAGGCGTGTATATTGAATCAAAAAAATATATATAAATAGGCATCTTCTGAGTACAAAGAGGAAACATATTTTATGTCATAGCTTAGTATTATCCACTACGATTAAAAGTTATATCAAATTACTATAGCATTGCACTACATTTTCCTGGTTGAATTCAACCTGTCAAATACAATGCACGCTTTAGACAAGATATGCCACCTTAATCGTATTATTTTACTTATACTATAGATACCCGGAGAACTAGTTAAACTTCGTTTCATTATCTTCAAATGATATAAATAGACCAAAATAGACTATAGTCGATAGGAAAACAATGATTTCTGGAAAAAATAATTTACGTCCCAAAGTAAGTTTCTTTTCAAAGGCCAACTCTAAATTACAATAATACTGAGCTAGATTATTATTAGAAATCTCTTGCTATTGTTTATTGAACTGCTTTTCTCATTAAGATGTTTTATTATTTCTTTGTACTATATAATAATTTCCTTAATACTTTTAGCAATAAAAGTAAATGAAACCCTATGCACTCATTCAGTCGTTAGAAGGTGTACTATATAGTACTATGTATTTTAAATAATATCTCATGGTTTACACTATAGAATATTCCATTCTGAAAATCCTAAATATATAACAGCAATAGTTTTTGTAATGACCGTTGTTTTTGTATATTACGTACATCTAGTACTTAGCAAGTACTCTTAGCATGATCATTATTAAAATTCCAGACAACATGAATATTTTATTAAAGATATAATAATTTATTAATTAGTCTACAATATTTAAAGATAATGTAATTTAATGTCATCCTTATTACTTGAATTAATGGCTATTGTTAACTAACCATTGAATTTTTAATTAAAAGGGAGACTTATTCAACCATGAAGTTACATCCTTTTCACACTTAAATGTATTCAAGTATTAGCATTGCGTATAATGTTTACTTAAGTAATTCCTGCTTAGTTAAAAGAAATAGGTTACACGTTTAATATGTAAAGTGTGCTATTTAGTAATGCAATCTCCTTTTTTGTTCCAGGTAATAAAGAAGCGAGTAATCAATCCAATCACCGGCAACACAACACGGTATAGAATGTGTGGTAAGAAGCGAGAAACGAGCTGATTAGTCCGTTTGCGGTATTAATGAATTAATTGCGTGCGCATGTCCATTAGACTCAAGTAACCGCATGATAAAGGAGACACGTCGAGGCCGTAAAAAGATTTGTGCGGTTGTAAAATGGTGGTATAGCTTGTGGCTGAAATTAATAATGATAGATAAAAGCCGGTATTAAAGGGTATTAATTTAAATGATGTACGATTTGTTTATGTGCTGGCAACGTGGCCGCGGCGTGCGATAGAGACGGTGCTCGGTTCTGTCGCTTTTCGTCTCGTTCCGTTTAGTTTCAGGTAAAAAGAACGAATCGAAGAACCAAAGCGTGTCTGCTTTAGCGCGACTGCAACAGGCAGAACGCAGAACGACGAAGGTCGAGGCCTTTGGGAGAGGGTCTCTCTTATTTAGGTATTTATGTTCGGCTCTTTGACAGACTGGATGTCGTAGAGTCTATTTATTCAACTCGGATTCAGATGACAATCTGGCATTCCGCTGAGGTCAACCGTGGAAGTGCCTAGTTCTCTTCGTCTCGTTTCATTTACACCCAACAGGTTCACGTTGTCATAGTTGAAATGCAGATTTTTTTGTTCGTTTTCAGATGTGGTAATACTAATCAAAAATTACAATCCAAAGATACCCAAAAAATTGATTGTTTTTGTTTCTCTGATAAAATTGAATATACTTATTAATGGTTTTCAGAAGAAGTTAGGTACTACTTTCAAAATTATTAGATGAATAAATAAAATCCAAAGCTGTTAAAGATACCTACACATTAGATTATTTAAGGAATATAAACTGGAAAAATTAGCAAAGTGTCATTTGATAATCTCTGCCATTAGATTCAAAGATTATTTACGTATATTTAAAATAACTTAATAAATAAAATATGCTAATATGCTAAAGTAATTTTTTATAAAAGATATTATTGTATTAATTGAAAAGTAAACATTAGAGTATAAAGAATTGATTAGTTCGGTATATTAATTATTACCAAGTAAAGTTATATTAAAGTTTTTTCATTGTGCAAGGGGAAAAAAAGTAAGCATTAACATGTTATTAATTAATTACGTCCCCGGCCCCAATTAATAACCTAAAATTCTATCCCATCGCCCTTGAGCTACGTACGCATAATAATTAAACACACACAAGATACACAGGAAGACGTTTCAATTAAAATAATGTGTTTTAATTAATTAATAAAGTTAGCTAGGAGCGCTCAACGTTTCACGGCGCAAAATTTCACTAACATTTTCCGATAATTACGAAAACATTTTCTCGATATATGTCTGGATTTTCAAAGGGGGATTAATTGACTTTTAATTGAACTAAATTCCCCAACAAACGATACCGTCGGGGTTCTCTTGTTTTCGAAATTTATTAATTAATTTTTTACACGGCGCCCCCTGTCCACGCGATAAGCAGAAAAGGGGATAATGTGTTGTTGCGTCATACGTGCACAGTCATAGCATGCTGCGGTACAGTATCGTTAGGCAATTTGCCTAATGTCTTTCATTGGAGACATTAAGTGCTATAAAAAGTTACGGTCAACTTTCCTCCTCCTCTGTTTTTTTTTTTACAACTTTCTTTGACGAGAGTTTTAGCGTCGTCGTTTAGCGTCACCGAAATACACGCTCGGATTCAAGATTTACGATTTGCGGGCTAATCAGGACTTGATGACAAATAATTTTGAACTTCCGATATATATTATTTAGCTGTTCATCCGATTTGCCCTAGTTTTAGAGTATTAGTTTGGAATATTTAATGAGCCAATCTGCAGATAGATGAAATAAAATATTCATTTCAGTAATTGTAAATTACCATATCACATAGTTCAGCTCAAAGCAAATATCTTTGAATACTTTAGTAGAGATATATTCAAATATTAGTTGATTCAAATATTTTATATGTTCATCGGTTTTATATATCAATGTTATAGTATTGATTGATTAATGGTTGAGGCATTAACTTCGTAATACATCTTGGAAAATTAAACAAAAACGTTTACTTTGTTGATATCAAAAAAGTAAATTGTCAAAATGTGTGATGTTTGGGTTATATTTTATTTTAATTAAGTTGTATTACAAGTTGGATTATAATATAAAGGTAATTGTATCTTAATGACAATAAATTTATCGGAAGACGGAAGTTTTTCAGATTAATTTATTGTAAATAAAAGAAAAAAAAATCAAAGCCACTAATTACATCTTCGGAAGATATTAGCATTACTACTTGTGGCAAATAGCCGATTGACCTAGATTCTAAAAATTCTTCTACAGACGATTCTTGGAATACTAATAATCATGAGTATAACACGAGTCCCAAAAATTAAATTAAATAGGTCGGAAAATACTATGTATACTAACACAAGAATAATAGCAGCAATGAAGCGAGATCATTGTTTAGATATTTTGAAATATCTTCATTTTAGCAATAATAATGTAAATAACACAAATTATTATTATAATATATAATTATTTTAAAATATTGAACGTTAATTTAAAAAAAAATCTTTTCAATATTTGAGAATCTAGCAATTCTGAAGATTTTAAATTCTAAAAATATTATAGATTTAAAAGGTAACAAGGATTGTATAGATTCTTTAAAGAATCTTTAAAATCTCTAGGTTTTAGAGATTCTGGAATATTTGTAATCGTTAAATATTTAGGGTCTTTAGAATTTTAAAATGTTAGGATCTAAAGAATTTTTTAAATAATTCAGAATCTTTAGAAACCATTAGAATCTTTAGAATTCTTAAAATCTTAAAGAAATGGAAATAGGTTTTCCTACTTAGCTTTTCAGATAAGGTTTAGAAATTTAATATTTTAAGAATTCAAATTTTTTGAATTGGTAGAGTTTTTAAAATCATTAGATTTTTAGAGATTCTAAAAATTAATAAAGATTTCTACTCAACTTTGTTGCTTGATTTACAATTATTTAAAAATTTATTAAGCTTTAATATAAAAAGTTCTTACAATATTGTTGATTCCTGAGGCATCTACATCGTTATACGTGTTATTATATATTAATAATACTTAATACTTTGTCTGCATAAAATAAATTTTGTTATACAGACAAAGTATTAAGTATTATTATTATATGCTTACAATATTGCTAGAGTCTTCAAATCTTTAAACTTTTACCTTTGTAAACTTTGAAATATTTAGAGACTTTCAAATTCTAGAACCTTATTATCTTTAGAATATTTAGGTACTTTAAAATTTTAGTATTTTTACATTTTTTTAGATACTTTAGAATTGGTATAATATTGAAAATCTATAACATCTTTATAATAATCAAACCCTTAGAATCTGTAGAATTTAGCAAATCTTAGGAGACCAAATTAAATTAACATTTTGATAATTTTATATCTTTGAAATTTTTAGAATATTTTTATAATCTTTGATTAAAACATTTTAGAAACCTTCCTTTGTTATTTTAAATATTTAGAATCCATTCTAAGTCTTTAAAGTTTTTAGACACTCGCGAACAATTGCAATTAATTTGAAATCAGAATTTTGAAATAGTAGCATCTTAAAAAAAACGCAAAAGAGTTGAAAATCTTTAGAATTTTTTAAATCATAAAAAAGAAAGAAAGAAATTCCTTACTGTGCTTCTAAGAAGAAGCTATAAAATTATTAAAAGAATTAGGAATCCCATTTTTTGAAACAGAATTTTGAAATCGTGGCATCTTAAAAAAATTAAATAATTCTATCTAACCGCAGAATACCTATAAATCTTTAGAATTTTGAAACGATAAAAAAATCAAAATAATCTCCTACTATGCTTCTTAGGCGAAGTTTTAAAATTATTTAAAAAATTTGGAATCTTATAATAGATGTTATACATAGGAATTGTTCAATTTTTAAAATAAATACTTTAGAATCCATAGAGTATTTAGAATACAATCTTCCCCATCTTTAAAATCGTATCTTTAGACCCTTTAGAATTTGAATTTCGAATTTGAAAGTCTTTAGAATTGCTAGAATTGTTAGTATCAATGAAAAATCTCAATCATTAGATTTTTAGAACCTTTTAGGAATCTAACTAAATTAACAAATATTCCTTTTTGCGTTTTTTTTTCTTGTTGAAGATTTACATTTATTAAAAAAGTTTAAATTCTTCAACATTTAAATAATACAAGTTAGAGAAAATATTTAATATTTATGCTTTAAATGCTTTACACTATTTTTAAACTTTAGAGAACCTTTTTAACCTTTGAAATATGATTTAAAATGTTAAAATCTTAGTGTATTCAGAATATTTAGATACTTTAGAGTCCGTAGAATATTTATAATAATTAAAATATAAAAAATCTACCTACTTGTTCTTTAGAATTTTAGTAATTTTAATCATCTGGGAAAAAATTCAAAATGCATTGGACAAACAAACAAATATATTTCAGAAAAATGTCAAAATATGGTATTAAAATATATAAAGTATGTTTTCCTGGTGGTTATACAAATAATTTAGAAATTTACGCTGGAAAAATGGCGTTTCAATAAGAAGAGAGCATCCCCACGATGTTGTAATGAGACTGACAAACGTCTTGTTAAATGAATTCCAAACATTGTTTACAGAGAGCTATTATACAAGTTTACCATTAGCTGAAGAGTTTCTGGAAAACTTAACATATATTTGTAGTACAATTAAATTAAATTGAAAATATTTGACACAGACGAGGTACTATTATTAATTTACCAAATCGCAGAGGCTTCAGATTTATGAAATGGATGAATAAAAGGGCAGTTGCCATGCTAACATAACTTCATGCAGCGCACCCACATGTGCTATTACTGAAACCATTAATGGAACCCGATGTTGTACATGATTACAATGCCAAAAAAGGGGTGGATCTATGAGATCAACAATCATCATATATATGTACAAATGAACTTCACCAAAATAAATAATAATTCTGTTATAATTAATTAACTGTATTTCACTAGTTTTTTATTGAATCTTCAGAACGAGAATTTAATCGCGCCAATTTGTTTTAGGGTTAACTACAAAAAAATCTGTTAGTGGAATCTAAAAATTTATTATTTTCAATTAATTTCGCATGTCTTTTCTCACATGTAACGATAATTGTTGAATTTACAACCGTTTTCTCTAAAATCTTCAAATTTAATCGACGCCTTTTGATTTTGGGTATAGCGACAAGAATTTCATTTATTGGATTCTAAAGATGAATGATTTGAAATTAATGTCATTTTCTTCTCATATTTAACAAAAACTGTAGAATTTACACCAGTGTTTTTCAGAATTTTTAATCGGAGCAATTTTGATTTAAGTATATCCCCAAAAATTTTTGTTAGTGGATTCTATTTGGAATTATTATCTCAAACCTTTTTTACATGTAATAATAATTGTTGAATTTTTTGGGTTATACTCCGCGTGGTTTGTAAATTATATTCACAACGTTTCAAGTGTTTACTCTTGTGTGTTCAGTATTCAATATTACCTTGAATAAACAAGAGTAAACAGTTGAAATGGATAGCAGAGAAACCATCGAAACATTGTGAATATAATTTACAAACCACGCGGAATTTAACCCGAAAACCAACATACCATACCCGAGAAAACATCAAACTAAATTATATATTATAATAATTGCGTTTACGTTTAAGTCTTAAATGCACGATAAAATGATTTAATGTAACCCTAGAAACAATCAGTGGCGTACCAAAAGCGTAAAAATTCGTGTACCACCGGTGGTACCCGCCGGCGTTAACGTGTTAAATGTGCTTAGATCATCATTACACCATATTATGCCTTAAGACCTAAGGTTACATCACTATGAAATTCAATTAGTATAAGAGTTAAAGCCTCAAAACACGGGTATAAGTAAGATTTTCCCTAGTAAATTGATTTTCAGAAGAGATGTCATAAATTTGCCTTCACGCATCCCCGAATTGACTTTTAATTGTGGGGTTACGCCAAATCTAATGTTTAAGCTAATAGGTCTACTTTTCTGGCGCAGTTCCTAAATTGTATAGTTTAATAAATAATATAAACACTTTCGGTCTTCAACATCCAATAAGACTAAATTTACAAACAATATATAGAAAGTTATGACCAAACAACAGAAATAAGTGCGAAAATAGAGATAGCAAAAATTGCATTTATAAAATTAAAAGCAATTCTCTGTATCAGAACTCTCACAATAGAACTAAAAGCACTGAGGTCTTATATGTCTGCAATGGTACCATCTGGACCAGAACACAAAGACATACTACAATCATTCGGAATGTGGTGTTTTATATGACTACAATGGTATCATATGGACTAGAGAGCTGGACACTAAAACAATACACATAGACAAACTATAATCATTCGAAATGTGGTGTTACAGAAAGATACGTTGATATCTTGGACACAGTGGAAAATTAAATGTGGAAGTATTACAAGAAATTGGTCAATAATACGAAGTAATTAACAGGATACAGAGATGAAAGCTACAATATCAAGGACATCTAATGAGAGGACAGAGATATGAGATATTCAGAATGATCATGCGGGGTAAAATAAAGGGAAAAGGGAACATTGGTAGAAGGAGAATTTCGTGCTTGCGGAATTTGAGGGATTGGTTTAAATGATAAAATGATTTGATGTAAATAAGGTGAAAACTGCAATCATGATATACCACCTCCAATAGGATATGGCACAAGAAGTAGAAGACGTTATCAAAATTGTTGATAAATCATTTTTTTTTAAATAAAGAAAACATAACTTTTTTATACCACTTTTTATTGCACTTTTCGCGACTATTATTATTATATCCTGCAAACGCTTCAAAGAGGGGGGTGTACAACAGGTCCACCTGGTCGTTTAAGATGGAAATTCCCGGATTAATTTTTGCTTTATGAATTTCAAGGGCTTCCAGTAAATCCATTTTTCTACCTTTCTCGGCAAAATGGATTACCGAAAGAACATCCTTGTCAAAACTATGGTTTGAGTCTAAAAGATGATTTGCAAACGTTGAATTATTGTGTTTTAAATTGTATGATCTTTGATGCTCTCTTAATCGAGTTTGAAAATTCCGACCTGATTGACCGATGTACACACTCCCACAATTTGGACATGTTAGACTGTAAATTCCTGACTTGTACAAATTATTTATCGGTGTTTTTGCATTAAAAATTAAATTACAAACTTTAGTATTTGATCTAAAAACAACGTCAATGTCTCGTTGTTTAAAGATGATTCTAATTTTTTTACTTATTATTCCGAAATATGTTAAGATTTTATAAGGCTTACTTTCTGTAGCTGGATTGACGGCATATAGGTACTTTTGAATTTGTTTGGATTGATATTTATTAATTAATTTAGGAATTAGTGTATCTGGAAAGCCATTATTAGTGGCATTTTTTAAAATTATGTTTATTTCTTTGTTAAGGCATTCAGGACTAAGGGGAATTTTGAAAGCACGGGTTATCATAGAGTAAAAACCTGCTCTTTTGTGTTTATATGGATGACGAGAGGTATTGGGGATTATTGTGTCTGTGAAAGTGGGTTATCGGTATATGTTGAACGTCAGTTTATTATTAGTTTTTGTTAATGTTAAATCTAGAAAATGAATCTTGTTCTCACATTCTGTTTCAACTATGAATTTAATGGAAGGATGCAGGGAGTTAAGATACGTTAGGAATTGAGTTATTTGTCTGTCAGTACCCTCGAAACACGCCAGAATATCATTTATATATCTGTGCCACCATTTGATATGTTTTTTACCTTGGTGTGAGTTTAGTATTTGATTAGTAAGGTTGCTCATAAAGATTTCGGCTAGCAGCGGACTCAGTGGTGATCCCATTGCTAAACCTTCTTGTTAAATATAGAATTTGTTGTTAAAAGAAAAATGATTATCTTTTAAAATTAAATCTATTAAATTAATAAAATCTGATTTGACTACTGGGTTAGCATTGTTATACTCTAAATGTTGAATTATTTGTTCGAGGCATTCTTCAGGGGGTATTTTTGCGAACATTTTCGACACATCGAAGGATACTAACTACTAACTTACAACTATTAGGAATGACTGTATTTAGTTATTAGCTAGGTCTACAGAGTTTTTTATGGAATGTGGGTCTTTGAAGTTGGTAATCGATTTAAAAATAGAAATAAGTTCAACTGAAATTTTGTGGGCTGGAGAGTTTATGTATGAAACTACAGGACGGATGGGATTATCAGGTTTATGAATTTTTATCAGACCGTATAGCCTGGGGATTCTCGGATTCATAGGAAATAGATGTTTTGTTTTATTGTCTGGAAATAAGGAGTTATCCTGTACTGCTGATTTTAATTTGTTTAGTAGTTGGTTAGTTGTATCTTTTTTTAATTTCTGAAATATTAGAGGTACTTATAAAATCTTCTACTTTTTGAATATATTCATCGGTTTTTAAAATTACTATAGAATTGCCTTTATCGGCTTTTTTTACTGTTAAATGATTATTTTTTACTTTTTTATTTATAGATTTGATTATTTTTGTGTCTGAATTTGAAATTGAATTTGTTTGTTTTATTAAATTAGCTATTTTTGATTTATAGATGGTAGATATGGTTGTGTTTTTGATGCTATTTCTGACTCTATTACTAAAGTTTCTTTAAAAGAGGAGACATTGACATGTGGTGAATATTTTGGTCCTAACATTAATATTGAGGTTTCTTTATGTGTGAATTCTATTTCCGTTTTGTTTATAAGTCTATTATAAAACACTATGTTACCTTCAGGAGCACTACTGATTATTCAGTTTCTTATTTTGGATTTGACGTTTTTTATAGATGATCGTGCTGGCTCTACTGCGAACGTAGTCGTCGAACTTTATACCATTTTACTTACATACATATATCTTTATTTGATATAATATTATATATACATTATTTTGATATGTGTTTTGTTATTTCATTGGAAGCCAAAGTAGCTAATAACCTGTTGTCTTCCCGCCTTCAGCATTTTACTTTTTGATTCTAACGATTTTTAATGTTAATATTAATTTTTTTATTATTTTATTTAATGTTATTATATCTCCACGTAACTCTTCAATTAACATGATTTTAACAATGTAACAATTCTAAGTTTGATTACTTTATACTTAAATAATCTATGCAGTCATAGTTTCAAATACATTTAACAGTTTGTGGTTGATTTGCGAGGTATGATAAACTATATTTAATATATCACATATGATAGTAATTCTATTACAATTTATAATCATAAATATATTTTTCTATACAAAGGTTTTTATTGCAATACTTCGTAATTAATTAATATGTGATTAATTTCCTATTCATTGATACATGTGCTCAATTTGAAGATATTTATTATCCACGAAGTTATCGTCTCTGACCCACTTCGTGAAGTTTCACTTATTTTAGAAGGCCAAAACAGTTCCCCGTGAGTTTAGGATGGTAATTATAAAATATAAGTTTTCTTGATAATTAAACTCAATCATCATAAATCCATCTTAATAAAACTTGATTATATTAAATGTAATTTACTTGTATAATTATTGAAATATGTATATTACTACTCATTACAGAAGTAATATGTAGGTTGGAATGATGTAGGTTACCCACAAGCTGAATATATACGTGGGCCATAAGAAAAGTAGTGCCCGTTTAGGAATATAAAAAAAGAACTAGTTTATATTAACAATTTTTAACATGTTATTTATAAAGAACATACTGTAAACTACATCTTTACATAATTACTTCGCAAATGTAAACAATCGTAGCGTATGACAAGTTTTTATATCTTTGAGGCCGTAACGACTGATGGTAGTCCCGAACGCTTCTCACATGAGTGTTCTCTTTTCTTAAGTTGTTATTAATGTATTATAGTACCTTCTCTCCTTTGCTTTTTTAATTACCTTAAAAAACTATTAGTTTTTAATTAAAATTGTACAGGGTCTGGCAGAGAAGTATGATGTTTTTCGAGCGCGTATAACTCAGCACGTTACGTTTTCGGAATGGTTGCTATATGACCTTGCCATTTTGTTTGGTTTAGTAGTTATGAAACCGTAGCCGTTAGAGCAATGCGTATTTGCTTATGACACTTAAGTACATCGAAACTGGGGGTTCTGTAGTTTCTACATAACGCTGATTTTGAACACAATTCAATGTTGGAAGGCTCGGTCGTGTTCCTACGCGAAACACTATCCTGAAATGGGCGCAGAACCTCCATACTAGAGTAGTGGAGTTGGAGAAAGAAGTTTCTGAAATCCTGAAAATGTGGCAGCTGCGAAAGCGAGTTTTTTATGGGGTACCCAAAGGCCAGCGTATTAATTGAGAAACCACGCACCCTTGATCAGCTAGTTAATGCTATCAGAGAAATTCTAGCAATTCCGGCCAACATGTTTCAGTTCTTCTGACAAAGAATAAAGGCTTCAGACTAATTTAGTTCAAAGTTCAAAATGCTTAAAAATGCTTAGCGGATTATGAGATAGACATACAGACATAGTTGTTTGTCTAAAAATTGTTAAAATAGCATCTAATAAAACAGTATGGTATTTTAAAACATTCGTTGATTTAATTTGGGAAAATTTGCAGTGGAATCTGTTGATAATTTTGAAAGCAACAACCTTGATTTTATTATGGAAGAAATAGTCTCATATACTGTTCATGATAAAGTACTACTTTACATTTAAATTACCAAAGTATCACGTGCTACTATTTTAAGTATATGAAGCGAGATATAAAATACCAAACGAAGTAAAACTTATTTCATTAATACAATCTTACTATATTATACTAATGTGTTTTTATCAGTTATCAGTCACGTTTCATATTTTCCTATTTGACGAAATTAAATATTTAGGGGAATCCTATGCCTTGGTTGCATGGATACATCTTAATAATTTAGATTATGTTCTCTTATTTGATAGTATATCAAAGTTATAGTGGAAGAAAGAATTCAGTACACCTATTTTCAGATAGAAACAGACGTTTCGCGTAGTTTTTCTTGCAATTACATTTATCTCTCTAAATGAGATTAAATTAGGAATAATATAAAATATTTTTTCCGAGTGTACTGTTATATGAAACTGTTCCAACTATTCTGGATTACACTTTTTCCACCTATTTCACCAGTTCTGTTTATTTGTATTGTTAAATAGACAGAACTGAATAGTAGATATGAAACGTACAGGGTAGGATTTAAAAGTTATGAGCCTTCGTTCAAAAAGACAGTTTTGTTGAGCCCATCGGTACAACTGACTAATACTCTTTAAAATAGGAACCTCCTGCATCAATACACTTTTGTGGGCGACTTTTCAGTGACAAGAAGAAGTAAGAAAACGACACGTCCTTACTGTAGGGAGGCTGGGGGACCACAGAAACGTTGACTCGGACCAGGTATTCGGTGACGATGAAGGCGGTATGGCTGGGGGCCTTATCGTAACAAAGCTTCCAGCTGTCCTTGATGTCCCTTCGCTTGCGCGCGATGCTTCTTGTCAGCCCTTTCAGGACTTCCTGGTAGTAAGCAGCATTCACAGTCTGCTCGGGCCGGAAAAATCCGATGAGCATGGTCTTCGTCTTCGATTTGCTCATACGCGCTACTTGGGACGGGATGAGTTTGAGGTGTGCCACTCAGACCCATACTATTGCATATTTTTTTTTGCCCCAAACGCCTGTTGAAGATTTGCGAACGTTTCAGAAGGATATTTGCCCAACCGAAAGCAAAATTTGATCGCTTATCGTTGCTCCAACGATTTTTCCATTCCATCGTACCGCCGTACAGGGGCTCCCGTTAAGACCGATGCAACCATTCCGAAAGATCGGAGCAAACTAACTCGCGTGGCAGTGCGAAGCTAACAACTCCCTCCAACGTCGCTATCAAATGAACTGCGCTGCGAGGTACGCACGCTTTAGCATAATGTGAGGCTCATTACTTTTGAATCTTACCCTGTATATTAACTTTTCGTAAAAAAATTCAAAATATGGTTGTTCAAATTACGATGTACTTTTAGTGCCACGTTGAAGAATATTTTATTAATGAATATTTTGACTATACCACAACATAAATCGTATGAAGTGTGTTTTAGAAACAACGCCCGTACGATAAAAAAAAACTGATTTCAGGTACGCTTAATTAATAATTATTTAATAAATTATCTTAAAATTTCTGACAGTTACATTATGTGAAATGTGAAAACCCTGAATTAACTCATCATTATAAAATTGAAATGAAACATTTTAAATGGCTCCAATCAAGAAACAATTAAACGAATTAGTCAAAATTATCCAAAAAGCCGACAATATGCCAAGTGTCAACGATTCTTTCTATCGCGGCTGCTCCAGAAGAAAATACGAATACATGGAAATACACATACATTTAACCGTATAGGGTTAAAACACAAATTTCACTTTTTTTAAATTTAATTTTAGTAAGAAGCTATGGATATCTTACACAGCGCTCAGAATTTAAAATTACATTGCTGTTTCTAGTTTCTACAGGAAAAAAAAATACTAGATTTCTTCTATTTATCTATTTTTATAATTATAATCAGAGGTTTTAAGGGATGTAATCGTTAATAAAATGAAACATTCGTTGTCAATGTTGTCAAAATAGTACGAGGAAGGCCATAAACAATAATAATTTTTTGATATTAGAGGCGAATCATCCAGAAAGTAGAAGAAAAGTTGCTAGAAAATTCCCATAAAATAAAGCAATAAATAATGGAACTTTTAGAAATTTTGAAGCGAAATTGCTGAAAAATTCTAAAACTTTCAAAGAATATTCTTGGAATTTGAAAGTAACAATGTTGATAAATTCCAATAAAATTAAACAAAGAATTTTCGGGAATTTCCATAAGATAAAGCAGCAAATTACAGATAATTTGCTGGAAAACATTAGAAATCTCGCGGTATTTGACTTTGCAATAAAATTAATGACTTAGGTCACACATGTATTTGTTTTGGCGACTGTAGTTTCAAAAATTTTAACTTGCCATTGAGTGTGTTATCTACTAGGTTATTCATTTTATTGCAAATGTTTAAAAAATCCGAAAGAATAAGGCAGGAAAGATGCAGGACAATTGAATAAAGAATTAAACGAAATAAGTACATATCAATCGAAATGCAGTCACCTCATTTTGATGGTTAAACTGAATTAATTCATCATGATGATGATTGCGACTTTTACTAAGCTTAAAGCCGACTTCTGTTAAGTTAACATGGAATAGGGCTGGAGAATGCCAAAAAAAGTTTTGTTATTTGAAACTTCTTTTTTTCTGTGCCGTCTTCTATCTAAAGTTGGCGTACCTTATCCAACATTATTTATAGGTCTTCAATGTTGTCCGCGAGCATCACGGTATAATCTACATAACGAAAAATGCTGATCGTGTTTCCTTTATTTTGATGCCAGTGTTGCAGATTTCTAGGGCTTCTTCCAAGATGTGTTCAGAACAATAAGGTCGGGAGGAAACAGTTCTATCTGACTCCGCAAAGTCAAAGATAAAATTTGACCATAAAACAGAATAATACATCAAAATATCTAAATTTGATGTTTTGTCCTGTATTATAGTCAAGTTTTATCTGTACCGTTTATTCTCCGTATAGATTAAAATT
The DNA here is from genome assembly GCA_963969525.1 of Ontholestes murinus. Taxonomy (NCBI): domain Eukaryota; kingdom Metazoa; phylum Arthropoda; class Insecta; order Coleoptera; family Staphylinidae; genus Ontholestes; species Ontholestes murinus. The sequence goes on from OZ018391.1 coordinate 31,718,858, forward strand.
TTAAATGGTAGAAAAATATTGTAATTTGGAAAAGAACATTTTAGAAAACTTTGATTAAATTAAGGTCAAAATGACATGTTCGTTAATAGACATGTCCAAAATTTGGAAGAGAAATCTCCCAAAAAATAAAGAAGACTATTGAGATTATGAAAATCTGAAAGAACTATTTTTGATTATTCCCATGCAATTAAGAAATTAATGACAATGTTTGAAATTTAGACGAGAAACCTTTAATTGCAAAGAATGATAAGGTTAGTATATTTCTACAATAAATTCCATTAATATCCTAGAAATTTAGGATAGAAAATCTAGAAAGACTTAAAAATTCTAGTCATAAAAAAATACCTTCCAGAAAACTTTTAGTAAAATAGGTACAAAAAAATCTTGTAATTTGGAGAAGAAATTCTTAGCAAACTATTTTAGAAATTTAGAAGAGGAGTTCTAAAAGGGTTTACAATTTCTAGTTACAACAAAAAAAATACTTCCTAAAATGTAGGATGAAATAAAACACGATTTTCTATGTTTTATTACATCCTACATTTGAAAATGAAATACCACATAGTAACGGTCACCACCGTCCCACTTCCTAAAAGCTTCTAGTAAAGTAAATGGAAAAATCTTGCAATTTGGAGAAAAAATTCCTAGAAAAATTTGATTGTAAGACACCTGAAAAATACTTAAGAAATTTAGAAGAGGAATTCTGGAAAGTCTTACAAATTCTAGTCATCAAAAAAAAATCCTAAAAGCTTCTAAAAAAAATAGATGTAAAAATCGTGCAATTTGGAAAAGAAATGCCAAGAAAACTTGTAAGGCTCCTGAAAAATATTTTAGATATTTAGAAGAAGAGTTCTAGAAAGGCTTACAAAAAACTACTTAAGAGCTTTTAGTAAAATAGATGGGAAAATCTTGCAATTTTCATAAGAAATTCCTAGAAAACTTTGATTGTAAGACTCCTGAAAAATATTTTAGAAATTTAGAGGAGGATTTCTAGAAAGGTTTATAAATTCTAGTCGTCAAAAAACTTCCTAGAAGCTTCTAGTAAAATAGATGTTAAAATCTTGCAAAAATGTAGAAATTTTAAAATAAGAAAATTAATTTTTAAAAAATTCTACACTCTTACAAAATTTTCTAGAAATGGAAAGGGGCAAATTTTGTAATTATAGATAATAATAATTCTAGAAAATTCCACAAACCAGGTAAAAGTTCCCAAAGAGAAAAAAAAAAGAAGAAGAAAAATCTTCAAAAGATAAAGAAGAGCCACTGAGATTCTAAAAATTTAGAAAAAAACTATAGATTATTATTCATTCTCACGCTAATAAGAAATTGATGACAATTTTTGCAATTATAAAGAGAAACTCCTGAAAAAAAATGTTTGTAACGAAGGGTATCTGTAGAACAAACTCAATTAATGTTTAAAAATCCTCAAAAATATTCTAGAAATTTAGGAGAGAAATTCTAGAAAGAAATTTTTATCACATTCTGAAAACTAGTAAAATATATGGAAAAATCTTGCAATTTGTAGAAGGCATCTCTAGAAAACATTGATGAAATTGAAGCACACCGGTATACATTATTTTTACATTTTAAAATCCTCGAAGATAATTTTTACAAATTATAAAAAAATTCCTTAAAAATTCCACAACCCTCGAAATTTTTTTAGGAATTTAGAAGTGAAATCTTTAGAAAATTAAGAATAGCTATTGTGATTCTAAGAATTTAAACTATTGTTAATTATTGATGACAATGTTTACAATTTAAAAGAGAAATTTCTAAAAACACTGATTGTAAAGGAGGACAGAGTTAAAATATTCTAGGAGTTTAGGGAATGGAGGCATGAAAATTATAATCAACAAAAAACAACAAAAATAGGTGAAACGTTTGGAGAAGAAATTCCTAGAAAATTCAAAATGGCACACAACTTTGAAAATTAGAAAATTAGTTCCTTAAAAATTCTACCATCCTCGAACTTTGTTTAGGAATTTCGAGAGCAAATTTCTGGAAATGTAGAAAATAATAATACTGGAAATTTTCAACCATACATATTCTAGAAAGCTGAAAAATTTTCTAGAAATTTAGGAGAGACTTTCTAGGAAGGCTTGCAAATTTTAGTCTTCAAAAAATAAAAATCTTCCTGAAAACTTCTAGTAAAATAGATGAAAAAAAAAAAACGAAATTTGGAAAAAACATTGTTGATTATAAAATTGATATTAATGTTTGCAATTTGGAAGAGCAATTCCTACAAAATTTTGATAAGGGATAAACTCAATACATCTGTAGAACATTTTATTGGAATTATTTCAGTTGCTGTATTTTATCCATTTTTTTAAAGATTTATTTTCCACAATTTTTTTTAGAATTTTCAGGAATTGAAATTTAATAGAAAGTAGTATAAAAAAGTTAAACGTTTTTCTGTTATTCATTAAAAATGTACTACGAAGTGAACGCCTCCAAAATTCAAGATATATTTTCAGGAATTTCTATTCTAATCGTCGAGATACTTTTTTGGTGGTTCTAGAATAAATTTCTTATATATTTTTGATGATTCTAGAACTTTTGTTGTATTTTTTCTAACTTTTCCCATATATAATTTGAAAAATATTACATAACTTTACAAACAAAAGTTAAAGAGAATGAATAACTGAACAAGTTTTATGAAATATATTTTTCATAAAGTTCTTGCTTCCGAGAAAAAAATTAAATTAATAATTTTGACATTTTTTGCTTATTCCTAATAAACTATAGAAGTTACATAAGATTTATAGAAAAAGTAATTGTAAATAATCCAAAATTTAGCAAATTATTAAGAATAACCATTTCGAGTAAACTTCATAGTTTTCGTGAAAATTATAGGGAAAGTACTATGATGGCCACATCACCATTTTTTGTTTTCTTTGCGAAATAGACACAGAAATAGAAATATTTCATTATATGAATATATTTAATATTGAAGAGTACTCAAACACAAAGTCAATATTAAACCTTCTGAAATTCCTTCGACTATTAAAACGAAAATTGGGGAGTTATCTTCTTTAAACTACCGATACAAAAGTTAGCAAAAGAGGAAATAGTAATTAATTTTAACTTAAACTATTTAAAAATAAATATTTTAAAATTACTAATAAAAATTTAGAGGCAATTGACAGATTTATGAATACAAATTTCTATCTAGCAACAAAGGTAAGAAATATAATTTCTAAATATCTACTTTTACATAATAAACCCATTAGTAATATGACTACAATTGTAAAGAAAGATTTGAATACAATTCATACAAAGTAACTGCACTTGTAGGGTTTATTATGCGAGATTTTATTTGTCAGATGAAGCATGATTCATTCAATTTATCAAGATGTGCTAAAAATTTATTTAAACGTTACATACATTTATAATTAGTCAGAATAACAATGACAATAAACCAAGTATGCAAATCAGTTCGTATCAAACAATTGAAGATTCACAATTGTAACACAATGCGTGGAATTAATCAAGACCAACTTCAATGTATTCCTTTATAAGTTGGACCAATCAATTAAACGATATAACGAGCTAGTAATTAATAGTAATTATCCATTCCAATTAATTGAAACGCATGACGCAGCGGAATAAATTAACATGATTTACATTTTCAAATGCACGTATACCTGCCCATCATTTTTCTCCGCCATTAAAGAAACACAAAGGTGGCATTTCGTGCCCCGTTCTGGGTGCCATTAATGGTTAAATTGGCACCTGCAATACCTCACAGGACTATTTACTGACTGATTAACAGGACTTGATTAGCCGGCCGCCCGAAAAATGCTAGCAATTCTAATTTAAATTGTAATTACTTCAAAAATCGATTTATATTCAAATATTTAATTAAAGCCTAGCGCATTGCGGATTAATTATGAATCGTCTAGGAGTCTTTTATAATGTATATGAAATTCCTTATCAGATTCACATAAGCGCTATGCTGTTTTTATAAAAATCCAATTATGTTTAATAGCAGTGGAAATTCATATTCGATCAGCTTCGAAAATCCATGTATTAATATTAAACACATTATACATTCTTATAAATATATTTGGGTATTTATTTGATATCTTAAGATCTTAAGCTTGTATTAAATAGATACACCAAATTTTAAAATATAATATATTAAATACATTTATAATCATTTATTTGTATGAGATATATATAATATTGTCGAAAACATTACTCTTTTCACGAGTAATTAATAAATTCATTAAATGTGAAACGTGGACCGCGATCGGGTTTATTTCGTATGTTAAATTATTCAAGTTACAATTGTTCAGGGCCCAGTTTAGAATTACAAAATAAATGATTAAAAATTAAAATGGGCGAGTTTTCGGAGGGAAATTTGTAATGCGTACGTGCTCGTTAGTATACGACAAATAGCTTTAAAGCGTTCTGCCGGTCTTGTTTTAACTAGCCATGTTAAAATCCGTGTCTTGGTGGATCCATTATAGTGATGAATGTACGCGTGTACCTACGTGCATTAATAAACGATTAATTATTTAGGCATATCCTGCATTAATTATTAGCGGCCAATGCATTATTTTTCGGTGCGCTGAATTTTTAAGTGGCGGCCATGAAAAATTGGCGAGGGTGAGTTTATTATTAAATTCATGCATCAAGCTTTTACAATATAGTATTAATTTTTAATGTCATTGATGGAAAGGTTATTTATCTGTACACTTATTTTTTTTTTTTTAATTTTATTTAAAGAACATCTCTTAGAATAAAACTTTATAATGTGAAGCTTAAAAATAAACACAATACAATATTTCACGGAAAAATTTGCCTCATTATTTATCTTGTAACTTGTAATGTAAGTATAACACTAGTAATGCTATTAATTACATCTGAAATTTGGAAAATTCTCAATAGGTGAAATTCAAGTTTTACATTTTGGATGAACATATATGTACTTAAATAAAATAAAATCTGCTAGCATTGGTAATGATCAAATTCGTATGTTACCTTACGAAATTTTTTTTATTATACTTATTATAAATTTCTGCAACATAAATTCAGATTTCCCTGGCTCTTGAAAAATGGAACTAATCCAACCTCACTCAGCCCAAACATAAACCGATAAGTATTTAGCAACGTTGTATATATGTATAATTCGAAAAAGTGATCAAAGTGACACAAAGAATCATCTATTACTTGTTCGTCAAACAGGATTTAGAACTGATCACAGTTGGGTGACAATCTCATTTAGTATAACAGATAAAATTTTAAGGGTTACTAATTCAGGTCACTGCAGTTATATTTCTTGATTACACAAAGGTTTTTGATACATTAAGTAACTATACTTTAAATGCACAGATTCCTAGGTGTTGATTCATGTGCTCTAAACCTTAAATTTATCTTAGCCATAGAAAACATAGTGTTATAATAGATTCACCTTCTTCTCATTTCTCTGACTTCAAATAAGGTAATCCATAAGGTTCAGTCATTGGTCCTCTCATATTTTTGTGCTATATATTATTTTAATTATATATCAGCTTGAACAAGGCAAGGGGCAGATAATACTTAGATTTAAATTTCGTTTGCACCATATCGTTATAATATGTTTAAACTCGGAATTTGTGAATTCACTGAAATGCTCTACACATGAAATCACAATTTTTTTATTTGTCAAAAATAAGACCAGCATTGATCTTTAAGACATAATATTGTCATTAATAACAAAAATGTGCCTTTTGTAAATCTTGGTGTGATTATTGATAATATATTTAGATACAACGCACATATTAATAAATGCATTACCGCCACATATTTGAATCTAAAACTATTATATCCTCATCGATCTTATCTCTCACTAGCCACTAAAATTATTCTTTGTGATTCATTTGTTTGATTTTTAACTATTACTCTTCCCAGTATCATATTGCAATTGAAAAAGTGTACCTGAAATCCAACACAAAAGGTACAAAATGCAAGAAATTTTCGTACGACAATAAAATTTGTGAATCTGGATGGCCATCAACGCTGAATCAGCAAAGAGCTCAGACTATTTAACTTAAAAAATTATAAATACACACCCAGCATATTTGCACAACAAAATTATATTTCGAAATTATCTCCATAATCTAAATACCAAAACCGAATGTATAATTATTTACCACAATGTTACTGTTTTAGTGAAAATAAAATGATTTTGTCCTGTTTTATCGTCAAGTTTTATCTTTGCCTTTGCGTTTTCTGTTTTCTCCCGCTCTTATTGTTCAACATATATTCTGAACACATCTTCAAAGAATCCCTAGACACCTGCAACAGTGACAACAACACGAATCAGTAATTTTCGATATACAGATAATACGGTAATGAGAGCGGACAACATAGAAGATCTGTAAATAATGTTGGACAAAGTAAACACGATGAAGGACAAAATTTGGACTGAAAATTAACAGAAAGTAAACAAAAATTATGACAGTAAGCAAGAGAAACATACAAAACGAAAACCTAACCATAGAACCAATGGAACGAGTACACCACTTTAAATACTTAGGATACACTTTGAGCGATAAATGGTATCCCGATGTAGAGATTAAGACGCGAATCAAAATAGCAAGATCATCATTTATTAAAATGAAAAGTACGCTATGTGCAACCTAAGTTAAGGTACCCGTTGATGAGCAACAAAATGTTACTTGTTATCTATATTACTGTATGCAATAGAGGGGTGAACCCTAAAACCCTATGAGATGCGTAGAAGCTTTCAAAATGAGGTTTTGCAGAGGCATTAGAATTAGAACAAAACCTAAATAATGCCCAGTTCGACTTTAGACATGATTATGGATCTCGAGAACCCGTTTTTGCGTTGCAAGTCCTAGTCCAGAAATACAAGGTGGGGCAAAAGTCCCGCTACCATTTTGATTCCCTATAACTTTGCTCATAGAAAAGATAAGTAAGTTTTGTTTTCATAGAAGGTTTATTTGGTCTTTACATTGCTTATGATTGGAAAATTATATCGGCTAAATGTTGACCGCGATTCGCTATGCAACTTTCGGCTCTTTTTAGGGCATTTTTCATGACATCCTTCAACATATCGGGCTGAATTTCTTCAATTTCGTGACTGATATTGTCTTTAAGATGTTGACTCGTTTGGGGCTTATTCACATAATCTTTTGATTTAAAAAAAAAAACCATAAGAAAAAGTCTGCTGATGTTAAATCCGGAGATCTGGCTGGCCATGGTAAATCGCCACCTCGTGAAATTAGTCTTCGTGGAAAAACGTCATTCAATAATTGAATTGTTGAACGAGCTGTGTGTGCTGTGGCCCCATCTTGCTGAAACCACATGTCCTCTAGTCCTTGCTCTTCCATTTCAGGCTCAAGAAAATTTCGAATCATGTCTTGGTACCGTTCAGCATTAACAGTAACTCCAACACCTTGGTCACTTTCAAAAAAGTAGGGACCAATAATGTTTCCAGCATGAATACCACACCATTCAGTTGTTTTTAGTGGATGCAATGATGTTTCATGAATTAATTGAGGATTGTGTGTTCCCCAAAACCGACTGTTCTGTTTATTGACATGGCCACTGAGAAGAAAATGGGCTTCATCGCTCATTATCAATTTAGACGAAAAATCTTCAATTTCACCAGACAGCCTTAGGATTGCATTACTGTACTCAACTCGTTGATCATGATCTCTCGGTAGCGATCTCTCGGTGCAGAAATGTGTCTCCGAATTGATGTTTCTGGAGACTCTGCAACAATATCGCGCACCAGAGTCACATTTTCAGCGTTGCGAGACGTCCGTTGTCTTTCAGAACGAGGCCTGTCTGCTGTCGTACTGTTGAAAATTTGCATGTAAACGATAAATTGTGGTTTTGTGAGGCTTAGGATATTTTTGACGCAATTTCCGCTGAGTGGCAATAATGGAACGATTATTTTCAATAAATATTATGACTATTCTGCTCGTTCTTGTGGCGTATATTTATCGGTAATAAAATTTAGACATCTACACAATACAATGGTTAAAGCGAAACTTAGCTAAATGTCACAGAACCAAGATGGCGCGCCACCTGTTATCTAGGTATGTTTTATTGATTACGAAAAGGCGTTTGACAAATAAACTAATAAAGCTGCTAGAACTTTCTGGGCTTGATGGCAAGTATATTAAAATAATCTAAAACTAATCTACGGGGAACAAACGGTACAGATAAAACTTGACTATAAAACAGAGATCCTCTTGTGGTGATTAAGATGTGCATCGAGATAGCAAGTTCATTATTTATTAAAATTGAAAGTATGCTATGTGATCGCAACCTAAGTTTAAGTACCCGTTGATGAGCAACAAAATGTTACTTGTTATCCACATTACCTTATGCGATGAAGGGATGGACCCTTAAAATTTCAACTATGAGATGCTTAGAAGCTTTCAAAATGAGGATTTACAGAGGCATTTTAGGAATATTTTAGGTAGATAAAGTAGCAAACCTTGAAGGACTAAAAATAATAAACAATGAACTGGAATTACTAACAACAATGAAGCAGTCTATTTAGGACACACACTATGTAATGATAGGTACGCATTGCTACAGGTAATAGTAGAAGGCAAAATTGAAGTTAGAAGAAGCATAAGCCGGAATAAACAGTCTTGGCTGAAAGGTCTCCTCGAATGGTTTCAATGTTTAATGTTTATTAGCTTTATTCAATGTGCTAGCAAATATGTTCTAAATGTATAAACATACATAACTTCAAATGAATTTTAACCGCACGTGAAATGAATTGAGTTCACCTATGATGATCTTCCACTCTCGCCCAGAGTCTTCTGCATTTATTTATGATAAACATGATGCTGATTTTATTTGATTTTGCCATATATTTCGGCATTTCAGTTTATGAAACACAGCAATATAATACATATTCCCTTGTAGAATAAAATTTTCTGTAATTTTAATGCAGAATCAAAACAGAAAACCAACTTACAAAAGGAAAAATTCAGACCCCTCAACAAAGCACACACTAGTGTATCAGAAAAAGGAACTAAATTTTGCACTAACCTTAATGATATTATATGTCATACTGACAGTTAATAAATACAGAAACCCTCTGCGATAATTTATATACGCAAAATAGAAAATATCAAATAATGGTGGCCAATCTTCGATAGAAGACACAAATAACTAAACTTTTTTGGCATTCCAAAGCCCTATTTCGTGTTAACTTAACAGTAGTTTGCGAGTATGTTCTAGTCCTACTATTTGATATTTGTCCTCAATATTTTTGATGTCATGCTGGAACATATCACTCTGACCTTCACTGATTTATTTTGTTTATTTTTGGAAACTCTTTTTATAAATGAAGAAATAAATTAAATATTTAAATATTATAATTAAATAGTTCTACAACTTACATACATGAACAAAACAATTGAAATATTGATCATACATTTTCAGAAAATAAAGTAAAGGATGTACATTTTGGCTCTCCTAGAGTAAACTAATGCTTAAAATTTACCCAATAACAATTTTATAATCAATAATTATAATTATTCAGATTTCCTTTTTCTTTGTTGTTATGCTATTTTGGAATTCTTCTTTATTTGTAAGTTTGTAGATAACTGTACCAAAGGAGATTATCATCCTTCACCATTAAGATAATTAAAGGTTTTTTTATTTATTGTTGATACACTACTTTCAATTTCCTTCATAAGCTTTTCACGATATGTGGACTAAAACATTTTCTCTCTTTCAATTTACCCTAGGCTAAACCAAAGAATTTTCCACTCTATCGTAATTCCTGTATCTTTTGAATTAATTTTGTTTCATTGCACTTAGCTTTACATGAAGAGTTCCATACAATACTTTTTGTTCCAAATTCCACACTTAAAAATTTGGAATTTTTTTGTATTCAATGCTCAGTTTTTTTTTTTATATCGGTTCAATTTAGAAAGAAAATAAAACATCTTCATGCAAATATTGTTGACAAGAAGAAAATATGCCGACCGCGAATTTAAAATATATGCAACTACATATTTAAAATATGTATGGAATTTGTTCTAAATATATTGAACCAAATAAAATAAAGTCTAAAACATATAAATAAAAAAGAGAGTAGCATTTTTTATTTTTTATTTGTTGATTTATTTCTTGTTCATAAATGTTTTGTCTCTTAAAGCCCCAAAAAAGTATGAGGTTAAGTGCATGAAGTACTTGAAAAGATATATATTTGGTCAGTTTTAAGAATTTTAAATTAGCATCATCATTTCCTGTAACAAATGTAAGTGATTATTCTGTACGAAATGAAATGAAATTATTCTGGTAATATTCAATTATTAGTATATTTATTAGTTATTTTATTTTGATTCCTTATGTAACCTCTAATACAGGGTCTATTGTAAAACTGCTGCGTATTGTGACGCGCGTAGCGGGGTAAAACGGGTCGGAAAATGTCCTTCCTGCAGCGGGTTACTAGTTTGCTTCAAGCAGTCTGAGTTGAAGGACGTGCATCCGCACGAAGTGTGTTTTTCGACTTTTTAACACAAAATAACGTTTTCTTTGGAACGAATGTAACCTAAATATTCCAGATGCTTTAAGGGACCTTCAAGGATGACCGGATTTCAAGGTCACCCTGTTCTGAGTTCATTTTGACTTGGTACCGCAGGTAGAAATTGTCAGCTCGGTCTTTTACATGCGCATGCAGGATCAAGAGTTGTGCGAGTGACGTCTGCCATCAAAGACACGGACAGGCTCAACTATGACAACGCCACATGTCACACAGCCTTCGTCATTACCTATTTCTTCACTTTTTTTCCCGACTTAAAATAGGTTTTCAGTCAATCATTCTACACATTTCCGCAAATGTTTTGATGCTAGAGAAGAGTATTTTAAAGAATTGTGAGCATTTGTATCGGTACGTTTAATAATTATAATTGACCCAGAAAATGCGTATTACTTTTATACTGGACCCTGTATATATACAGAGTATCCCATTTTACATTACGGTCTCGAATAACTTGAAAACAATGCAACGTAACGAAAAATATGCCGAATGGAAATTTTCATAGTTTCGAGGGGGACATAGGATTTTGACAAAATAGGGGGCGGAAAAGTGGGTCAACTTGAAAATCTTAAGTAGAAACCCACCCCTATGTTTATCGCAGATTCGGAAAGAGCGTAAAAATATGCATTTTTTATCTGGCGACTTTTTTCGAATTCCATACAGATAGCACTAGAATCGTAAGAAAATAGTTTTTTTGAAAAAAAAAAAATTCAACAGATTCAGATGAAATAAAGCAGTTCTTATTTAAGAAAAACCCACACAAACACATACACACATCGTTTTGAGAAAGGTATCGGATTCTGACTAAATACCTTCCCCCAGATTGTAGGAGGGTCGGGAAACGCGGCTAACTAGAAAATAAGTTGACAATATTTGCATATCAGTGGGTCCTGAAAAGAACCGATTCATTATCCCCTACTACCTACAATATCTGCTTGAAGTGATGTCCGTTGTTGTTGCGGTATATTGTCACTCTCTTCTCGAAGCTATCCGTCGCAAAATGTTAGGACTGATTTCTCCACAGGCACGGCGAATCCTCTCTTTCATGTCGTCCCGTGTGATTGGCGGTTTGCGAAAAACTACATTTTTAAGGTATCCCCACAAGGAAAAATCCAAGGACGTCAAGTCCGGAGACCGAGCCGGCCAATTCACTGGCCCTCTACGACCAATCCACCGTTCCGAGAAAATCTCGTTGAGATGAGCACGAACTTGATTCGCATAATGTGCCGGTGCTCCATCCTGTTGCAACCATATCGTCATCCTCAACTGCAAATCGTCTTTTAATAACTGTGGTAGGTCTGCATGCATGAACCCAAGATACCGCACACCTGTCAATAACTCCGAAAAAATATGGCACCATCAAGTGTCCGTCCAAAATCCCACACCAAACATTCAGGCTCCAACGATGTTGCGTTTTCAAATCTTGCGACTAGTGGGTATTTTTTAGCGCTCCAGTAATGACAGTTAAGTCTATTAACGATGCTTATGTTGTGGAATGTCGCTTTGTCTGAAAACATTACGCGCCGGAAAAAATAGGAATCTATGATCTTTTTCTATTCAGCCCAATTGCAAAACACAGTCTAATTCGGGAGTCATTTATGTAACATGGTATGGGAGATAATTTGCAGCTTTGAGTATGCGTTGAGCGGTCGATTTCGAAATTCCGAGTTCCTCTTCGATACCTCGCAGACATATGTGTGGATCGTTGTGCACTAATCCTAAATCAGCCAGCGTTCTTGGATCCGAGTTGCCGTCATTCATCCTGTCAATTTTTTCGCGTTGTCGTGCTCTTGTATCGATGTTTCTAATTGTCTCCGGTGTTGGGTGATTGCGATCAGGATATTGTTGGACATACATCTAGGCCGCTGTAGAATAATTCTCGCGTGCTTTCCCAAGATTCAATAGTATGTGCACTATTACAATTTTTTAATAAAAAATGAGTTTTTACAATTCTCCATCTGTGCGGAATTTGAAAAAAGTCACCAGTTAAAAATGCATATTTTTTAGGCTCTTTTCGTTCCTGCAATAAAAAATAGGGGTTTCCATTTAAGATTTTCAAGTTGACCCCTTTATCGCCCCTTGGGGTCCTGGGAGGACTATTTTGCCAGAATCCCATGTCCCCCCGGAACTATGAAAGTTTCCATTCGGCACATTTTTGGTTACGATGCATTGTTTTCAACTTATTTGAGACCGTAATATAAAATAGGACACCCTGTATGTATATCCACAAATCTCAATTTTGAACACTTTTTTAGTGCAAATCTTTTCGTTCGTTGGCCTATTGGAGTAGTTGTAACATTAAAGAATTATAATAATCAAAATGAGTTCAAAATATCTTTGATGTGGAGATGTTTACTGATTAAATGATAATATAGATTCGTCTTGGTAAATTCTGATCCCGAATCGGCCAATTTTCTAGTATTACGTACTAGTTTTCAAAATCTGATATTCCGAATGAAAATGATTCAATTTTATGATCTAATTTTTCGAAAATATATTTTTCTTTTTCAAAAGTAATAGATACAATTTCTTCCATAAACCACCATCATATATTATATGGAGTAAATTATTAATCCTATTAGTTCTGATGAGTATGTTTGTTACTTTTTTTAAGAATAGTTAATTCAACTTTGAACCACCACCTTGTGTACCAGTTGATTGGATTCATTTTTTAAAAGTTGACGTTGATGTTACATTTAATTTACTATATAGTATTCTGAATAATTATATGACTTTACTTGCGCCAACAAAAGTTTAAACCACATAAAAACCCGCTTTGGCATACTAAATAAAAAGCTTCTAAAAATAACAAGTGATAAGAATCTGGACATTACAAGTTTCAACCTGTAGACAATTATTATCAAGTTAAACATACGTACACAATTCATTCATTTAAAATTAATTTATATAAGAATTATATTGAGTCTAATAATTTCAATATGTTATATAATTCTAATCTTTTTTGACAAATCGTGATTTTGGTGATAATATCAAAATATTTATAATGATGAAATCAGCAAATATGGTTATGAATGTTTTTAAAAATAAACTACCACATATTATCGCTCGCTACCATTATTTTCATGTACTCATTTTTTTTTAACAAAATCTTCTCATCTTGTTTATACATATAATGAACTTAAACATTTACCCGAGTTTAATGAATCTAATTTTGTTTTCTATAATCCTTGAGAAGTTACTAAATTCGAGATTTATAAATAAATAATTCACTTAAATCAAGTTTGATGATATTCCATTTTATATTATTAAAAAACTGCGTTTGTTCTTTCACTACACCTTTATTATATTCACGATGGTGGTTTAGTAAGTGGTAAATAATTCAGAATAATATAGGCATTGGATAAAACATTTACTATTTGTTTTACCACAATTATTTATTGTATTTTATATTAAATAATAATTTATATAACTACAACAACACTACTAAAGTTTCGACTTTTGAGAGCCATTTTCAACTGAGACAAATTAATGAATGCGGGTGCATTTATACCGGTCAGGTATTGCGCTAATACAAACTAGAGGGCGTTGAACAGCGGCGCGTAAATTAAATCTGTTGTTCCGTTTAGAAAATTAACTAGAGCATTAATATTTTATTTGAAAATTTCGATGGACTATAAGAAATTACGCTTTTTTAATAGAATAGATGTTTACATTCCAAGGTATGGTTCGAAAAGGCACTAGACTTTTGACTTAAATGCTTATCGAAAGAAAAATTTTTGATAAATTAATTTATTTAAATTTGGATTATGAATCAAGTTATAATCGAAAAACAACATGGTTTTCAAAGTCTAAGTTCCAAGTATGCAAAATAGCTAGTAAGTGCAAAGTTTTAATTAGTTGTTTTGAACAATTATCGATATTATCTATAAAAATTGGATCGTATTATATGTCCAATTGAGCTGTTAGTAGATAGAATTCAATTATTCTTTTATCTATCTAAATAACGAAATGGTATCTGTAAACGAGATTTTAAATTAGATACGCAATTCCTTAGGCATAAAACCCCGAGATTCCTGGGAATTTATAAATAAATAAGGCGCCCCCCCAAAAAAGGAGTTTTTAATGCATAATGGACAAGTCCCCGCATATAAAAAAGATTAAATTGTGGTTGGTTTCGAGCAAATAGCTATAATCTTAATTAAAAACTAAATGAGTTTTACCGTCTACCGTCGTAATTCGCGGGGCCGCGTTATTTTTTAAATTAATTATTATTTTTTCTAAATGACCGCCACGGCTCGCTTTCGGTCCTATCGATTTCATAATAGTAATTAACCGTCGGACGTAATTTGCTACATTTGACAGCTAATTAAAAATCCGATGCAGTTTCGCGCGAGCCCCGGCTGCGGCGGGAGGGAGGCCGATAGTTCCGCTCCGGGTTTATTTCTGTTTTGGCCGATGCTTATTGAAAAGTTTTTAAAACGTTCAACGCGCCGGCGAATGGCAGTAAATATCTCGGAGACGTTTTTCTTCGGGACTTAAAAGTTTTTGATTGATTTATTGGAAATAAGGACAGAGGCCAAGTGGCTTTGGTCCCAGCGTGAAGTCATGAACCGTGGACCGTCACTGTGAGATGATTGATAATCACCTGGACTAACCGCTGCTGACGTCACTTCATTAACTCCACCTAATGAAATACCGTGGTTTTACTAATTGAATGTCCATGTAAAGGATAATAGGATTCCCATACTGCCGTGCGACAAGGAGGGCTCAAATTAAATTAATATTAAACTTTGTACAATACCACTCGGGTGGATCTATTCTCAACTTCGATTGGAGATTCTTCTATTTTAACTAGTACTAGTTCCCTATGTATTGCAATCTAAACGCTAAATAAATAAACCATTATGTTAGTAATTTTGATAAATTTTAAACCGCAATATTAGTAGGCTTCATTATTAAACTCTAGAAAAAAGTGGTTAAAATATTTATTAGAATATGAAGAAATTACAATATTTATGTTTTTCTGTAAACATGAAGTTTGTTTCTGGAAAGAAACTATACATTCAATTAAATTTTACACATATAATAATAAATTATATATACTTTCTAAAACAGTGGATTTATTTAAGTAAAAATCATTTTAATAAACAGCGCACTTATTATGTTTTTGGTAGTAATTGTTTTATATCATAAAAATTCATTGTCTTCAGAACAGGCTTTTAAGACAACATTATTTTATAAGTCCAAAACTTAGCTATCAAGATTTCTAACTTATCTTTTAACACTGAATAAAACACTTACTATGTTTTTAACCACTATAATTTATTATAATATATAAATATTGATAATGACCGTCAAAAGTCGAAACTTAAGTCGTACATATTATAATATATTTATATATGTTATAATAAATTATAGTGGTTAAAATCATAGTAAGTGATTTATTCAGTGTTCTATATGAATTACCACGTAGTAACGGTCGCAACCATCATTATGATTATCTTCTATCATTAACTAATTAGATCATCAGCACTATTCTGCTTATAAATTACTAATCGTAAGAGTTGCTTGTCCAATTAATCAGTTCTCTTGTAGGTGGATTAGTTTTGTTTCTTTTAAAAATTTCCTCATCTTCGGAAAGATTAAGCTATGTACCTTTTATACAGTAGTGAGAAATGTCTTTATTAATTTCGAGGAATAGATATTTGCATTCTAAATTGTGGTTGGTTTGAAGTTCGATTATCATGTAACAAATTCTTGCGTTAGGGCCACTAAATTGTTATCAAAAACATATTTGAGGACAGCGAAACTCGATAGTTACCCAATAAATTATTCAAGAAGAACTAAAACTTCTAAACAAAGGTTGATTATCATATATACAATTATATGACTATCGAGTTGTGCTCTTCGCAAATCTGGATGTGCTTAGGGTTAGTTGACACCCATAATTTGAAAGGAATGTAGAGCTCATAAGTTTTTGATTGGCTTGGCACCTAAGTAATTTAAGTTTTGGTGAATGAAATAAAACTCTTTTTTAATACAAAAAAATAATGTGTAATCAACCAAATATTATCCATTTTGTTCAACAATCCTTCGCCATCTATCTTCTAATTTCATAATTCTGCGCTCGTAATATTTCTGGCCCTTTTCAGCAGAAAACTGACCCAAGTGAGATTTAAAGTCAATAAATGGTAATCCGGTGGTACCAGATCAAGACTATTTGGGGAATGTAACATCAATTCCACACCGAGCTCCAGTAATTTCCCACGAGTGGCTAAAAATGTGTAAGGTCTTGCGTTGTCATGGTAGAACACTACTCCTTTGCGATTTATCAATTTTGGCAGTTGCTTCGTCCAGTTTTGAGAGTTGTTGGCAGTTCACATATGAATTGATCGTTTGGTTCCTTCGAAGCAGCTCAAAAGACCTTTGTAATTCCACCAGTTTGACAACATGATTTTTCTGATGCAATTCAGCTTTCGTTGTGCTTTGAGCTAGCTCGTTTTTCTTATGATCTTATGATCCTTTTCGGATAGCATTGCTGTACATTACCCATATTTCGTCACCAATGTTGATTCTTTTCAGAAAGAGGTCAGTTTCATTACTTTTAAGGTTTTCGCAAATGTCGATTCGATGTGTTAAGTAAACCTCTTTCAATTCATGCGGTATTCAAATATCGATTTTTTTAACAAGCTCAAAGCGTTTTAAATGTTTTAACCTCTCTGCTATCTTATGAACAGTTATGTGATAATTCTCTTTCAATATGGTTTTGATTTGGTCATCAAATTCGATGAGACGAACGTATTTCGTCTTTAAGAGAAAAATCTGCAGAATTTTTTAAACCAATTCTGGCACATACGCTCCGTTAAGCAATTATCACCATAAACATACCATATCTTTTTGTGAACTTGAGCAGATGCCGAAAATGTTCGTTTCTTCCATATATGTTTTACAACTAACAGCAACAAATTAATCACGAATCACCTGCTTCTAAAGAAACGTCAATGTGACTGATATCAAATGTTATGGAGCAAAGTACACCTCTAATACAGGTCATTCATAAAACTAAGGAAGTCTATATTTGAACGATTACCGAATTTATTTAGTTGCCAATCCAATAGAAAAACACCATCGAGCTGTGTTCTTTCCAAAGTATTAAGTACAAAGTTTTTTTGTGTTTACAGTCAAAAAGTTTGCACACTTTAAAAAAACAAAGCTTCTCAGTTTTCTATTACAGTAGTAAATGAAAGTAATACTCTCTAATCTACAATTTTACTGAAGAAGAGTCAAGAGTAATCAAATTAAATGATTATCGAACTGCTTTCTTCTCAAATTATGAAATAAAAAGTTTTCTAATGCATACAGTAAGAAAATTTACACAAGTAAATTGCATTATAATCTTATATAAAAGGAGGTCTTTAAAAATAAAAAATTAAATGGCCACCTAAAATACATATTTGAGAAGAGCGAAACTTGAAAATATTTCTTCAGTTACGTAAAACATGTTTAACTTGTTATATATAGTAAGTACTCAGTAAAAGTAAAACTCTGTAAGCTACACCTTTTTTATCAAGCTGTACTTTTCTTAACGTTTGAAGTATACAGTATTGATTGTTTTTAGTGAGAATATTATCGCATGTCTATAAGAGCGAAGCTCGATAGTTTTGAATAAAAAATATCTAAGAAATTGAATGAATAAAATGTAATTTTGAGATACAGGCGATAAATTAGCGCTTATACGTCGTACTTTTTGAGAGAAACGAAGCTTAATTGTTATCTAAATAATATTGAGCTGTGGTTTTCTTAAAGTTCAAAGTACAAAGCGTTTTTGTTTTTAAAGCAAGACAATCTTTACAGTTTAAGAAGAAAAAAGCTCGATAGTCTTTTTCTAACATAATAGTCTACTTAAAAGTATTCAGTCTAATCAATTATATTACTACCAAGCTTAACTATTTGCAAACTATGAAATTCAAAGTATTCTTATTCACACGATGAAAAAATTTACACTCTTTGAGAAACAGCCAGAAAACTCATTGACTTTGAAAAGAAAACGAAGCTTATAAGTCCTATATTGTTTGAGAGAAATTAAATTGAGTTGTTATCTAAATCATATCGCGTATTTCTTCTTCTTGTAGTATAAGATATGAAGCTTTTTGTTTTATACTAAAAGCGAAGCTCGATAATTTTCATAAAAATTAATCGAAAAGAGCAATCCTCTATAATATGCAATATGTCATTTTTGACAGTCATAAATTCATCTCTAAAAAGATGGAAAATAAGGCCAAATTAATATATTTAAATAATTATGATAAATAGAAAGAAAGAGTTAGAGTGGAAGATCATCCAAGCTACATGAACTCTACCCAACTTTATCCATTAAAACATTTTGTACCTTTTTATAATATTTTTGTATATTCGAATGTAGTTTTTTGGAAAAGCAGCTTAAGTGTAATAAAAGTAAACATAAACAATATAAGAGTTAACATAACAGTCAAATTATATGATTATCGAGCTGCGCTCTTCTCAAAGTACGAAATGGATTTTTTTAAATTACGAGAACAATATACAGAGTTTTAGGTAAGCAACGTTCGATAGTGATATAAAAGCAAATCTTAAAAAATATTTGAGAAGAGCGGAGCTTGATAGTAATTCAAAGAAAGTATTCAACAAGAATAAAGGTATATAATCTAAAACTTAGTTAGTACGAGATAGTCAAAATAAATATGTTTTTTGTTTTTAATTTAAATGTTCTAAACTGTTTCGGATTTCAGTTTTTGTAAGTTCCAACCAGTGTGTTCAGAAATATAATGAATAATATGAAGTAAACTCAAAATGTATCTATTTATAACAGAATTTGGATGCGTTATTCATTATTACCTCTTATAATTTGGAAAAATTATTAAGGGGTTAGGCCACTCTAGAATTTTGAAAAAAATGATTTTTTTTTGGCTTAAAGTATAGTTGAGAGTCTTAAGAATATGGGAAAATTTATTTTAAAAATGAGAGCAAAATCAATCTTCTAAAAATTATCACGGATTTATTGTCTCGGATGATGGATCGTGGAGAAAACGCGGTTTTTCGTCATTCTTCTTGGTACTTGGTAACGCTTATCGGTTGGTTTCAATTCCGTTGCTTGGTCGATGACTCCAAAATCAACTTTCAGTGGATAAGTGGTGGTGGATATTGCAGCTAATATTGCCATGTGTGTATTGAACGACGGCTTATTCGGCATAATAAAAGTTATGCAGGTCCTGGGAATAAAAACCAACCAAAACTGCTATGATTTTTGCCACGTGCGCCGCATCCAGTTATCCGAGCGCGCGCCTTCTGATGCTGCAAAAGAGGCCCAAATGGCGCAGAAATCAACAAGAAAGGATCAGTACGATGAGAAATGAATCTGGAAGGTCAATTTTATTGCAAACTAGAGATAGATGCATTATTTCTATAAAAAACTATGAGTCAAAACTTTAATCGCGTTTTTCTCGAAACTATGTTTTTAAAATCGGGCGAAAAGAAATCTCAAATATGAATTAATCAATCAGTCTAAATCTGTTTATTCCTTAATTTACATAAAAAATACTACAAAAATACGAGGGCTTTTTGTTTTAAAGTGCTTCATTCCTTTTTTATGAACGTTTTTATACGAGGATTTAAGACCGAAAAATGAACTTTTTTTTCAAACGTGCGCCATTTTGTTTAGAATCAAAATTTTCAAAATCCAGCCCGTATTTTTTTAGAGTATACATTAGAGATTCAGAAAACATTTACTTTTTTCTACCAGGTCCATTACTGTTTCCCGGATCTTTTCGCCCGTTTTGCCCTACGCTCCGAGAGGGACCTCCATTTTCTTTATTTTGTTACATTTTTGAAAATTTTCTTTTGAAAAAAAAAGAAGATAAAGTTCAATGTGCATACAATAAAGATATATAAAACAGTTTTTAATAGGACTTTTTGATTTGGTTTAAAAAAATCTAGAAAATGACCTTTTTTTTCCTAGTCTAGAGTGGCCTAACCCCTTAATAAAATATTATATAGTTGTTAATCAAGCATGAGTTATCTAACATAGCCATTATTATATACACCCACAATATTGGGTTGAGTCTTAAATCACTTGGGTTCGGACCAATAGATGTCCATACTTGTGTTTTTAACCAACTATCTTCATTACAATTATTAAAGCGGTGGTCGAAAAATAGAAAAGCAAACCAAGGAATTTCGCTATATTTTACTGTTTTACTTCAGAAAAGGAAAAAACGCAACGCAAGCCCATAAAATGTGATGTGCTCTGTACGGTAAAGATTTGCTTAACAGAACGCCAGTACCAGAATTGGTTTGTCAAATTCCGTTTCGGTAACTTCAATGTCAAAGCTGTGCCATCGCTAATCGAAGCAAACCGCCGTTACATGACTCGAGAGATAGCAGAAATATTAAACATATCTCAAACGACCGTGTAAAGATATTTGCAGAAGCTGGGATATGTTAGTAAACTCAATTTTTGTGTTCCACATGAACTCAAAGAAATTCATTTAACAAAGCGCATAAACGCCTACGACAAGCTCTTGAAAAACAATGAAAATTATCCATTTCTCAAACGTATGGCGATGAGAAATGAATAGTTTACGACAACGTCGTGCGAAAACGATCAACTACTCTGAAAGCAAATATCCATCAAAAGGAGGTTATGCTCTTAATTTGGTGAGAGATTACAATTCAATTCATACAATGGTGCCAAACAGCATTTGCTTCATTTTTTGGTGAGAAAATCCAGAATTTCTTTGTATAAAAAAGTCGCCTTTGATTATTATAGTTAAAAACGGAATGACTTAAGACTCAACCCAATAAAACATTTATTGTATATATACCTACCACTAAAATTAAAATAGTACATATAAATATATCAAAAAACAAGACTCAAACTTTGACTTTTAAATGCCATTAATAAGTGATAAAGTTACATTTATATAGATGTAAAAATGATAGGATGAAATTACTAATGTTAAGATAGGGAAATTCATTACAATTTTGTGTCGTTTAAAAATTTCAGCAAATTTTTGAAGATTAAGCTTTGTAAGTTTTGTACAGTAGTGTAAAATTTTCACTTTCTATATTTTGAGGGAAAAAGTTTTGCATTCTTAAGCGTGGTTTGAAGCTTGATTTACCGTGTAAAAAGTTCTTGCGAATAAGGAAATTTCATGATAATAAAATAATTTATTTTAGAAGAGCGAAGCTCAATAGTTCTCAGTATAAATTATTAAAGAAGAGCAAAAAATTGTCTTTTAAACTTTTTAATTAAATCAGGTAGTCTAGATTATCATCAAATTATATAATTATCGTGTTTTGGTTTATCAAATTATTATATGCTTACTGTTCCACTACTTTAAAATGAAACAAAAGCTTCTTAGTTGAATATATTTTGAGAAATGAAACTTAGTTTAGTAAGAGCTGTGCATTGTTTAAAAATTAACATTAGTAAAACTAAATTAAAGGTAATTAGTAGATGCGAACTAATGACCAACAACACACTAATAGAGAGAGAATCACTGATTGCCTACTTAGGAACCATGATCAATGAAGATTAAGACCATTCGACTTCTCGATGTTATATATTTTCGATACTTTTCTATGAAATTGAGTCATGAACAATATCCGAAGCAACACAAAGAAGATTCGAAGAAACGAATATTGAGGATCTTGGGTAGACAGAGTGACCAACAATGCAGTAATGGAACGAATGAAGAAGGACTAGAGAGTAGTGAAAACCATTAAGAGAAAAAAAAACTAGAATACCTTGGACACATTATGAGAAACGACACCAAATATCGCCTTCTAAAATGTGTTCTCCAAGGGAAAGTCTATGGTAAAAGAGGATCAGGAAGAAGAATATCATGATTGAAAAACTTGAGAGCATGATTCTCACAAAAAAAACTCAAAAAACTATTCAGAGCAGCCGTGAACAAAGTAATAATATCTAGGATGGTCGCCAATATTCAGAATGAATAAGTATCCGCAGAAAAAGAAGAAGAAGAATACTGAGAAAGTTTGTATACTTTGATAAGAGCCAATTTGGTAGTTTTCCGTCAAAAATTGGTAAAAAATGACGCTCTATAATATAAAACTTTACTTTAAAAAAATTCAGTCTAATGAAATTAATTGACTATCGAGCTATATTCTTCTCAATAAAACAAAGATAGATTTCTTATTCATACCATAAGAATATTTTTTTTACAAGCAGAACTCGCTGACTTTATAAAGAAAACGAAGCTTATAAAGCATATATTCTTTTGAGATAAATTAGGCTTTGTTGTTATCCTTATAAATACTACCTTCTGCTCTTCTTAATGCATCAAGTACAAAGTTTTCTCTCTGTTTTACAGTGAGAAAATTTTAGAAGACTCGATAATTTTCTATAAAAAAAGTATTCAAAAAAATAATGCTATGCTGTATAATATAAAAAAGTTCAAATAGAGGGATTCAGTGTGATCATAATTGATGAACGAGAACATTTTCACACATTAATGTAGGTGACGTTTTCTTAGAGTATGAAATGCAAAAATTACATCATTCGTATAATGAGAACATTTTCATAGTTTGAGATAAGCAATGTTATAGTGATATAAAAACCATTTCCTTAAAAAATTAGAAACTAAAAAACTGGTTAAAGAACAGCGAAGCTCAATAGTAGTCAGTCTACTAAAAAGGAATTTTATTTTAATCTAAATGACCTAAAATATTTCGCATAATCAGTTTCGAAACTGCGACCAGGCCATTTAAAAACTTTATAATTTTATGAGTAGTATGAGATTTTTATTCATAGCAAAGTTTAGATGCATTATTTATTAATATGTGTTCATGTTATTACCTTTCATAATACATGAATTATTGAACGCATGCATTGATCCTTGCCATCATTTACAAATAAGGAAAATAAGGAAGAGTTTAAGAGGTTAAAACAATATTTTAATTTAGATTTAAGACATTTACACTATTTTATACTGACTCACCCAGGAATGTACAACATTTACTTTGGAAATAATCAAATTCAATACAATACAAATACAAAATGCAATATCAAATGTAAGCATAACATATTAGCATAGTATATAATCCGGACAAGAAGTAGAAGTTATTCTTCAAATGCTTGCTACCGCCTATCATTGCCTAATCTCATAGACCGTAAAGTTTAGCCAAAATAACTAAATTATGTAGATTTGAGAAGACAAAAGCCATTTGTATTTATATAGATTATTATATAAATTATCCAATAAAGCAAAACGTAGTCTGTTTAGAATATCATCAAATTATATATCATGGAGCTATGATCTCTTCTTCCTTATTCGTACAATGAGAAAATTTTCAAACTTTAGGAGGAGTGAAATTTGATAGTCATATAAAAATTTTAATTTAAAGGAAACTTAATGATTACCCAAAAGATTTATTTGGGAAGAGCAAATCTCGACAGTGGTCAATAGAAAGTGTTTAATAAGAACCAATGTCTGTAATCTGAAATTTTAAGTCTAATGAAGACAATTTTTCATCTTTACTTTCGAAGCTTTGAGTTTGTTCAAAAACTTCAATGTTTATGCGTAATATGATGTAAAACTAGAAGTTATGCATGTACTAAAACAACAAAGTTGAGATACCTTTTCTATTAATCTATTACCACCATTCTCTTCACAATTATTTATTTTATTTTTTATAAAATTATTTTTGCTTCTAATTAATATAATGGATAAAGGTGATATTTGGGAAAATAACTGTTTCCTTTTTAGTAAATAAGAAGTAATGAAATAATAACTAAACTGAGAAAGGTCTTAATACTGCTTTTACCTTACAACTGTAGTATAGTAAGGTAAAGCAGCATTAAGACCTTTCTCAACTTAGTTATTAATCCATTACTTCGTATGTATCAATAATTTTGTAAAGTATCTGAGTATAACATAGCAATGTTTGCTGACTACTATTCATTGATTAACTCAACAATTAAATTTTATAAGCTGAATATCTGTCTTTAGTGGCGGTAGATGAGAGTACTCAAATAATTTAAATCATACACCATCTCATTAGATCAAACGATATAACTAAATCTAAGTTTTGGGCATATTAAATTGTATCCATTTAAGTTATTTGTAAAACTATTAATCGTCCAGTATGTACCATAAGTAGATATATTAAAATTACTACATAAAGAAACATATTTAAAATGCTCTCATGAATGATTAAAGTTTTCTAATAAACAGTCAGATTTTGTAAGGGCGTAACATACAAACTTACATATTAGTGCATAATGTGGAAATCGAAATGATTTAATCATAAATTAAAATATGCATTTCATTTCACGCCTGCGTAATGACCTAACTTTAAATTAGTACTACAGTCGTTTATCCCCACAGATAATTGTAATACCGACAGTTTCTACATTTTTAACGTGTTGTCGGATTGGAATTACCCACTACAAAGTACAAAGTCCCTTTGTATGCAGCTACTTTCTTTTTAATTACAAAGTTAAATATGTACCAGAAAGTTGAAATTAGAACATCGCTACAACCAGACAAATGAAACGGAAAATATTAGCAAATTTACGAGTCACGAGTTGAAATTTTTCACCGGATTTTATTGCGAGGTGTCTGAATAAGAATCGCCGTAACTCGCGGCAAATACATTTTAACAGGACTTTTTTATATATACATTTATTTTTTATTTGTGCGCTCGTCCAGAGATAATTGCATGCAAACCGGGATTCACAAATACAATATTTCTTTTGGAGTGGACACGCCGAAATAATTAAACCTCCTTTATACCTGCTCGGCGCAGGTCGTCGGTCCATCTGTAGTGCCGATCGGCGGCGCACCTGCGTTATTTCGGCTTAGACTCGAAATAATTAAATTCGACTTAAGTAGACAGCAGGTAGACAAAATTGCACGTATTTAGTTTAGTTTTTGTATGATTTATTACATTTTAAATGGACGAGTCCATGTCTGCGCGCCGTCTAATTGTTTAAAGTCTGAGTGAAGAATCCGGTAGTACATTCCGAAAAGGGAATAGATTCAAAATTAGAATGGGATGATGTTATCTTAGGGTTGTTCCAAAATGTTTGGATAATGTTAAATGGTTAGGTTAACCTAATGCACCGTACAAATCCTTAATAGAACACAAAAAGGAATAAAACATGCAAACAATTCATTTAAGTTAACGATTTTTTGTTAAGATAGGTTAAGGTTCCATTTTTTGTTGTTTATTTCGGTATTCGTATATGACTTTAAAAAGATAGACGAAGATATACTAAAAAATACATGTGGAAAAGCAATTAGGATTTAAATAAAGAAAACGTGTTTTTAATAATATTTTGTCAATCTAAAGCTTTTGAGTAAAACTATTTACAGATTAGATGAGTTATGAGAAAATAAAAACACTTGAAACCTTCTCTTTGTTGGTTGAGGCACGTAGTTTTTGAAAATACATTATCACTTAATATAATAATAATAGTAAACTATTTATGATTTTCAACTTTTTATTTTACTAACTTTAATTGTTTCGCTACACTAGCTTCTTCTGAAAGTTTACTATTAATATTATACTAAGTAAAACTTGAAACATTGACTATCAATTAATATTATTTTCATTTGGATAGTTAAAACTATATTCTTACGCTTATATGGGAAAAGTTTAAAACTGAATTTTAAGCTTCACTTAATCGAAGAGTAAAATAATTAAACGGATAGTAATATTTAGTTTTTAAAATTATTAAATGTATTTTTTAATACTTAAACGCATACAAAGTTGACTACTTTAAGATTAATACGATAACATATACTTATATTAATTTTATCCTTTCTTAAGAAAATATTTACTATGAATAATTCGCGTTGGCCTTCAAAAAATCATTATAAATATGTAACTACTCTTCTTTTTATAATTACTTCACATTATCTATTCATAATCACATATTTTAATTATACCATGAACCTTTGTATTCTATTGTTAATTGTTCGTGGCCTACTTTTACCTACATATAAGCCATTACCATGGGCCATCTAGTGCAGAAGAATCACGTTATTGTTTAGTTTTTCTCTACCATCTTAAAATATTCACCTTATTGCATTAACATTTTAATTTATTTTTGTACAAAATTATGAAACAACATGTGCCAATTTATCTAATTTGAGTCGTTTTCTACAACCAAAAATATTTGTATAGAGTATAATGTATATCCCACCTCATAAAAAAATTACATACTCAAGTAAAATTGATATGATTATAAAAACACTGTAGTATACACTTGAAAACTACAATTACTAAAGGAATTTTCGATTAAATAATTCTGCTGTAGATACGAGGAAAAATATAATAAATAACAACTGATAGTGATTACTAGTCAGCCTCAAATATTAAAAAAATTGAATTAAAATGCGAGGATTCGAAACCTCGATCTATTAAAGTATCTTACTAAGACTTTAACCAAATCCCAAAGCATTTTAAATAAAGTTATAAGTCCCAAGAAAACAAGAATTTGTCTTGTACAGAGTAATACAACATGACAAGAACAGGGGAAGAAAACCGTAGTCTTGAATTCAATTAAAATTTGAGAAGATACAATATAATTATAATAATGCAATTCAAATCTCTTGTTAAACTTTCGTTTATAAAATTAGTTTTAGTAAGAATTTCTACAATCATTCAAAGTATACTAATTGCATACTTTTATTAATTGTAGAAATTCTTACTAAAAAAATGTTTTTAGGAAATTCTACAGTAGATACATGGAATCGAGAAAAAGTTTCTTCATTAAAATTGGAAAAAAATGTATGGACTTGGATTAAGGTCCGAGGATTCGAAACTTTGATCTATCAGTACCGTTTAAGATTCCAATGACTTTGAATCAATCAATCCTGTGATAATGTCCTCATTCACCATGACGTTAGCACGGCCTTGTTTACTTCCAATGATTGTGTCTAAAGGTAATGATCAGGTTGCCATATCATCAAAATTCGAGATAAGAGAGGATATAGCTGTGATAAGAAACTATGGACAACTTCTTGTTGAGGTAGCTGCAAATGTACCTGATGGAGTAGTGTGTTTTTTCACTTCGTACCTTTATCTGGAATCCTTGGTTGCAAGTTGGTATGACCAAGGCGTCATTGACAGTTTACAAAGATATAAACTGTTGTTTATTGAAACCCAAGATTCGGCCGAAACGAGCTTCGCACTTATGTATTATATAAAGGCTTGTGAATCGGGTAGAGGAGCCGTACTACTCTCGGTGGCCAGAGGAAAGGTTTCTGAAGGTGTTGATTTCGATCATCATCTAGGTAGAGCCGTGCTTATGTTTGGAATACCGTACGTTTATACGCAATCAAGGATTCTGAAAGCTAGATTGGATTATTTAAGAGATCAGTTTCAAATCAAAGAAAACGATTTCTTAACGTTTGACGCGATGAGACAGTGCGTGGGCAGAGCTATCAGAGGAAAAACAGATTACGGTATTATGATTTTTGCCGATAAACGATTTTTTAGGTCGGATAAGAGGTCGAAGTTGCCTAAATGGATACAGGAACACCTTAAAGATTCCTTATGTAATTTATCAACAGAAGAATCTATTCAAATTGCCAAAAGATGGCTCCGACAAATGGCTCAGCCATTCACAAGGGAAGACCAATTGGGTGTTTCCTTGCTAACACTCGAGCAGCTGCAGAATTCGGAAGCCAGTAAAATCGAGAAACAGGCCCAGCAGAATTAGGATTGTGTGCGTTTTGATAGGGTTTTTGTACTGATTGTAATAAAATATTAGAAGCCAAAAAAAAAAAAAAATTAAGCTAGGAATTTCACAAAAGAAAAAAAGGAATGCTTCAGCAAAAATAAAACGCAAAAGAGAAAGAAAAAAAAACAATAATTCTAGAATTTTAATTACATTTAAATTAAAGAAAATTGAAGAGATATATTTTAGTATGAAAATAAATTTCAAATATTTCAATGCATAAGAATTTGTTTTTATACTATAGCAACGAATACCAACGAAAGGGGAAATCATTTTCTTCTTTTTTTCTATAACCTTTCTCCAAAGAACTTCTGGCCTTTCTCAGTAAAAAATAAAGCAATTGCTGTTTGAATTTAATTGTTTCCCATTCAAAAAGTTTTGCAAAGATCGAAACAAATAATAGTCGAAAATCAAAATAAATAACTGCCTTTCATCCACATTTTATCCCAACCAAGGTCTCCCTATCTTATCTACTTTTTTCTACCTCATGAGGTGGTGTCGCTTAATGTCCCTGCACTGCGATCTCCGTGGTCTTTTTGTGCGCCTCTGGATGTTTTACCTGTCTTCGGAATCTGGAATCTAGATTCCAAGAAAGGTGCAGGATTTTTTAGAATGGGGTACTGCAAAATTGTTTAGATAAATGGTGTTAGTATAATAGAATTCTTTCAACAAGAAGACTGTTTTTGCAATCCACTGTTTAAGTAAAAGGCATCAATACTTTGCTCTCGGTGATGGGTAAGTTATTCGAAACTATCCACTATGACCAAAATCTTTTACCGCATCCCTCCACATCAATTTGGTTTCCTAGAGGATCGTTCAACTTTTTTTATCTTAATCAATTCTTACATAAAACTGTCAAACAAAAATTAAAAATCAGCCATAGACTTAATAGCACACAAAGCCTTCGATTTAGTGTTAAATTGAGGTTTGCTATTCAATTGTAATTCACTCCTGTGTTTTCTATGAAGTCCAGGAGTTTCTGCCAGGAGATGCTCTTTAGCTTTTTCTACAGGAAGCATAGGCTTCCCGAATTTCCCTACTTCTCTACTTTACAATATCTATTATCATGATCTCTGTAATCCCAATTTTAACTTCTCGACCCCTCAAAATACGTGCTTCAGTTTGCGGACGAAACTCTATGAATAGCCCATTCCTACTCTATGTACTTCCTTCAACAACTCCTAGACTTCACTATAATATGGTTTAAAAAATAATCTCTCCTAACCCAATATCTAATACCATTCCATAGAATTTTTCCCAACTCCCCGTCATTAAAGATTAACGGGAAAACTATCCATTCTACACCCACCTAAAAATATCTAGGAATAATATATAATAAGGAGCAAAAATTTACATTTAAATCCCACACCCAAATAATGAAGTTCAAGGTTTCAGCAAAGGCAAAACATTTTAGGGATCTTACTTCTTATTGTTTGTTTACACATATCTAATATGACATAACAATTTTAAGTTAAATCCCTATCCTTAGAAAAAAAATACACCAAATTCGGCAAGAAAATGGTGAAACCTTCATCATAGAGACCTTCAGTGGTAGCAGAGTGATCGTAACAGAAAAGAATGATCTTTTTATTAAGAACTCAAGCCTTTCCGTGTGCAATCAAAATTTTTGTAAGAATTTCTTGTTACATATGTATTTTTTTGTACAGTGGATAAATAAGTACTACTACTAGAAAACCAAGGGCATATCGACCTCAAATGACGTCAAAATAAATATATAGCTGTAATACGACCCAATCCTCCTTTCCTAGTCCCCATCAACCATCAAAATCCTTACTGCCCTGCGCACCCTTACTAAACTTCCTCATCCAAATAAAGCTCTCCACAATCCATCAAATACACTTCGTTACGAATCCACAAATATCATCAATATCTTTGATCGCCTACATTACTTATCCACTAAAATAACTTCAAATCCATCTAATTTTAACATCCTTAAAAAATATTGTACTCATCGAAACCCCCTTATCCCCCTGAAATTTAAACAACCCACAGAATCTCTGTTTGAAAGAATACATGATTATAGAAACAATTAAGTGAATTTGTAAATAAAGATTATGTGTATATATATTCGAATGGCGAAAGGTCTGGTGAGCATGGTGGATTGTTCATCAAAATCCAATCCATTGTTTCTCAAGAGCTTGTCGTAAGCATGTATGCTCTTTGTTAAATACATTTCTTTAAGTTTATGTGGAACCCATATCGCAGCTTATAAATATGTTTCTCCAAGTTCGTTTAAGAAATGTTTAATATTTTTGCGACCTCTCGACACGTGTGTGATCCTAAATTTCTTTATTACCTGATAATTTGTCAGTTTATTTTGTAACTCTTTCTTGATGCCTTAAAAAGCGAAACTAGTCGAGTAAATAGAGGCAAATTGTGAAACAAACCAAGGGTAATTTAATTTAAATCTTCGTCAGTAATAGTTCAAAATGTTTGACGACGTGATAAATGAGAAAATTATTCAAGAAATAGCAATTTGCTTTATTTTATCGTCTTTGGCTTCAACTGGCCATCGTGAATGTAGAGCAACTTTGATATTAAAATTACCGGAAAAACGGTTTTTAAAAGGTATTGTATATTTGACATCAAGAAATTTTTATTAATATTCTGTAAAACACAAATGAAGTCAAAGAAGAAGAAAGACAACTTAACTATATGCAAGAAGCAAAAGTTGGGAAAATCGAGAACTTCAATAAAAGTGGTAAAAATCTATACTTGGATTAAGACCGAAGATCTAATAATCTCGACTAATAATAGTAATACTTAGGAACCTATCATCAAAACATTTTTACAAAAATAGACTAGCTAGAAAGAACAATTAAAAAAAAAGTAAATAACCCTAATTCGAGACGTAAAAATAGTGATAATATATTGTTGAAGTATGAGGAAAAACTAAACTAAAATGACAACCAAACCCATACAGTTTTTGAGTAGTATAATGTCTCTCTCATTAATGATGTCAACATTTTTTGATGAATCGTAGGAAAACGACTTCTAATTTTTATCTTCATTCTAAGTTTCTACAAAATTCTCAAACTAAATATTCTAATTATATATTTATTCACTTATTAATTGTCCATGTTCCACAAGTAGTATAGTGCAGAATAATCTAATTACTTTGTTTCTACCATCCTAAAATACTCATCATATTGCCTTTAAATTAATAATTAATATTCATTGCCTACAACACTACTACGTAATTATGATAATTTTATTCAAATCTCTTGTTAAACAAAATACTTCCTTTTCCTATTACGTTTGTGAGAGCGTTTTTTTTTGTACAATATCTGCAAATTTACATAAATCGAATCGAAATTTCTACGACCAAAAAAAGTTTTTAAAAGGTATTGAATATTCAATCATTTTCATACGAAAAGACAATATAATAAGATTTAAAAAAAACGAAACATTTGAAGGCATCTTTGATGAAATTTTGCAGTCAGTTTTTGAAGTCAAAAAACAAGAAGTAAACAAAATATCAACAACTTTAATAAAATTGGTAAAAATGTATAGACTTGATTAAAATATGAGGTCTCGAAACATCGACATTCAACAGAAGACCAAACCATTGTGTATAAAGATTGGAATTTTTAAAAATACAACAATTTCTCTGGTACGAAGAGATACGAAATCCTACTTTTAATTTGGAAGGACAAATGAGAAGTAAAAATGGTATCAACCATTTACGACAGTTCGTATTGTACAACAGGGAAGAAATCTAGGAATACTGGAGTAGAAATAAAAAAGCCTGTATGTGTCCACCAATACTTCATGAATGTGAAGGGCGTTGACCTCGCCAGTATCTTTCCTATAATAGTATTCTTCGAAAAACAGTAAAGTGGACGAAGAAAGAAGTACTTTATTGAATTCATTCCGAGTTTACCAAATGCTGAATCCTCAAAATAATATAAGATACAAAGATTTTCTTTTCGATGTGGCAAGAAATTGGCTTAGTCCTGAAAAAATCGATGGATTTAGAAACGGATGTACCACGCCCTTCAAATATTGCTTAAAGAACTCCATATAAACCTTACCCGCAAAAGCTGTCAGGCGGTATACAACACATCCCAGTACAAAAAATTCCAACACGTTGCCAAGTAAGAAAAATCAACGGAAAAATAAGTGAAACTCGCCACATTTGCAAGCTTTGTAGTCTTCCACTTCACTTAGTGTCATGTTTTACTAAATACATACTTTGAAAAATATTTAGTTTGTACAAATGTATACTTATTCAAAAACATAAAAAAATCATTCATTTTTAATGTTGTTGTTCAAACTACTAACAAATCATCATTAATTCAAAAATATTGGATTCAAAAAAATGCAGGGCCATCAGGTACAGTTAGAAAACGTCAAAAATGGTCGAAGATTTTATATGTCGGTTTTTATTTTTGTTATGGACTTATGGTCGCTAATTTCAAGAGGATAAGCAAACTATTGGAAAATTGGCCCCTAGATAAAAATAAAGCTGGGAGAAATTTGGGTCAATATTTGAGAGACTACCTGCAAAATGCATACAAAGAAGGAAAGGTGCACGAGAATCCTCAATACTGGGACACGCAGTATTTATCTCTGCAAAAAAATGTCAACAACGAGCACCAGAAAAAATATCCCAGTCTGTTCGAATCTTCAGCAACAGGTCTAACAACTGAACAGTGTAACCTGGTTTTGTCTAACGAGTTTCTCGAAAAACTAGAGAAGGAGGATCAACCATTTTACAAAAGAATTTTTAACAAATCCAAGTCGAAGTCTTACAGATGGCGTTGTTAAGAAATAGTTTTAAATTAGTTCGCCGGCTATCGACACAAGTGGCTAGCGTGTGTGTAGAGCCGAAACTCCACATTCCTGTCATGAGTGATAATGTATTAGAGTATTTAAAGGTTGAAGGTGAGCAACCCATTCTAAATATGACATTTGAAGCAAGAATATTTTGGAGTGTTCACCTGGTGATAAGTTAATAGCTTTAGATAGGGATCCGATTGCTCATTCCTAGACAACTCAATTAGCTGAGGAATACCCAAACAGGGTTACACCATTATTGGGGCGATTTTCTGAACTTCTAAATTTACTGAAAGATCAGGGTATTAGACAGAGTGCACTAGATGGAATCTTATTTGATTTTGAGTGTTCTTCAATGCAATTTGATGTTCCATTATGTGGATTAAAAATGGACAATTGGATATGAGAATGGAGGGTGAGAGATACCTCGAAGCACCAACATCAGCTGATGTTTTAGCTACAGCTTCTGAAGATGATTTATACAAAATTATTAAGATGTACGGTGAAGAGAAACATGCTAGAAAATAGCTCGAGTTATAGTTGAAGCAAGGTATTTATTTAAAAAATTAGATTTGGCAGATTAAGTAAAATCCGTTTATTCTGAAGAAAACCAAGTGGACAAATTGCAAAGACCTTCGCATTCGGCTACAAAAACCTTTCAAGCGTTAAGGATTTTTGATAATAATGGCCATAACTTTTCATTCTTTGGAAGATACTATTGTGAAGAGGCATTTAGTGGGGAATGTTATTGAAAATTCTGCAAATCCACTACCCCTCAAGTATTCCAGTCATACACTCAGTGTAGATAGGAGTGTTATTCACAAAGTGATGGAGTCCAATTGGAAAATGTTGCATAAGCATGTTATAATTCCGAGGTTTGAGGAAATCGAGTCGAATCCTAGGAATAGGTCTGCTATTAGAGATCGATAAGTGTTATTAATGCCCGGTGCGCAATGTGTTAAGAACTTAACATCAAACCAATTTGAATGAAGCTGAAGATCTCAGAGTTACTCTGCTATAAAAAAAGATATAAAGAAAGTAAAAATCCGTAATTTGAGACTTTAAATTACGTAAAATATAGTGACAATGTGTTGTCGAAGTATGAGAATAGATTTCATCGCATAACCTCGAAAACAAAAAAAAAACAAATGAACTAAAATAACATTCTTCTGACAAAATCTTCACGGTCTAAACATAAAGATTTTTAAGTAAAATAATATTAAATTGCAAGTTATTTATGTCAACATATTCATCATGAATTAAACCTTGCAAAACGACTTCTTAATTTTTTTACCTTCATTCAAAATTTGTTTAATCTTTTTGGTACAATAATAGTAGGTCTTTAAAAAATTGGAAAAAATGTATAGTGAAGGAGACACGATTTTTTTGTTTTACCACTTTATGTAAAACAATCTAATGTAATTTTAAATGAAGTGGTAAAAAAAGTCATCTTATCTCCTTCATTATATTCAAGATGTACCACAAATTAAACAAAAATGTATAGGCTAGGATTACAATCTGCGGATTCGAAAATTTAACCTAAAAGAACTCGTTAAGACTTCAACGAAGCCCAAATTACTCCGAATAAAGCCAGGAATCTCATAAGACACAATGATGGCTTAGAAAAAAATAAGAGAATTAAAATAAACAATAATTTTAGACTTTAAAAAATGAGGAGATGTATTGCTGAAGTTTGTGAATAGATTTCATTGCATTGTCTCACAAAAAAACGACGCAATTAACATTTTATTACTAAAAAACGATGACTTAAAGATGATATAATATTATTATTCAAATGAATGATGTTAGTATATTATTTTTTAAACATGAGAAAATGATTTCTTATTTGATTTTCATCTTCTTTCTAAGTTTTTATAAATATTGTCTAATCTCAACTAAATATTTTAATTATATACTTCTAGCTTTGTTTGCTTTTGTTTATTACTTATGTGTCTTAAAATGTAGAGTTAAATATTTTAACATTTCAATGAAACGCACTAACATTTAAATGTTCACTGCATACATCACTAGTTAATTTTGGTAATGTTTTTCAAATCGTTTGTTAATCAAAATACTTCCCCATACTTTCGAAATTTTTACGATCAAAAATGTTGTTTAAAATGTATCGAATATTTTACTTTATTATCATACTATAAGAAATAACATGATAAGTTAAAGAAATATAGTACATATAGGGTGTTTCTAAGTTAATTTCAGGGTTTAAATGCTTTGTAATAATTAATACGTAAACCTTATAGTCATAATTAATAGATGAAATGAAACAGCAACTCTAAACAGTTCTGTTTGTTGATACGCGCATGCGCTAGAGGGCGCTAGTAGAAAAATGGCAAATAGTAAACAGTGAACACTTTTAATGTGCGCATCAATTGTATCGAGACTCTTCTAAAATGAATGTTTTTGTGTCATATCTTTTTTGGTGGAAAGTTTATGGGCATTTTTTGTTTGGAGAAGCAACTGTAACTGGTAATTCATATCTTGATGCTCTAAAACCCCGATATTCATTTAGAAACACTCGGTATAACTGAAACCACTGAAGACAATTATGGGTTATGAAATAATCTAATTGCTCTTATAGGTATTTTTTTTACAATAGAAATTTAAAAAAATATGATTACATATATATTCCACACAACTGTATTCTCTAAGTTTGTCAATCTGTAATTTAATAAATACATCAGTTGATAATGTTAATACATTTCATATGAAAATTCTTACAAATGTTAAATGTTTAAATTACATTCAATTGGAAAATTACAAGATTATTACATTTACATCGATAGCATTTTTTGATCATTTTCTGTTCCTTACATTTAAAAAAGTTTTTTGTATCCCAACAAGAAGAGAAGAAGTAGTAATTGTCCTATTATCAGGTGTAAAACTATTTCCCAATAAAGATGTTTATCTTATATTGAAAATTTTACAAAATATACAATAAAATTATTCAAATTATAAATTTTATCTGAAAAGTTGTGGCCATATTGATCTTAAATTAATTATAATAAACCACATTATAAAAAGTTTAAAACGAGAGGACATATTACTATATTCTCATTAAAAAATATTAATTAATTAAATGTCAAAAATCTTCATTGAATTTTACCTCACTAATATACAGAAATAACTGATTGGGCACGCAGAATACACCTGTTAATAATTATTCATGAAAGAGGAAACTCCATTTATCATCATCCGTGGAGTAAGGTGTTCCTGTTTATTGAATACTTGATTACGTCCCTCATGGAAATAGCACGTTAAAAGAAAGCGACGATAAATCAAAACATCAATAAGTGATTCGCTGTGTGTTAAGGCCCAAGATGTTTTTTTTTTGGTCCTTCACTATAAATTTAGTGTGGGGTACATTGCTCTGGCACAGGCCGGACAATGTCTCATTACTGAGGTCGCCAGAGAATGAGGACAATCACCAAAGGAAGGTGCGGTGCGGTGAGGATCATTACTCCACCATTCACACGTTCCACAATTCTTCATTTGCGTATTTCATTTGTGCGTATTGTGTCGCATCTCTGCGCTCACTCTCGAACCCAATCCATTCTGTTGCTCTGACCGATGCCGGGAAAAGGACCAACTTAACACGAAACGCCATCATTAGACGTATTAGGAGCAGTTCGGCTCACAATGGTGCTCTTGTTATTGCTTGAAATCATTGTTGGGTTTCAATTATGCTTCCAGAAGGTAGGCCCGCTTTTCTTTCACGCCATTCTGACCCCGAGGGGTCACTTTTCCACTTTCGAGAATAATCTCACCCGAGGCCACAACAATGACCTCTGCAGCGCGCTTTAATGTCTTAATTGTTCTAGTAGCTATTTCCATTTCAAAACAATACGTCAATTATATATTTTTTTAATTCTATTGTATAATATATAGTATATTGTTATTAATATAGTTTATTTTGCCAATTGCCAATTAGTATTTAAGAAAATGTTGTGTCCTCAGATATCCACATCTACCTAATAAAGCTACGGTATTGCGAATGTCGCAGAAATGATATGTGTGAAATCCATCTATCCATTATGAACTTGCAGTACTGTTTCAAATCTCTAAAACTAAACCTAAAATTTTGTATAGGTTGTTATTTTAAAAGCAATGTTAAGCTTAGGTCACGTTTAATATGTTTTGCGGGTGGATGGCAACTATCATACCCTTCAGTTTTAAAGTAGAAACAGCGATTTTCTATTTAGTAAAAGAACTGTTGCTTTTAATCAAATTGATATTCAGCAACATCCATCATCTACATTTGTGTGGTCTATAGGTTGGTAGGTGGTATAGAAGCCACACGTACCCTCCCTACTTATATATTAGTACTTTTATAGCTATACATTCCAACCTCCTATTCTAAATCAAAATTTACTTTTTAAAGTTCCCTAAGACAAAAATTTAAATATTGCACATGTTGTTAATATTAAAAGCATTGTTAAAGCAACGTCTCATTAAATATGTAGGATGGGTGTAAAATATAAAGCAATCGACATATTTTTAATTTGTTATTGTTTTTTTCAATTTATCATATAAAATATGCATTCAACTAGAAGCTACATCACAAACAATATTGAATTATTATGAAAATATGAACAGCAATGTATTTCTCTAACCAAACTATTTACATTTATTTTTTAACAAAAGAAAAAAGTCACACGCACAACTTAAAACAATTATACAATTATTAAAATAAATTGCAATTTAAATCAAATTAATAAAAACAAGAAATTGTAATTGCAGCGTAAATTTGAAATGCAAATTGCGAAAACCACAATTTAGTTTCAATGTAATAGCCACAGCCGACGCGCTTTAAAATCTAATAAAAAATTTAAATACAAATGAAGATGCAATATACAATTTTGGCAGTGTTTACAGGGACACACTCGTGCACGCAAAAAAGCGCACGAATTACAAAAAAATCTATCTATATGTAAATCTAAATCGATTACGGCGTAATTGAAATTTTTATATTTGGACCTATAGTTTAGTATATTGGTCCCAAACAATATAAACTGTTGGATATTTTCGCTGAAAAATAATTTAAATATTTTTTTTCATACCGGCCGCAACGTGTGTGAAAGCGTTGTTGTAAAATTGAGTTATGAAATATTTTTTGCGTCCGGATGGCAGTTACATGCGGTCAACTGTCTCTACTTGAATGCGATATATCAAATTGCCAAAAGTGGCCAAAATTTTCTTATGCAGTAGTACATACACATGGAATTGTTGTTTTTTTTTTATAGTTTTGTAAATGTATACTGCCAAAAAGTCAATATTTTATATTTATATTATAATATAACTTAATTAACTAAATAATCTTTATACTATAATTCTTTTTTTTTCATTTCAGGTAAGCTCATATATTTCATTCCGAAGCATTTCTAATCGTATCATTGAAGATAATAAAGTGATCTAAGGGTATGTATAACACATTTTTGCATTATTTAAAATTTGTTTGGTACTGGAAAAAAATAGCTTCGAGTAAACAACTATTTCCGTTTCACGATTTTTTGTCAAAAACTTTTCGAATAAAAGTTTAAGGTCAAAATATTTAGCATTTCTTGCACATAGAAACTTTTCAAAAATTATCAAATTACACTTAGACTTTTTGTTAATACCTCATGGGCCTCAACTATAAGATTGATGTTAGCGTTAAAAATCTGTGTATTATCTAAAATGTAATGTACTTATTGTCATGTTGATGTCAGATATCTTCTCTTTACCACTAACAGAATTTCACGCCTGTTATCTTAGTGCAGAAATGACAACAGGAATCCAACACCAACTTCGCCTTCGATTTTTGTTGTAATCACTCTTTTCCCCTCAGTAATTCAAACTTTTAAACATAACAAGTTTAAAAGCCCTTTAATCGAAATAATAAATCATGTATGCTATGTGTTGAACACAATCAAAGCAGTATTTATTTTAATAAAATCACATTTGGGAAATATGGCTGCTGATAAAGTATCAAAATTAACTAGGGAGAAAAAAATTCTAAAATTCTGCATTCAGACCTAATGTGGTCTACAAATACGTTATCGGAGTTGTTTAGAAATAAGATTACTCAAAACAAAAGTCAGTATTTTTTTGTACATCCAAACCTTTCAGCTAAACGAGACTACAAGTTTCAAAGTATGATTAGCAGTTTCCAGAACAATCACTAGCTTGAATGTTTTGCTCTCACCTCGCTAAGAATGAGATATTATGAAGAAATGAGTATGTGTGTGGTGCAAATCAAGGTGACTTGAATCATACTCTGTTCTCATGTAGTTTATATAAATACCCAAGAATTATAGTTTTGAAACATCTAGCAACTTACTGAATATAAATTAATAATGTGTATTCCCAATCTATCAAAAGCTAATACGACATTGGCAAAAAGCGTAAATAGTCTTTGTTAATTGAGTAAAATTAAGCCAGCAATGACCAGAATGTTGCTTAATTAACCAAATCCTTTAGTTGATAATGATAAGCACATCATCATCTGGAAAAGAAATTATTAACTAATCTCAGAGTGGAAGATCCGATCGCTGATTTTAACTCTAAAGTGCTGAGTAATTTTTATATTTATATTATATATTATTTGATTGTTTATTTATGAAGACATGTAAAGTAAAATAAATCATTAACCTCAATATTATTGTAAAATTTTTCAAAGATTTCAAACTTATTGACTATAACAAATAAACTGCCATTTTCATTGCAGTTGGTGTGTACCTTATTACCGGGATCATGTTTGGTTTTAAAATCATCATTTTTATAACTTAACCACTATAAGCCGGTTATACATTTTTTTAATTCCGCTAAAACTAAAAAAATAAAAATTTTAATAGCGACATTCTTCTAATTGCACAATTATTACAAAAGTAAATATTCCCAAAGATGCCAAATTTTGATGATATTTTTGGAAATACAACACTTTAATTTGTAGGCTTTTAACAAATAGACGTTTTCTAGAAATTCTTACTAGGACTTTATTAATAGGAGTAACAGAGATAATCAGAGCTTATCAGTTGATTAAAAATAAAGAGTAAATATAGTTTTCAGGGCAAATCAGTCGCTAACTTGGATAATATGGATAGTAGGATTTCTAGGGTTAGAGGAAAGGATATTACCGTCAAGTATAGGACAGCAAATCATTTTGTAAATTTTTACAGCTTTTGAAAAGTTTTGCCCTAATTGTAAATTTGTTTTGTTGGAAGCTATGAACATTTTGAAATTTAGTTTTTGGGCTGGTCTCAAGAATAAGCTCCATGTATACACTAGTTGATGCAAAATAACCTTGGGAAAGGCAATTTTTGCTGAAAAATATTTCATTTTTAAGCAGACGATCATCAGATCAGCAAGAGCATCAGAGTAGAGAGATAGTAGATAGTATTTATTTATCCATTGTACTAAAATAAAATTCAAAATACATATATAAAAATACTGTCTTACAAAAATTTTGATTGCACATGGAAAGGCTCGAGTTCATAAAAATATTATCTTCCACTCTTGCCTACTCTTGCCTTGATGACACTGCTGCCACATGAGGTTTCTTTGATGGAGGTTGTTACACCATTTTCTTGCCAAGTTTGGCTTATATTCCTCTGAAGAGAGGACTTCAATTATATTAGTTATGTCATATTTGACAGTTGATTAATTAATAGCGGTGATCTGACTAAAATGACCGCTAAGCCCAAATTAACAGCCAAGAGGATTATGCTGTGTGTATGGTGGGATTTGAAAGGAATTATCCACCAGCAGCTCGTCGTGGAATATCGGCCTAACTTCTCAATTGGGACCTCTATTGTCACTAGCTGACTAGAAGCGATGAGAATAGGAAGAGTATTGTTTCCACACATCATTAACGACATGACAGAATCTCAAAAAGCTTGGATGGGAGAGTCTATGCACATGTGGTATAGTTTAGATCTGGTTCCAAGCGATTAATTAACACTGTTTAAACATTTTCAAAATTTTCTTGATAATACAAAATCGACCTCTAGAGAAGCATGTGAAAATAAGCTAACCAATTTTTTTATAAATAGGGACGCTGACTTCTTCAATTGCGGAATTATGAAAATGCTTTTAAAATAGACGAAAGTTATCTAAATACGTGTTTGTGGAGACTTAAACTTCGTGAATAATTTCTAATAATTTTAAACGAAAAGTTACCTAACAAATATTTGACCTAAATATGATAACTTCTAACAATGTTTATTTTATCATCGAAATAAGTTTGGAAGGATTATGTAGAGGATTAAAATATAGATTTAATATATTTTTAGGGCAGATTACTCGCTAACTTGAATAATATGGATAGTATTATTATCGAAATAAGGTCTATGCAGAGAATGAACACATAAAATAAATATAATTTATAGCTCGTTAACTTAGATAATATGGACAGTAGGATTCTAGGACTAGACTAGAGGAAAGGATATTACCGTAAGTATAAGTCGTCAAATCATTTAGTAAATTATTATAGCTTTTGAAAAGTTTTGCTCTAGTTGTATTTTTGTTTGTTGAAAACTGAACCTTTTGAAAATTAGTTAAATGATTACGCCCTAGAATTTTATGATAGTAGATTAAAAAATGGTTGTTTGAGAAATGAGAACGACATGTGAAAAATTAATATCATAGTGGAAGGGAATTGTGAAGATTGATTTTAATTCGTCATTTTAAAAGCTAGCGAAGATATTGTACAGTTTTATGTACTGTGGATGGTTAGGGAATTAGAACCCTGTCATTTGTAATTTTGTAATTTTTGAGAACGTTTGATTTTGTTGTTAATTTTGTTTCCTTTGAAATTTATATTTCATCCATGCTTATGTCCTGGGATTTTATGATGAAATATTTAAAACGGCTTTTTAGGAAATAAGAACGTCAAGTGAAAATTGAATGTCATAGTGATAGGAAATTGAGAACTAGAATGTGTGAGGATTATGGTGAATTAAAATCAACATTTTTTAAACTCGTGAAGGGATTGTAAAGCTTTAGGTACTGTGAATGTATTGGACTTAGAACCCTGTCATTTTTAATTTTACAAGTTTTGAAACCTTTTGCTTTGGTTGTAAATTTTATTTTGTTGGAAGTTGTGAAACTTTTGAAATTTACTTTTTCATCCATGGTTACGCTTGGGATTTTATGAAAGTAGAATAACAGCGTTTGTTTGGGAAATAAGAATGTCATATGAACATTAATGCCATAGTGATAGCTACTTGGAAATTGAAATTCGTGAGGATTGATTTTATATCGCCATTTTGCAAATTAGTATTATTAAGATTATTAAGACTCTAAATATCGAAGCAGAAAATGATATAGGGTAGTGAATATAGAAGGGATACTTGAGATAATATTTTTTAAGGGGGAGAAAGAGTTATTGATTTCAACTGTTTTAAGATTTGTTTAAAATGAATCATTTTATGATGATATTTGTACAGCAATTTTTGTTGCCAGACTTACCTTCAAGGTGTGTTGTTTGGGTGTTTGAGGTTAGGAGAGTAGTGGAAGTAGACGAACTGCTAATTCAGAAGAGGCATCGCCCCAGGTCCACC
Organism: Ontholestes murinus; assembly: GCA_963969525.1. Taxonomy (NCBI): domain Eukaryota; kingdom Metazoa; phylum Arthropoda; class Insecta; order Coleoptera; family Staphylinidae; genus Ontholestes; species Ontholestes murinus. The sequence continues at coordinate 31,761,444 of OZ018391.1, forward strand.
GTTGTCACATGTTTCCACATTAAAAAAATATATTTTTTATTCATTTAATAATTCTTTGGGATTTTTATATACATGATATTCCAAAAAATTAATTTCAAGATTTAAAAAAAAACGTAAACATAATTATGTTGTAGAGCCTTTCTTCAATATTTTATTTTTATCCAGATGCACATTTCGTACACAAAGTGTCCATTATCAATGGTTTGATACAAAATTATTATTATTATTATTATCTTCAAGTAACTCAATCAACTAAATTATGTTGTAGAGCTTTAGGTACTGTGAATGTGTGGGGAATATTTAGGTTATAAGAATCCTGGGCGGAGTTTACCCTTTCTTAAAATGATCTCTAGTTATTGGGCATACTATTATACTTTCTGCGATGAGAGTACGTAATGTATAAATCATTACCTTTTAGAACCAATCGATCTGTATATTATTTCAGCATGACAGCATTGTATTGTATTTCATTTTTGGAAACTGTTTTTTTTTAACGAAGCGAAGCGGCCTTTACCCTCTTATGCTTGGGCGCTTTAGGGTTTTCCTAGGTCCGCTTTTGGTCATCTTTTTGGCTTTCGACGTGGACGAAAACTTCACCTTCCCCTTTGCTACTATTTTCTCGAAAGCAATTGTTACGGTTAAGGTTATTTTGGTCGTGGTTTTCTTTTCTCAAACGTCTCCGCCTCGGGCACCATCGTTCGCTGCACTCTTAGGTGAATTTTCCGCCTTCGTGATGGTGGACTTCCTGGCGGTCTTAGCCTTGGCTTCTGGCGACCTTAGCGCCTTTCAACGAACCGGAATCGAGCTTGAATGATCAAGACGCCCTGGATCTGATCTGATAACTGATTTTTCTGTTTTATTTAATGTCCTTTGCAATTTGTAGAAGATATTTGGAGAGATTAAAGTAGACATAATCAAGATTGTAAATGTCAAAGCAGAAAATATTATAGTGTAGTGAATATAGAAGAGATTCTTGAGGTATTATTTTTTAGGGGGGGCGAAAGAGTTATTTATTTCAACTTTTTTTTACAATTTTTTTAAAATGAATTGTTCAATGATGATATTAGTACAACAATCTTAGGTGCCAGACTTACCTTCAAGGTATTGTTTTTTGGGCGTTTGAGGTGAGGAGGGTAGTGGAAGAAAGTCGAACTGCTAATACAGGAGTGTCATCACCCCAGGTTCCCCCGTTGTCACATGTTGCCACGTTAAAAAATAATAATTTTAATTTTTATTTATTTATTAATTCTTTGGTATTTTTATATACATGATATTCCAAAAAATGAATTATAAAATATAAAAAGAAACGTACATTAGGCTATAAGAATCCTGGATGGAGTTCACTATTCCTTCTTAAAATGATCTTCCACTCAAACCTTATTCACTGCACTCTTACGTAAAATTGCCGCCTTCGTTGTTGTGGACTTCTTGGCTATCTTAGCCTTGGCTTCTGCCCCACTGGCGACCTTAGCGCCCTTCAATGAACCGGAATCGAACTTGATCAAGACGCGTTGGATCTGATAGATTTTTCTTTTATATTTAATAAGGTGAAATCGATATATTTTGAAACAGGATATTTATATAATTGTTTTTTGATTTGAGGGATATTTAGTTTAATTAATGTGTATAGGATCTCTCTAATGGACGATAGAGTCAGGATTTATATTAGGATTGTGATAACTTTGTAGCTACTTGTTTATTAGGTGTGACCAAATTTATAAACATAATCCGACACAAATTTTTAGCCTGAATTATCCAAGTTAATTGTTAATACACAAATAACAATTAACTTTTAGTGAGTATTTAATTTGAAAATTTTATTCCATCAAGAGAGTAGCAGAACAAGTATCAATTATATTAAGTGAGTATTTAATTCGAATATTACCAATTTAGCCCCTATTTAAATGATTCATAATAGCTAAGAAATTAAAAACATTTTTAACTGAAAACATACACTTAAAGTCTATATCAAAAAATATATATAAATATGATATGGATAAAAAAGAACTTTCTTAGCTTTACATCTTTCTGATTTGTTTCAATCCCGCGCGTTCAGATATAGGTTTTCCAATTTCTTTTCTTCTTTGTGTGGATTTGATGTGGAATTTAATAAATAATCGCTATAAACGTCTACGTGCATTTAATATGTACGGTGAACGGTGCGTGTGTGTATGTGTGTGTGGCTGTGTTTAGAATTGCGTTAGAATTTATTGCGATGCATCCCCGACCCGAAGCCAAGTTCACTCGTGTGATTTTGAATGGTTCGGAATGTTATTTCGGTGGGAGCAGTCGTAGTTTCCAAGTGCCCGAGGCCTTTGGTCCGGCTGTACTTTACGGACTTTGTAGTTTATTGTGTCCAGTTTACCTGTTTACGTAGTTAGTTGGGAACGAGTTTTACAGTTGACCTCTGCACCGCCTGCATGCACACATACTTAGTTTAAGACACTAAGCTAATTACAAAACATGGAAAACTCACTTTTCATCCAGGAGCTATTGGCTAGACGATTTTTATCGCTTGGGTCCAAAAGGAGTTTTTAAGTTACTTACAGAAGAATTTTCAAAAACATAAATATTTTATATTTTATGTATAATATTTGATGTAATTTCATATCAGATAAAAATAATAATAAAATATTTGTAGTGATGATATTAGCTCCAAATAGTATTTTATTAAATAGTTTTTATTTGGTTTATAAGTACGTTAAATAATTATTAAAATTATTATTATTAAGAGTAACCACTCCAAAAACAGTAGTTGACTTATAATTTTTAAATCAAATAATTTTAGTATTACTATGTTTTAATAATACGAAGTATTATGAAATATTAATATATAATAATAGTGTTATTAAAAAAATGAATTACATATGGAATAGAACTAGTTTAATTGATTCGTTTATACGGAATAAGACGTACCTATTAACAATAGTAAAATTTACTGCACAATATGTGTAAATTGAATAATATTAGATGAATGTGTAGGGACGGGGATTGAGTAACGTATAGGAGATGGGGGACAGGTGATAAATTTTAACCCCTAATTTAGCCAGAAGGGCAACCCCATTGTAACGCTCTCCTCCCCTCTTCTCTCTTCCCTGTATGCGTATTAATATATTCGGTATTTAAACACAATTAAAAATTTGTGCCGACGGTGCTATTTTATATTTATATTACAAAACTAATATGAATATAAATTATTGCTACCATTGTAATGTTTGATTAAATTTTAAACGTGCAGCCCGAGATTTAATGCCAATATTTACCTACCCCTCGCCGGCGACCCCCCTACCTCCTTTTACTGGCGCGGTATTTCGCATCTTTAATAATCAGAATGACATACCCGGCAAGGCCAACATTTTTCCTATTTGCTCTCCCCATGATGTTTTATTTGCGCACCACTCATCGATACCACGTTCGCTCTTTGTAGCAAGGCTCGCACACACAAAAAAAAACTAATTAGTTTTGATTTATTCATAGTAACCCCGGGACGTTGTAAATTTTATTACATGTAAACATGGGGCCACGTGGTCGCAACCTCGTGTTTATTTTTAAAAACAATTAATACTACACCACCACTCAAAACAATCGTTAACTTTCTTTGTTTCATTTCACATGCACTAATATTACGTTGTGCTTTTATTTTAAACACATATCCACATTTATTACTTGCTTTGTAAAGAAATGACAATATTATTTAAATTTAAAACACATAACACATTTTCTACAAGAAATTGAAGAAACACACAAAAAATTTTCACTAGTATTCTTTATACAAAAACGTATGTAAATTATACCGAGTATCATGCTCCACTCGGAATTCGAACACGTAACCTCCAGCTGTATAGCAGAAGCTCTCGATACGCATGCCAAGGGGTCGTCGGAATTCTCTTGAGACACAAGTTAACGTGGACATACTTAGGATAGCAAGAACTAAAATACCCTTTGAATATATTATCTTTATTTATTACGTAAGGTAAAAAGTTCTAAGCATTAGTGAAACATATCTCACGATGTAAACATCGCAAAAGGTCATAATGTACGGTGATGTAACGATGGCATTACTCTTCAAAAAGGTGTCTAGCCAGTGTGCTACAGAGTTCCAAAATGGAGATATAAAAAGAGAAAATCCGATAGAAAGATTAAGACCAAGGGAAAAAGGCGTAGTAAGCGGCCAAAAAAAGTACCTTTTATAGACCCAAAGCAGTAGCAAAGCGATGGTTCCAACGATTCCGTTCTGGTAATATGGTCGTCGAAATGAGGCACGCTCTGGTAGGCCAATCGAAAATGTTGATGAAGTCACTATTTAGTCGGACCTGAAAATGAGTGCTCACATGCACTCATTTCATTTTCCAGAAAACCATTTGGAACCATTTGCATAAAGCTGGTCTCAAGAAGAAGCTAATACGTCGAGTGCCACATAAATTAGATCAAAAGAAACTTGTGGATCGAATTTATGCCTGCAATTCTTTGCTGTAATAAAATAGACTCATTTGGAAGTGGTGATGAAGAAATGGGATACATGTGAGAACAACAGACGAAAAAAAATGTGGTTTAATTACAGTGAACCGGCCCAAATAATCGCCCTAATTAACGGACAAGACAAAAATGGCGATCAACTAACATTCTTTATTGGAATCTTTAATTCTTCATCCTAATCCTTTGACCTACTTTTTTTCGTCCGATTGCATGCGCTAGTTGCAAAGCAAGTGCACAGATGATTATGATTATTTATTCTTTATCATACTTGCTTAGAAAACTGTAGTTATTACAAAATACATAAAAAATATTGAAAACAAATACATTTTTGTCAGGAAGTTGAAGGGCGGAGTTCATCTTGTAAAATGTTCTTCCACTCAAACTCATGGATGTTCACTCCTCCACTAATTCATAAAACTGGGAATTAGTTTCGAAGGTACATTTTATGCATTAAAATGCTTGTATCTCCCATTTTTTGGGATATGTTTACCAATATATGTCACTTTGTCACGCTCGATCTAGATGCGGTTGGCCTAAATTTTTAGACACGAGTCGCACTCGTGTTTGTAGGTGAAAGGGTTAATCTAGAAAATTACACTTTACGTATTCTCGCGAGCTACGAGTAGCAACAAGCACAATAATAATCTGGTAAATGCACATCGAAAAATATAGGAATAACAACAGAGAAGTGTGTATAGGAAGTAGTTTATAGAAAGGCACTTGGTTTTTTTTCCTATGCTTGATTCACAGCTTCTTGGGCTTCTTTTGATCGATGGTTGATGTGTATCTTCATATATTTCGGTTTAAGTTTTTCTTCACGGCATATGGTGTTAAACCATATATGGTTGTTTGCTTTCGAAAACTTGATTAGGTTTCTTCTGTACTTGGAAACAACCCTTAATATTAAAAATGTTTCACCACGTGATAAACGAGGACCAAATTCAACAAATAGGAAGTAGTATTAAAGCAAATTCTAAATATGCTTAGATTTTTGTTATCATTGTCTACAAGTCTACAAGTAAATATATTGATTAAACATGATGAGTTTGTTTACGAAAAACTTGATACTTTAGATTAGGAATTGAACTAAACGGTCAGGAAGCATAAACGATGCTTAAGTGCTAAACTTATTAAACCCTATTAAATTAAAATGTCGATTCATAGATTTAGTATCAACATGAAACAAATCATTACAGCTAGAAGCTGCAACTTCATTGCGCCACAAGATCGCTGGCTATAGAAATTCTAAATAGACTATCAATTAAAAATTGCAAAGTAGCTTTCTCCCAATCGTCTTCGTATGAGGATCTGTAATTTTCGCCAACAAAGTACAAAATCTTCTATTCAAAAATTTTTTCTATCGAACGTGGGAGTTATTAACCACTAAAATAATACAACAATATTCTTATTAATATTTACTATCGACTTTAAAAGATTTATTGAAGTAATGAACTTATAATGAAAAAAACACGATGGTTTTGAGTTTAGCTTTAATTTGTAGATACTGCTACAATTGTTTCACCACACAATAGCAGTATCTACAAAATAAAGCTAAACTTAAAACGATCGTGTTTTTTTTTTCATTATAGGTTCATATTGGAGTTTCGCCAAGTAACAGCCTTATCAATCGAATAATTGAAGTAATGGATTAAGCTTATTTTAGATGGCGTTTTCAACGATCACATAATATAAATATGAACAAATTAATGTTCTCATGCTTAGTTTTAGCTTAACTGCGGTAGTTCATTTCAAAACGCGGAACAATTACCGTCTCGATAATATTTTTGGCAATTCAAATGTGGACGATATCCATTTATACAACGTATTTTGGTGTTAAGCTGGCCATACAGGAAACGGTGATGACATATCGGTTTACACAACTTTCCAATACTACATTCATCAGATCCATTACAAAATTGGTATCTTTCATTATTATTATAAACTAATTTCATAGACGACCAAATGTTACATGAGAATGTTTAATGTAAACAATTGAACTGTTTTTACAGTTTTCAACTCTTTTGTAAGCTTTCAACTGTTTCTTCAAAATAGTTTATTGACGTGTAATTTAATATTATTTTAGAATGTTTCTAATTGTTTAAAATAACAGTCAACATAAAATTTATTATAAACTAAATAATAATAAAAGATATTTTTTTTGAGATATTCTCTTTGCAGAAAATGTTTTATTGAGATTTCTTTTTTAAAAAAATAGGTATTGATTATTTTAACAGATTTCAAGCATTTATTTGAAGGTTTTAAATTGTTTTTTGCTGATGTAGAGATGTGTTTTTACATTTGTTTTTTAAGTGTAATTTATTTTTTAAGAATGTTCTCAGCTGTTTTTAATAGATTTTTTTGTTAATTTGTTAATTGCTACGCACGACAGATAACATGTGATAGATGTCACACGATAGACTTTTAGAACGTTTCCAATTGTGTTCTATTACTAAAGTTTATTTTTTATTGTATGGCAGATTTTTGGGCGAAATTTGACAAATGACAAATGATAAAAGACAGATAACAGTTGACAGATGGCAGATAACAGATGGCAAATGATAGATGACATTAGACAGATGACAAATAACATATAGCAGATTACGGATGAAATAAAAATAGTATTCTCTTGTTTTGCATTACAAATTCTGATTGTTTTTTTTATTCATTGGTTCTTAAACATATTGTTGATTGATGACAGATGACAGAATACAGATGGCAGATAACAGGAAACATGATAGATGACACTAGACAGATGGCGCATAACAAATGACAGATTACAATTAACATGTGACAAGACTTTTAGAACATTTCCAATTGTGTTTTACAGTAATAAAACATAATTCGATGTTATTTTTTTTAAATTGTATTCCAGATTTTTGAGCGAATTTTTGACAAATGACAGATAACAGTTGACACAGATAACGCACGCACACGATAATAAATAACAGATAACAGATGACAAATGACAGATAATAGTTGGCAGATAGCAGATGACAGAATGCAAATGGCAAATATGACATTAGACAGATGGCGCATGATAAATGACAGATAACATGTGACAGACTTTTGGAACGTTTCTAATTGTGATTTATTACTAAAGTTTATGTTCAAATTTTATATCAGAATTTGAAGCGAATTGTTAACAAATGACAGATAATGACACATGGCATATGACAGATGATAGATAACTGATGTCAGATGACACAAGATAGACTTTTCCAACTGCGTTTTATTAATAAGGTTTTTTTTTTAATTTCTAAGTCTACTTAATTATTTTTTAAAATGTTTTCTATTTTTCAATAGTTTTTCGTTTTTCAAACAAATTTCTTTCAGTTTCTGTGTTTTTCTTTTCAATTTTTAATTTTTTTAATAAATCTCAAAACTTAATTTTGTTAAATCTCAATTGATTACAATAAATATTTATAATTCTTTAAGTTGTCAACGGTTTTCTTTTTAATAGATTTAATGTTGTTTTCAGTGGAAATTTAACTTTTTTGCAATTGTTAAACTGATTTTAATTGTTTTAATTTAATTCTTATTCTTTTTAGATAGCGTTTAAAAATAGTTCCTCAAAGAATTTTTGAGAAATGACAAATAACAGTTGACAGACGGCCGATGACAGATGACATATAACAGATAATAAACCATAATTGGAAGTGCATTTTTTTAAATTGTATGGCAGATTTTTGTGCCAATTTTTGACAAATGCCAGAAAACAGTCGACACATGGCAGATAACAGAATACAGATGGCAGATGACAGATGACAAATGGTAGGTGACACTAGATGACGCATGACAGACTACAAATAACAGATAACAGATGAAATTAAAATAGTTTTCACTTCTTAGGTATTACAAAATTTGATTCATCAGTTCTTAAGTGTATTTATGATTGATAAAAGATGACAGAATACAGATAGTAGATTTATAAAAGAATTTCTAACAAATGACAAATGCCTGATAATTTGATTGATTGTTGAAGCCGTTACCTTGTGATACCTCTTGATTACGAAATAGGTTAAGAAATAATAACACTTTGCTAGTATCACGAATTTTTACACATTTGGACGAAACTAGTCACAATAAAAAGTGTAAAAATTATCACGAATTTTTACACATTTGGACGAAACTAGTCACAATAAAAAGTGTAAAAATTCGTGATACTAGCAAAGTGTTATTATTTCTTAACAGATTACAGATAATATGTGACAGATGACATGACAGACTTTTAGAACGTTTCCAATTGTGTTTTATTACTAATGTTCATTTTTTAAATTGTATCTCAGATTTTTAAGCGAATTTTTGACAAATAACAGTTGACACATGGCAGATGACAGATGATAGAGAACAAATGACGCATGATAGACTTTTAGAACGTTGTCACCTATATTTTATTACTAAAGTTGATTTTTATTAAAATTTGTAAGTCTCCTTAATTATATTTTATAATGTTTAAATAGTTTCCTAAAGAAGAAATAATTCATTTAAAATGAACCTTCAAACAAATTTTAAAACGGTTTTGAGTAACTGTTGTTTTTTTTTGGAAAATTGTTACTACTTTTAAGCAAATTAAAATAGTTTCACTTGTTTAGTTTAGTAAAATTGATTGCTAACAGATGCAAATGATAGATGATAGATGACACTAGACAAATATTAGACGAGTGATGATAGATGACAGGTAACAGATGACAAATGACAGTATAATCAATGAAATATTTTTTTAGATTTGTAAAATATACAATTTTTAAAATAACATGAAATCAAGAATTTACAACTCATAAAAATTTTAAACAAAAAAGTCCACATACAGGGTCTATTATAAAAGTAATGGACCTGACTTAATGCCTGCACTAACTTTGCCAGAAATGTTGTAGATTTTTAAATATGGAACTTAAATATACAATATTTTTTTAAAATTTAATTCTCGATATACTAAATGCGCATGATTTTATTGCGGCGGCGCAAAACAGGAAATATGAAGAAGGGTTTGCACTTCCAACACAGGCGGTCGACAATTTGCTCCAAACAAATTTCAAGGTCATGGCAATGAAATCTAAGTTCTTGATAAATTCTCAGTTCCCAATAAAACTTACAATAGCAAACACAGAATACACTCTATTAAAAGGTCCAATAAAATCTTAGATAACCTACGACAAATCTTGCGGTTTCCAGAAGTTCGTGGATGAAACCCAAATAGTGAAACAGTTAAATTACACAATCCGAAAAGTAGCCTGACTTACATAAAGGAAAAAATTAGTGCTAACGAAAACTTCATCAGTCATCATGTGACAAATAGTAATTTCTACTTTTCACACCAACCACATTACTAACACTGGTGGTAAAAGTGGTGGTGAATTAATAATACTAATAATAAACTTTATTTGCAAGTTAGAATTAAATAGAATATATAAAACAAAGAGAATATAAATACATTTCATGACCTCCAAAGTTTTGGTATGAAAATGATCGTTCAAAATGCGCAGTGAGGTATTTAGGTGGTGATATATGATCTCTAAATCGTGTGAATTGATTGAACAACTTTTTTTCTTCAGTGGCATTTATTCATGATTGTGATATTAGCATATTTCATACTAGAGCTTTTTATTATGTATCAAGGACTTAAAAATATCATCTCTTAGCAAGCTCATAATTAAACTACAAGAACTAATATTTTTCCTGATTGGCTTAAAATTACTAAAGTTAATTCCAGCAAGACACGCATAATCATTCTATTGCATCACTAGCAATAATATCTAAATTATTTAAAGCTTTGTACAAACAATTGTAATTACATTTTAACGGCCATAATTTCTTTCATGGGATACAATATGGATACAATATGACAGGGTAAATCCACAAGCGATGCTATTGAAAACTTTATTTGTTTGGTATTTATTATAAACAATATCCTTTTAGATCATTAAAGGGCTTTTGACTATATATTTTTCTCAATATTGCTTAGAAAACTTAATTTGTATAATATACGCTCATCAGGCTGCAGATTGTTATTATCACATCTTTCATATAAGAAAATATGCGAATTAGTTTTAGTGATCATACATCCAACCTTATTTTTTTGCTAATAATGGGTTACCCCAAGGATTAATCCTGGGACCACTACTATATCACATTTTTATTAATAATTTTTCCCGTATATTAAACAATAATAAAGTTGTGTTATAAGTCGATGATTTGTCGATTTTGACGGCTAATAACAATTTTAAAACTACTTTTGTGTTGAGTGAAGATTCACTCCGTATAGCAAGCACATGGTTTTAAAGTAACAAGTCAACCAATTTAATAATAATTAATTAATTAATTAATTCACGATATTATATTAATTTATTATATTAGTTGGTCACTTAGTCTGTCACTTCTTAGTTCTTTAATTGTTAATTATGCAATTGTTTTATTGTATCAATGTCTGAACTAATCTTACACCATGAGTTGCTCTCATTAAGCCAAACACTCAATTCGGAACTCTACTATCAAAAAAGACAACGCCAGGCCGCACACATTACTAATAATGTAACAGAAACTCCAAGAGCTTGGGTTCACTTGCTCTTGCCATATAGTCCAAGCGATTATCACTTTTTCGAACATTAGCAAAATTTTCTTGTTGGTACACAGTTGGCCTCATTGGCATGTGTAAATGAGCTGATCTATTTGTTATCAATAAGGGCAAGGACTTCTTCACTCGCGGAATAATCAAATGGCTTTCAAAATAGACAAACGTTATCGAGCAAATTGGCGCATATTTGCTCTAAATAGAATACGACTTGAGGTCGTAATTTCGAACACTTATATTGATAACGATTTTTATCAATATTGGTGTTGCTTTTATGTTATTTTTGCGTGGTTTTTGCTGTAATAGGAAAAATTGACATATTTACTCCTATTTTTCGTTTGATAATTATAAATGCCCACTTTAATAGTTTCAACAGAGTGGATCCTATTCCTTGCCTTGCTTCAGGGGGTATAATATTAATCCAGAACTATCGCTGAACCATACATTTGAAAAACGTTTTACAAATAAAAAAATATAAATATCTGGTAATAACACACACGAACAACCCAGATAATTGCCAATAAACTATGTATAAGGGCTTGATTAATAATTATGCGATCAGTGTATTATTTCCGTCGCATTTTCTTATAAAATTTCAATGTAACTTTTAATATTTTGGATAAAATACAAGGGGGCGGAAATAAATTTATTACGTATTTTAATTGGATAGAATTTTATATGTTGACTAATAAATATGTTGTTTTATGCATTTCCAAATTGGTTAAACTTTGTTTTCAGCCTGTGTGGAAATTATTTTTACAAAATTTCAAAACCATTTGTATTCAAAATAAATTCTAAAATCTAAAGCCAATTCATTCTTTCATTCAGAGGATTGCCACCTTGTTTTCACCCAGTGTATTCGTAATAAATTCTGAAAATCAAAAGCCAATTCCTTAAAAGCTTTCAATTTTACAATCGCTCAAAATGTTTTAAGCATTTATAAACTTTAAATTTAAGTTTAGAGCATTGCCACTTTGTTTTCAACCAGTGTGTGGCAATTGTTTTTACAGAATTTCATAAAAATGTGTATTCGTAATAAATTCTAAAATTTAAAACCAATTCCTTTGATGCTTTTAATTTTACAATCGTTCAAAATTTTCTAATCATTTATAGAGTTTACTTCAAGTTTAACGCTTTACCATTTTGTTTTCAGCAAGTATGTGGCAATTTTTTTTACACAATTTAAATGCCAATTGTATTCTTAATAAATTCTGAAAATCTAAAGCCAATTCTTTGAAAGTTATAAATTTTACAATCGTTCAAAATGTTCTAAGCGTTTATAAAATTTAATTCAAGTTTAAACCATTGACACTTGGTTTTCAACCAGTGTGTGGCAGTTGTTTTTGCACAATTTCAAAGTCATTTGTATTCGTAATAAATTCTGAAAATCAAAAGCCAATTTCTAATAAGCTTGCAATTTTACAATCGCTTAAAATGTTTTAAGCATTTATAAACTTTAATTCAAGTTTAGAGCATTACCACTTTGTTTTCAACTAGTGTGTGGCAATTATAGAATTTCATAATCATGTGTATTCGTAATAAATTTTGAAAATTTAAAACCAATTCCTTTATTGCTTTCAATTTTACAATCGTTCAAAATGTTCTAATCGTTTATAGAGTTTACTTCAAGTTTAACGCTTTGCCAATTGATTTCAGCTAGTGTGTGGCAAACCTTTTTAATAATAAATTCTTAATAAATTTTGAAAATCTAAAGCCAATTCTTTGAAAGCTATCAATTTTACAATCGCTCAAAATGTTAAAAGCGTTTATAAATTTTACTTCAAGTTTAGAGCCACTTTGTTTTTAACCAGTGTGTGGCAGTTGTTTTTGCACAATTTCAAAGGCATTTGTATTCGTAATAAATTCTGAAAATCAAAAGCCAATTCCTTAAAAGCTTTCAATTTTACAATAGCTCAAAATGTTTTAAGCATTTATAAACTTTAATTCAAGTTTAGAGCATTGCCACTTTGATTTCAACCAGTGTGTGGCAATTGTTTCTACAGAATTTCATAAAAATGTGTATTCGTAATAAATTTTGAAAATTTAAAACCTATTCCTTTGATGCTTTCAATTTTACACGCGTTCAAAATTTTCTAATCATTTATAGAGTTTACTTCAAGTTTAACGCTTTGCCATTTTATTTTTAGCCAGTTAATACTAATTTCCTGTTTAATTTAATCAAAATGTTCTAATCATTTATAGAGTTTACTTCAAGTTTAACGCTTTGCCAATTTTTTTTTAGCTATTGTTAGAAACTGATTTTATGCAATTTCAAAGCCATTTGTATTCTTAATAAATTCTGAAAATCTAAATCCAATACTTTGACAGCTATCAATTTTACAATCCCTCAAATTGTTCTAAGCGTTAATAAACTTTACTTCAGGTTTAGAGCATTGCTACTTTGTTTTGAACCAAAGTGTTGTAGTTGTTTTTGCACAATTTCAAAGCCATTTGTATTTGTAATAAATTCCAAAAATCAAAAGCCAATTCCTTAAAAGCTTTCAGTTTTACATTAGCTCAAAATATTTTAAGTTAAGCATTTATAAACTTTACTTCAAGTTTAGAGCATTGCTACTTTGTTTTCAACCAGTGTGTGGCAATTGTTTTTATAGAATTTCATAACCATGTGTATTTGTAATAAAATTTGAAAATTTAAAACCTATTGATTAAAAGCTTTCACTTTTACAATCGCTCAAAATATTCTAAGCGTTTATAAACTTTAATTCAAGTTAGGGAGTGTGTGGCAATTGTTTTTGCACAATTTCAAAACTATTTGTATTTGTAATAAATTCTGAAAATCTAAAGCTAATTCCTTGATGAAAGCTTTTAATATTATAATCGCTCAAAATCTTCTAAGCGTTTAAAAGCCTTCAAGTTTAGAGCATTGCCATTTTGTTTTCAGCCAGTGTGTGGCAATTGTTTTTATAACTATGGATATTCTTAATAAATTCTGAAAATCTAAATGCAATTCCTTAAAAATTTTACAATCGCTGAAATTGTTCTAAGCGTTTATAAACTTTACTTCAAGTTCAGAGCATTATCACTTTGTTTTCATTCAGTATTTCACAATTATTTTTACACAATTTCAAAACCATATATATTCGTAAAAATCTGAAAATCTTAAACTAATTCCTTAAAAGCTTTCAAATTTACAATCGTTCAAAATGTTCTATTCGTTTATACAGTTTATACAGTACTTCAAGATTGCTCTGCCATTTTATTTGTATCAAGTGTGTAGCAATTAATAATTGGAAAAAAAAACACGAAAACATTTCGTAAATCTACAACAAATGAGTCTTATAACGAGTACAAAACAAATCACTTATTTTTATTGTGTAGTAATTGTTTTTATGTACTTTTAAAACAATGTCTACTCTTCATCAATTCTGAAAATTCTAATGTAGTTTCCAATGCTATCAATGCTTATTCTTATCAATTTGTTTAACACATGCAACTTTTAAACACTTTTTAATAATTTATGGCCTAGATGACAATAAAAAAATTATAATAAAAATATTTTGTAATAAACGAAATTTTATTCATTTTAAGTTATGTTGTTGAAGTTATAACATTCACAGTTTTAACTTTCAGACTCAAGCGCCATCTATTTAATTTTTCAACACATGCAGCTCTTTAAATACTTAATTTAATTTTTGTATTTTTGAAAAGAATCATGGTTCCAAAATAAATCACTTTCTAAGGTTGTCTTAAGCCAAAATCTCTTGTTCAGACTATGAACACTAATAATTTGACTTATTGATGGGGTTTTATTGTTTGTTGATTTTATTATCTAAACTAAAAATGATTTTTAGATTAGAAACAAATTGCTACAAATTAGTACATAGTAAATATATTTTTGAAGTGGTTTATTTATTATTATCATTATTTTAGTTAGTTGGTTTTTGTAATTTTTACATTTTAATCATGTAAAAACTACGATGCAGAAAGTTCAGAACAATTAGTTCTAATTATTATTTTTATTTATTAAGTTAAGGAAAAAATATGACTTTTTTCAATATAAAATTTAGGCAAAATGTTTATAACGCGTAAACATGTTTTTAGGATTTTAAATCAGTTTATTTTCTGTATACCTTCAAAAAATATGTGTATATATTTAACAAACTGAAAAATTGAATATTTATTTTTCGTTGAAGTACCTCGTTAAATATTTAATAATAAAAATTTAACATGTAAATATGTACTAATATTTTGCTTACATAATTACACGATCATATTGGATATTATAGATTATAAAATATGAATTAAATTTACTTCAAGTTCAAATTTGTTGTTCTCTAATATCCTGGATTAATTTTGTATATATGCCAAGGAAGCACGATCGTATTTCATGTGAATAAATCAGGGTAGGTCGGTCAATTTGTCGTTTCAGTTTCGCCCTTCGCCGTATAAATATCGTATGGTAATTTTTGGGCATTAAACGCCATTAATTTTGTTGATTCGTTTTATGTTTTATGACATATCGCATGTAGTTGACACTCGATGGCTGTTATGTCCTGCTAATAGGTCTGCCGTGGACATTTCAATATACTGATATAGCAATTCACGGCGCATTGTCTATTGAAAAAGACAAAAAGACCAATTCGATTGTCCCGCATTTGTATGTGCGCGTATTCAAGAATGCGAAATTCTGACACGAATATAAATTATGGCGACAATATGTCACGCAGCTTTTTTTTCCAACCCTCCCGCCGCCATCGACCCGAAAATTTTGTATCCGCTGATGTTCGGAATTAATTATTTGTTTTGTGTGAAAATGCGTACATTGTTGCACAATTTAGGAGACAACGTTTCCATTCCGAAAATCATACTCCATTCAGCACCGTATAACGGTGGGAGGGGAAACAATTCACCTCCATTAAAGTATTGAGGATTTTGAAAATCTTGGGGTCCGATTGTTTGTTTCCTTAAATTTCACATATACCTGTGGCTTTGTGTGGGCTTCATTCATTCATTGCAGTTCGGGTCGACTCCCTCGCCATTGATCTCTTATTATGTGCAGTTCTCATGGCTGTCAGAAATTCTGACATGCCCATTGCTTCGATTTGTATCATTAATTCGTTTCCGAAGCGGCGGCGAAGGATTGCTGTGAAAAGGTTGGTCTCCATCTCGGGTTATATTCATCCACGCACCTGAATAATAGATTGGAGTTTCAGGTACGCCCTGGGACTCTTCTCTGTCGGATTAGCTTTGCGATTTTCAAAACATACACCTTGTTAAGCTGGAATGCTATTCCAGAGTATGTGAGTTCAATTAAAATTAATGACAACGATAATAATTACGAAATGCATTTAATGCTATTTGTGGTATTGATAAGGATACATTATAATGAACATGCACATACTTTTAGCAGCAACTTATTTATAGAAAAAAATTAGAATTTGAAACATACAGAAAATTTAAAAGAAAACAATTTAATTCTTCCATATTAAAAATAATATTATTCCACTCAAACAAACATATTTATATTATTACCATTATTTACCGATTAAAAAATAAAGGTGGAATTTTTAAACTTTAAGGTTATTTTAAGAAACAATTATCGAGATATTTAGCATGGAATTATATATCTTTGTAGCGTACTTTTGACTTATCGCAATTACTGTTTTTTAATTAACATGATAAATTAATTTTCCACAATACTCTAAGCATACTTTAATTTAAAACTTATAATAATGAGTTATAATTCAAATATATTTATTGAGTAGAAAACCAAAATTATTGTTACTTTTATGTTAATCATATAAAATACATTTTTTTTTTATAAAACAATGACTTTACCTTCAGTTACTAATGACTCTAACTTGAATTGTGTAGGTGAATTTTTAATTTTAATTGGCAGTTAGAAGAAACCAGTAATAATACTTTTAATTACATCTTGAGATTATTTCTTATAGGCAAAAAATGAATAGAATAAATTAGAGACCCCATAGAATTAATAAGTGTTTTCTAATTAAGCAGTAGTGGGTTGACCATAAAACTTCATCTTACCACCGGCGCTTAATTAATTTGGTAAATATAACAAATAACATAATCTAAATTAGGCTAACAGGTGCAGTTTTAATGGCCACGCTCCGGGCACACCTGTTGCCTCGTTTTCTGAAATATTATTAAATTTTATTGCATATTATCGGGCTGGATGTGTTAAATTTTCCAAGTTGTGTCGTTTTATTGCCTTGTCTAAATTGGGAGTTTAGTAAATTATCGCTTTAGAGCGTTGGTAACAAATTAAAATTTTGTTTTGAGCTCCTGGTAAATCTGATAAAGCATAATTTATTGTTGGATATAAAAATATAGTTTTTAATTAGTCAAGAAAAAAATAACTTAATAAATAAGTCTTTGATTTCATTTGATATGATGAGCTGGGATAAGTGAACAATAAAAATATAGGTATTATTGGAATTAAAATTAAAAAAAAAGCATTATTTCAAATTGCAATTTATTAATATGAATATACTTTTAAAATTTGATGGTAAAGAATCAATATCATTTTGATACGATTGTAAACAATTGCATACAGTTACATATACGGATGTATTACCCTACACTCAAGTGATAATTAGCTTCGTAAAGGAAGCCCCACTCGCAGGAACTGCAGACCACTTCAAAAGCATGAGCAACAGCGGATCGTGAATTATGAATTCGTCGCGGCCATTAATTAATCAATGTTTAATTTACTGCTTTCGGTTCGTCTAATCTTCGGGACCGCGGATCGATTCCTCATTGATTACACGCGGACTTCACATGCTAAATTAATAATGGTCTCAGGCTGGTTGCCAATTACAAAACAATAAAACAACGTTTCAAGAGTGCGTGATTGATTAACAGCGCCGCAAATGAGTCATTTGAAAATTCCGTGCGTGCTAACATGTCCGCGGTTTATTCGCCACAAGAAATACCAAATGAGGCACTGCACTGGTCTATATCCAACGAAATCTTCTGAACATGGTTCATTATCGTATTACTTAGCAAGAACATGTGGTATTAGTTTTAATGGCGAAATTATATGCTAATATTATGTCTTTAGATTACTTTTTGATAGCATGTAACTTCTTTTTGGCGAATGTTTGTAAATACTTGTAACATTTGTGTATAGAAATCAAATAGTATATTAACACCTAATTATGAAAACGAAATAAAAGTATCTAAACAAAGCAGAGAAGCATCTACAAACAATAATAATAAATAGAAACTTAGAAATGTCTAAAATAAGGACCAAAGAAACCAAAAGAACAGAGATCCACAAAACGGCCTAATTATCTAATACATAATTCTGTTAATCATCTTACATTTATCATACATTTTTCTTGGCATTAAATGAATTTAAAAAAAAAACAATTCGGTTGCAGACTTTATATATCAAAATCGGTGGCTATATTTGCTCTCAATGATCTGATGATTTGAACACTGCTGAAAACAAAATATATGAGCAGTTTCGTTCATTACAGTAAATAGAAGCATTTATAGAAGAATCCGGACATCCAAGAGGATATTTGCTTCCTCAGCATCATGGGCAAAAACAAGGGTTAGAGTGGAAGATCATAGCAGCTGCCTGAACTCCGCCCAGCTTCATCCATCCCAAATTTTTTTACGCTTTCTATAATGTTTGTGTATATTCATATGTATTTTTTTGGAAAGGAAGCTAAAGACTGTAATTAAAGTATTATCACTTTCTTCACAAATTGTTTTTATTGACTAGATGTACATTTCAAAACACGAAGTGTTCTTTATCAAAAGTTAAAATGACATTGAAAAAAATACATTAAATACAAAAGTAAAAAAAAATTGGGCAACTTAATTATTATGACTAATAAACGTAAATATAAACATTGATCTGATTTGGTTTGATCACGAATGATTTACTTAAGCAAAAATTGAAATTGTTCATTTTTACATACAATAATATTAGACTTATGTAAGTAATAGATATCAATATGTATACTTTAATGAAGTACTATAGAAATCTAAAAATATAAAATGTGGGGTTCCACAATGCACAATTCTGTGGCCTTTGCAGCTTTTAATTTTTATAAACGACCTTCCCTTTTAAAGCAAACACTATTTTATTTGCAGATGAATTCACTAGCTTAAGTAATGGTTAAATTATGGTGAAAAATTTCAAGATACTAAATCTGTAATTGAGTTCGCAACAAACGAAATTAAAATAGGATGATTGAATTAAATTTGAACTAAATTATACCACAACATAAGAAATGGGGATGTACTTATCATGGTACTTTCCCTATTAAAATATACAAAGTATGTTTCCATTAAAATTTAAAAGTTGAAAAATAAACATGATCAAAACACCAAATAAATAGTTGCGGAAGAAAAATATGTAAGTCAGAAAGGAGATATACATGGTATATACTTTGCTTTGAGCGTTATTATTTGAATCCAGAATTGTGATTGTACTATATTGTAAATACACTACTTATAAATCAAAGAGAAATAATGCAAAATATTATGTGATTTATGCTTGAGGCCATTACTTTGTGATACATTTTGCATAATTTAGATCAATAACAAACACGTGTGTGATAACAACAAAGTGTCTTTGTTTATTACTATTATTTATTATTTATTAAATAATAGAGTCTCTAATTTCATTGTCAAATATTATTTACCTTTATTGATAAGTAATAGATGGATATACTCTACAATTATTTAATTAAGACCAAATTTTAATGTTCTTTCCAAACCAAAACATTTATAAAAATTCTGTTTAAATAAAAGTTGTTCAATTCAATATTTTTTTAAGAAAGTAATTACTCAATAAACGTTTCGACAAAGACAACATTCTTAAGTTCTTAGTTTGTGCAAAATATTCGGCGTTTTCTAAGATACAGGGCCCATGCGTATATATACTTTATGAAAAAGTTAAAAAACAAAATTGTTATATAGTCAACATCTTTATTTCTGCAACTTTTACAATAATTTTTATTGATACATATAATTCTGGCTGATAAAAAAATTAAGAAATTTAATTGCTAGTTTAGGGAACTGTCCAGATGATGTGATCTAATAAATTCGTGAATTATGAGTAGAGTGATATTGGCATTTTAAAAGAATATTAGGATTTCTAGGAATACAAAATTTATTGATTAGAGTTAGATTAAATGGTTTTGCTTTAATCTGTGTGGATTCGCGCAATAATCCGTTGGATGGGTTACAGAGAGATGGTTTAATTCGATGGGAGAGCAGAGTTTCGCTGCATGTGGGCCCCAATAAGCCCTTTGTGCGTCCTCGCATCTGAGTCCACTCTCCTTGCTACGGTCAAGCCAACTCAAGGCATTGGCAAACGCCAGTACTGCAGCAAGAGAGACTCATTATATGTCTGATGACTTGAGACACCCCTCTCTCATTGTGGATTCACATAGGTTGGATAATACCGGGCAGTCTAGAAGTACATGCTCCGCGGTTTCCTCTCCCTCTTCACAACCTCTACAGATAGGACTAGATTGTAGTATCAGTGCAATTTAAGATCTCACCTGAAATCTTAAATTGCAGTGTCTTGTTAGGAGCCCTACGACCATCCGTAGGGTTTCTTTGTACAATTACATACAGTATCTGGCCGTTTTGGTGTTCATTGCGATGAAACTTTTTGAGACCCTACAGCCATCACTCCTTGTGGCACCTGATTGATGCAATTTTCAGTAGGGTACTCAGCTCTAGCAGAGATGGCGGCAGGCAGGGGTTCGGCCCGCATACCGTTCGTCCGGATGCCTACCTCGCCAAACCATCTGCTATTATGTTACCTCTGCTGCAGTTGTGTCCTTTTATTCAGCATAGGTCACCTTGTTGTCACGAGGTACTTCTTCTAAGGCTTCGCAACATTCCAGCGTTAATTCTGAGGTAATTTTGCAACTAACAATTGACAAGATTGCTGCTCTGCTGTCCGTTATGATAGTTATGTTTATTCCCTTGACCGAGATTACCTGTGCCTCATATAATATACCCACGAATTCCAGAGATGGAGAGATTGGAGAGAGATTTTGGTAAAGGTTCGTAGTACGGATCTTTCGGCTACTTGGATATGTTGTATAGCCATAGTCTAATATGGGTCAGCAAATTGATTTGTATATACTAACGGCCATTCTTGTCGAAATGCCTTGATTTTTTTATATTAGTACCATTAAATACTAGGTTTTAGTTTTGACTTTAGCTTTAATGGATTGAACATGAGGTTTGAAGGAAAGTTTTGAGTCGAAAAGGATCTCAAGATATTTACACGTATGTGAATATATTTCGGTATGGTGGATTTTAATTTAAGGAGATGCTGCAGAAATTTTGTGAAATGAAAGCAAACTTTTGATTTTATTAGAGTTTATTTGTATACTCTATTTAGAGAACCAATGTTGTAGTGGAGGGATGTTTGAAGTGCGTTAAGCGCAAAGAAAAGGATTTCGACATGTGCAATAAAAGCGTTATAGTCTGAAAAGAAGTGGATTCTAATATGTAGTATTCGGATTAAAGAGGTAATGGAATATAGGTTGTAAAATAATTAGGATAGTGGTCTTGTGGGACACCTTCGTCAGAAAAAATGGTAAGAATAGTACTTGTCGGATTTTTACTTGATATGATCGATTTATATGGAAGTCATGAACTAGAATGATAAGATACTGGGGAATATTTAAGAGAAAACATTTATAAAGCAAACCTTGATGTCACAAATCAATAGGTGAATTCTTACCTTCCCTGTACTAAAATTTTCTTCAATTTAAAATGTTTATAAAAATGTTCAGTTTTTTATCTGACTTCTATATTTAAAATATGTAAAAATAAAAAAGCCTCCTACCTCAGAATTACAACAAAATATCTTTCGACAAAGAATAAAACTGTAACTTTAAAGTTTGAGCCAAATTGCTTGCGATACAGCAACTAAACAAACAAACGCACACATAGAGACACACGCAAAGGCACATTGTTTTTTTCCAAAAAAGGTTAAGTGGGACCTTCCTCTGAATAAGAAAATTTTTGTTTAAAACGCCCTTGTAACTAGATAAGTCTTTTCTTTGTATTATGAATATGCTATCAACTACATTACTACTGCCCCAGAAAATAATTCCATACCTCAGTAAAGAATAAAAATTTGCAAAATAACCTCTTTTTAATACGTACATATTACTATGTTTAGCTAATACTCGAAGAGCATATACCACTTTGGTTAATTTTATGTGCAATTTTATAATATATTTATCAAATCTTAGTTTATCATCTAAAATTATTCCAAGGAAGCAAGCTTGTTTACTCAATTTAATATTATTTTCACCAAAGGGTAAATGCGATGGAGTCTTTGTATGTTCAGTACATTTGAATAAAACTCAATCTGTTTTTTTAAATTTAAGAATAGTTCATTTTCCTTGAATCACAATTTTACCTGTGCAAGAACTTCTGTTTTCAGAAGTAAAGTTTAGACCTTCATGGAATAGATTTGTATCATCTGTAGAACATATGAGTTCATTATTTTCACAGATACTGTCTAAATCTGTTTTGACTAGTATAAAAAATAAAGGTCCCAAATTGTGGAATGCTCGCATTCACAAATATTTTATTTGATTGGCGTTTAACTTGCATCTTTTTCTACTTGGACAGTAAGCGTTCTGTTTTTCAAGTAACTTGATACCCACTTTTTTCCCATACCGCGGATGCCATAAGCTTCCATTTTTGTAGCAATATTTCATAATCTACGCTATCAAAGACAAAGACAAATCAAGAAAGTCGCGTGATTGTATTTGACTTAGTATTGCCAAGATATAGTCAAAAAGCGCAGTTTCCGTTCCGCGATTACTTAGAAAGCCATGCTGTGATTTGCTAAATATATTGTGTTTCCAAAAAAGGAAATCAATTAACCTGTGGTAGAATGCAATTTCTAAAATTTTTGGAAATGTAATTAAAATAATGATAAAGCGATAGTTTTATTTACAAGTTTTTATTGTTTACACATTGATTCATAACTATTTTACGAAAAACACGAATTAATTTATATTTATGCGACAAGATTGTTGCACACGATGCCGCAAGATAATTTCCGTAGAGGTTAACTGGTTAATATTGTCAAAACTGCTTAGAAATCATATTTAGTCATTTTTAATATATCGAATACTGGCATGGAGCTCACAATTAGACTTACAATTTTTGAACCGAAGTATATAATCTATCTGTATTTACTATTACTAAATTACTACTTAAATATGTGCACTCTCGCAAATCTCTGTATATGCTATTAAGTTATAAGATTTATTTTGAATGTTATTCCTCAATATAAGCTGCATTTGAAATAATTTAATTTAGGAGACGAATCGCTGTAGTTAATTATTTATTTTATTTGTTGTTAACGTAGATTAATAAAATATACTTGGTTATTGCCACTTATGATTTTTCTACTCGTGTCCGGTTTCAAATAGTTAGAAATTAAAAAAAACAACCAAGCATATTTAATAAATGCAACTATATTCGTTACATTTTAAATATTCGATTATATTTTTATTATCACCGATGCTAACAGGTTATAGGCTACATTTTACTTAGGATCATTGTGAAGAACCTAGTAACTTTCTGGAAGGGCGATGCTGCTCACTTTTTCGTGGGATACTCGGTCCCTGCCGAAGTGTGAAAAACGGTTGTGGGCAATCGCGACACAAATGCTTAGTATCTAAGCTCGTTGCTTGTGAGTTCAAGTACCTTATGGCTATGATCGAGTTTGATGAGTTATTTTGATTGACGTAGGGCTGCGATATTGTTGCAGTACTTATGTATTTTGTCCTCTTCTAAGTTTTGCACCACCTCTTATCTGTGCGCCATGGGGAGTTCACAAAACGACTCCTATAGGATTAGCATTTACACCTCTTTTGGAGAGTTCATCTGCCACTTCGTGCCCTGGGACCCACAAGAGGATCAACGAGTTTTTCTTTGACAAAAGTTGCGAGAGAGATCGTTGGCATTCCTAACAGGTGCCTATTATCCAGGGATCCTTATCGCCCATATGAATTGCAATTGCTTTTGCTTGCAGAATTGTGGGTGTCGTTCCCAGAGCAATAAAGGTCCTGTGGTTTTGGTTAGGGCCATAAATGCCTATTCCAGTACCTCTGTTATTCTTGGCACCATCAGTATACTAGGCTGATATTCCTCGGCCAAACTTCTAGACTCTAATCGAAGTCATTTTGTGGTCTTCAGTCAACACTTTAAACTTTCGAATTCGAGCCTCCTGGACATGCTGTTCGTTGGCTTGGACAGGAGGACCGGGTTGATTTGATGCAGTGTCTTGTCCAGTCCCTCGGTAGTGTTCCTCATATAGTCATCTAGTGCCTATCACATTCCAATATCTAATACGACTTGTGGATGTGGTAATTTTTAAGTGTTTTAGAAGTTAAATTCGAAGTAATTTAATATCTTTTATCATGGATACCCCAAAAACACTTATTTTAATATAAAATTTAAAGTATTTTAAGATAAACCTTTTGTATAGAAACAGTGGTTTCCAAGAATCTATGATTGCTACTCTTATTTTAGCTTATCTGGAAGGTGATTCACTTTTTCTAATTAAGTTTTTTTTTTCAGGTTCCTATTATTAGTTATCTTGAATTATCACATAAACATTTGAACATTTTTGAATATTGATCCAGTATTAAGATTCTAATTAGAGTTTAAATTTTTGTTTTCGTATAATTTATTATTTCTGTTAGAAATGACATTCAATATTAGCTATAGAAACCTATAGAACAAAATCTACAAAATAATAATGCCTATCTATTTAGAGGAATTTCAAGTTATAGAGTAAAGCAACTTTAATAAAACACTTTTAATTTTCTAGTTATTTCTTTAAATTTTTATTCACACAATGATTTTTTAATATTTTAATTTTTTTTAATAATAATACACTAATTTTATATAGAAAGGATAACAAAGGAAAATAGCTCTGAATTTTTATTTTATATCTTATGAAAAAATGTATAATGCAATTGTATACATCTAAATTATTTAAACTATCATAAGTAAGTAGTTAGCGTTAATAGGATTTTCCAATTTGAACCATTTAAGGTCATTAAGTAACTGAACAAAATTGACGAGATTTAAGGAACACTTGAATAGAATGTAGTTAAAATCTCAAAATTCACCACAAATTTACAGTGTAACTGACTTTTTCCCAATAATATGCAGGTGGTAGGGGGTTAAGCAATGGATAGTTTTCAGGCAAAAGATTGTTGATGACAGACATTTAAGTGAATATTCTATGACGTATGATATATTTTTAGGCGAGGTATTATAGATTTTTGTATAGTTTGTTTGGGCAGTAACATTACTTGGCCAATCTTTCTTCCAATCCCTCCAAACTGATGATTTAAGTTCTACGACGAAATCTGTGTATGATAATATAGCATAATACGGAATATTTGTTTTGCTAAGGCTAAGGTATCTTTGTTACCTGAAATGTCGCTATCGGTTTCAACCCATATTATTTGTACGGAACAGCGGAGATTACCTAGTATATAGTTAGAATATACATATATTAATAATTGTGTTACAAACTTTACCTGGTCGATATTCCTTCAAAGCTTTAAGAACTGAGAGACTCTCTGAAAATATAAATTGTTTATTGTTTAAAATAGCCCGTTCAAGAGCTTGAAGTACGGCCAACGCTTTGACTATGATTACTGTAACAGTAGTCGACAGAGGTGTAAAAAATTGTATTTTTTGGCAGAAATGTATAGGCGTAACCTGCACCTTGCATAGTTTTCATGCCATCTGTAAAGATTTTCGTATCTGGTGGGAGTTGATCTACTACTCTCTTAAGTAATTGAGCATTTTGTGAATGATACGTTGAATATTGTGATGATTTATATTCGGTACCATATTAAAGCATCCATATTCTAAAAGCATCAATATTCTAGAGTTTGTCATTGTCTGTTATTATATTTACATGAAACATATCTAAGAATGTTTGAAGCACTAATAACCTTGAGTTACTTTTCTAATAGCTACTTGACAATTCAGATACTGTAGCTAAACAAACTGAATTTAATAGATACTGAAAATTATTTGATGGCAATTTTAATATAAATTTATATTGCATTAGTTTCCTTCTCGAATCTAGAAGCAATTCACCTGCTTCACCTAAATGAGTTTCGCACGGAGTGGAGATCATTGCATCGAGATAACTACGAAGTACATTGTATTTGACCTTACATACACTCTTGAGGACAGTCTTAGATGCTTGTACATAAAACATACATCCATGGTCAAGGACTGAACGGATGCATAACCGAGAGAATAGAAGTGAACAAGTAACATCACTACCTCATTTCATTTTAGTAACTGCTTTAATTATGGTTAAGCCTTTTGCGCATTAATTTTGGATATGTAGGATATGAGGTTTCCAAAGCAATTTATTATCCAAGATGGCACCTAGATATTTGTAAGAAGTTACAATGGGAATGAAGCCAGAAATCGCATTAATCCTATCTGGTAACAAATTCCTGTGTCTACTAGAAATAATTACCGGTGATTTATCATATTTATTGATAATTAAAAACTGTTAGAGACAGACCATTCACTAACTTTGTTTATTATTAGTGCGCTTTGATTCAACGAATCGCCAAGATTATTGCACAAAATGTGAAAACAAAAATCATCATCGTAATGATGCATTTAGTATGATTATTAAGGATGTATATATAAAATAAAATAGGGGGCTAGAACAGAGCTTTGCATTAACAAGAAGGATATTTTCCCAGGTCCATTCAACTTAAATCCATCTCTTATAAATGCATACCTGTATATGAACCTAGCAACAATATTATTAGATACCTTTTGAGAAATGCATTTTCATTCAGTAAGAACAACTTTTTTTCTAATCACTTAAAGTTGTGCTATAATTTCGTAATACCTTTATTAAAACTAGTTTAATGAACAATACACAACTAACATTGACATAATGCACATGTAGTAGTGTACTCACCTCTGGTTTTTCTGGAATATTGTTGTATGGATGATGTTGCTGCTGATAATGCCATTCATTTATGAATGAAGAAAACTTCACTTGTATTCACAAATTATTTACTTACTACCTTTGCTAATGAACTAATTAACGAGGACGTAGTTGAAAATCCATATTATATTTAATTAATAAGAAGTGTTATTATTAATTAAATATACATTTGCTAATATAATCACTAATTTGATGAAGGATAACACTCATCTCATTTTTTAAATACTTTGGAGTTGACTTTTTAAATTAAATAAATGTATAAATACTATTATGTACGCCAAATAAAATGCTTAAAAAGAAAGGAAGATAAAATTTTATTCAGTTGAAAATACTCTACAAACCAAATAAACTTTATATTAAAAGTAATTTAAGTTATTACACCCTTTATTAGAGCCATTACTATAAAAACATTTTTTGTGTAAAGATATTGTCACTCTATGGGTAATTTATATAAGTGTTACATATTTATTGCGAACCAAAAATTATATTTCCTCCCCGCTGAAATTAGTATTCAGGTATAAAATTGCAGGCAGGAGATATCGAAGCGAAGCGAAAATTGCCGAGCTGAAATAATGTATGACCAATTCCGTTGTTTCCGAGTGTTTATGTATAAAATAAGCAATTAAAGTGGAAACTCCTGCTCTGAATCAACTTGATAAATAATGAAAATTAATGAAAATAAACGAAAACAAAAGAAGTAATCAAACGATATTTAAAATTTAAATATCTCCATTAAAGCAACACAATGTACATTTTCATGTTAATTGCGTCCGATTCACCTGCTGCCGCTGCTTTCGCCGTTGTTGAGCCGCTGCTTGCTGCTACACTTTTAAATACGCTATGTCTAAATCACAAACGTACTTCGTGTTATAATTCGGATACAAAAATTTAGTTTATCACTTGATTATACAAATATAAATTAATGATGGGTGACTGGTACCCTTTCTTATTTAAATATAATTAATGGCGTTTTAGAGTGCCGATGGCAATCTTTTAAAGTAACAAACTCATTTACACATACAAATACATAAATAATACGGCGGAAGGACTACGTGGTTGCTAGCGAAAACATTACTGCTACTACTGAAATTTAGGTGCAATATAAATTATTATAACTTCTGAAAGAAACATATACTGAATGTAATGATTTAAAGTAAATTTCTTAACATTAGTTATTAGTATTAGGTTTTGGATTGTAAATTAAATCTGATATCTTATTACTACATTTAGTTATTAGTATTTTACAATAACAAGTACATTCATTACTCTCTAATGTTTAATATATTAAAGGCCAAAATCGTTGGTAATAATTGAGAAGGTATTTAGTTGCTATCGACTTTATTCATGCATGTACACAAATTATTATTAAACATTAATACTTGATTAATACCTGCATTCGAATCGTCCACAAATCATACTACGCTTTGCATATTCTCTCTCGTTAATCGCCTACTATTCACCTGCCCTCACACATTTCTTTGTAATTAGAAATGCAAATTCCGCCATTCACGTTAGATTAATAACTCAGCGACGGGATACGTTAATTAACACAATGCCAGACACCTATTTGTACTATTGTTAATTATACATCAATAACGAGCTTGTGCTGCGACATCAAATTATGCCAAGTAATTAATTCAGAGTTTCCACTTTTCCTGCCCGACGTGAAACTACACCTTTCAAAATTTACGCAAATACTGACGGCTCAGAAATTGTTGTATTTAAATATTTCATTGTTGGAATAAATACAATAATTAAAAAAATAGCCAGTTCCGTCCGATTTAATTGGACAGTACTTAATTTTATAAGTAATCAATATGCTTTTTAAGGAAATTAATGTAACTGCAGATCATACTGACAACTATGTTGTTCATTCTCAGAAAAAATAAGAAACTTTCATATTTCACTTTACTCTCCAGAGTGTATCACTACAGAAGTTAAAAACTTTTAGGAGACATAGTAGATGTCACTACTAGTGTATGTAGAAGCATAGACGGTATTATTTTACAAGTACACATTTTACAATATTTTCGTAATTATAGTTTCAATTTTTGAAGAAATCAAGTGTTGTTGCATGGCATTATTTATGAAATATTATTAGTGATACATAGTAAATTCTAAAAATCTTTTAATTTTGTTTCTTTCTTCATCGCCTGGAATTAGAGTACATAGAATTAGAAGTAATAGGGGAAGGTAGCCTATTTTGGCCTCGAGCCTAATTTGGACACTTCTTTTGTATTACTAAATAGTGAAAAATATAAAAAAAAATCCAAATTGGTCTACCTACCCCTATATTTTGATTATTGATTAAAGGGTTTTATATTTATAGGCAAATTCTTGTTCTTTGAGCAAATACTGCTTGTTATCATTTGTTTACTTTTTCTGTTTCCAACATAATATTGCAATTAACCATTAGAAACTAAAGTTGATTCACCTAAACTCAGGAAAACTCTTAATATCCTGATTACCACTGAACTGAAATCTCAATCTTAATAAAAGGAAGCGGCTGAAAAATCCACGGTCGCTAACCATAAAGATAAAGACAAGGAATATAAAGATAAGTAAAACCTCTTCTTCCTACCATCAAAGGAAACTACTATCAAAAAATATTTCTACTCTAATAATAATCTTTTTTAAGATTGTTCAAGACGTTTGAAAAATCATATCAGAAACGTAAACATCGTCTCTTTGGTTTTTTGTGAGTTTTTTTAATGGCACTATTATTACACAAAGTAAAATATCGTAGTTTTTGTTCAGTTGTTCAATTTGCCCATATTAGGATCTATTTTATTTTATATTTAGGAGCTACTAGGCTATTCAGCCACGACTGATTGTTTGTATTAATGTTTCAAATTATGTTTGATTGCTATTTTTGATTATAGTCGACGTACTAACCACTATTTAGACCTTAAAGTGCAATTTTATCTAAGAACAATATCTTCAGAAATGCACGAATATTTGTGAACTCATGAAATATTAGTTTTTATGAGACCAGCATTGCCTAGAAATTGAGTTTTTTCTTTTAAATATCCTGCTGATGAAAGATCTGGCTTACTAAAATTTTAATATAATGCTTGAATTTAATTTATTTGCGAAGCCGACGTTTACAGAATATACATTTGTATAACAAGTAATAAATAATAATAAACAATGTTGAAGGAAATCATTACCAAAAATAGCTTTTCATAATTGCTGAGATACATATATTGGTAATAAAATTAGTGTTATTACTACTTTAGTAATAACCCAAAAGACGCAAATTCAAATGAACGAAATATCTATATCGTACAAAATCTATTCTGTTGAAACTTTTGAATATTTTGTATTAGGCTTTTGTACATTTATGTATATTTTGTTACGTATAATAAATAAATAATTAAATAAATAGATAAATTATGCTCTAGAATTATTATTATATAAATTTAACCTAACTTTTGGAGTATTTCAAAAATATTTTCCATAATGAAAAAAAAAACCAAAAGGGGTTTCAAGTAACTACGCAATATCACCGCATGTCACTAAGAGCTCAAGAAAAGCAACAAGTTTTATTTCAAAACCTCATTTTATAACATAAACCTGCAGATTTGTAAATGGAAACTTTAATCATATAAATGGAGTGAGTTTAATTAAATAAGGTAAATACCTTCACATACACTGATTAAAATATGAATTGAAATTACTAAAAACTCCGAAAGCCAAGTGCTGAAAATCTAATAGCCTTTTCATACTTAAAATACATTTATTATTAGACCTGCTGCTTCCTGAGGAGCATAGGACATATATACAGATGATTCTTCAGCTAGATGTAGGCAAGGTAGCTAGGCCTGCCCGCCGTGACTGCTATTATTTATTTGTTCTATTATTCTTTTCAATTCTGTCTTGTCATTGGATTTTGTTTTTATTCCATTCTAAGTGGATCTTTCTTTTCCATGTTTTTAGCGGTTTTCCTTTCCTTCTTGTGCTTTTGATAGTTTAGTCCAGGGCTTGTTTCCTTATTTCTCCGCTATCTTTCCTTAGCGTGTTCCTTGCTATTACTTTCTCCACAAGTCTTCGTTTGTTATTGCATTTGACCAGTATATTCCCAGTATCTTGCGAAGGCCTTTATTTATAAAGAACTGTAATTTTTTTATTTCCATTTTCTCTGTAGTCCACGACTCGTTTCCGTACAGCAACACACTAATACGTGAGAAAAGTCTATAAGAAGAAATGCTACTAATCTGATATTGTTCCAAAACTAGAGGGTGCTAATTCAGTGGACTGGATGACTATAGATTTAGGTAATATAGCTTTACACATTTTCTCAAGACAATCGAGGTTAGTGTATGATTTAGATTCGCTTTGGAGTGTAGGCCCTAAATACGACAAAGAATGTAATAAAGAAGATCCTATTGTTGCCATGTTAGAGAAGCATTCAATATATTTAGAGGGCCTGAAACCAGCAACTTGATGTAATAATTAATTGAAATGTAAAGGAGCTTTAATTTTTTGTAATAATAACAATGTCGTAAAAAAGCCTTGGTTTTGTTTTTTTTTGCGATATCTGAGACGATTCCCACACTTTATTTATTTAGTTGATTGAATGCACTTTGAGCACTGCTTACCTTCTTTTTTATGTCTTTTCCCGACCCTCCATTACTGTCAATTATAATTCCTAGGTAACAGAATGCCTCTGTTGATGTTGATTGTTCCTTCTCCAAGTTTTACTTCTATGTTGGATTGGGTTTTTATTCCCATCGTTTTACACTTTTTCACATTTATTTTTAGTTTTACTTTTGCTACTTCGTGGATTAGATTTCATGTTTTTATTATTTTCTTCGAGTAGAGAAATATCGTCTGCAAATTCGAGGTTATCCAAATTTCTTCTAAATCCCCACGGCATTCCTCTCTTATTTTCTGCCACTGTCTTTATAACATCGTCGATGACTACAAAGAACAAGAATGATGATAAATAGGATATAGACTTGTCTGACGACAGTTTCTGTTTTGATCTTGCGTGTTAGTTCATCATTTATGTCTATTTTTCCAGATTATTTGTATCATTTTTATTAGTTTTCTTGGCATGCCATAGCTTTCTAGAATTCCCCAGATCATTTTCCTGTTCATCTTGTCAAAGGCTTTCTCGAAGTCTATGACGTTAATTACAGTTTCTTTCTGCTATTCTATAGCCTGGTCCACAATTATTCTCAAAGTCGTTATATTATCTATGCATTGTCTTTTCGGCCGGAACCCTGCTTGGTTGCCTCTCAGTTTAGGTTGAATTTTCTTTATTCTTTCGAGGTAATTCTAGTCATGATCTTGCTCGCATCACTCAGTATTGTAATACACCTCCAGTTTTCGCATTTTTTGATATTCTTACTATAACTCCCTTCTAGTATATTTTCTTCTGTCCATATTTTATTTTGTGGAGTATGCATCATTCTTATTGTATATTCTTCCCCCTGTTTTCAACATTTCATTTTCGATTCGTGTCTGGTGTTTTCCCTCTCTTTAGTGTTTCAACAGTTTCGGCTACTCCGCTTTCTGCCATTTCAGCAGTGTCCATGTCCATCTCCTGGTTCACTGTTACCCTTGCGTTAATTCTTGGCATCGCCTTCTTTCTACGACCGTACCCTAATTTCCTCTTTTAATAATAATACTTTATTCGTGCTTTTACAATATGTTTTCACAAGTCAAATATAAATGTAGATTAAAATATTTAAAAAAAAACTATAGAAAAATATAAATAATGTATCCTAAAGAACTTAAACAGGGTATATGAATATACAAACGTATTCAAATAAATAAAACCATCAAGTCAACTTATAAAATTGAACAATTACAATATTACAAATTAAAATATGTGGGAGCACGACGGACATAAAAATGTACTTATAATAAACTAAAATTAGATGACATCTTAGATTAAAATTTGTTAAAAATTAAATATTGCATTGGGTCATATTTGTGGTTCACTGTTAATGTATTCATCTATTCTGGCTTTGGCCAGCAAATATTTTTTTATTGTAATTTTAAACTTGGGTTCTGGGCATAATAGTTGCTGGCCGTTTGGTCCTAGTAAGTCTCAGTTGATTTTGACGGATATTGTCTTTATATCTCGTAGTGTAAGGATGATTATGACTGGGCTAGTTGATGTAGTGCTTTTTTATATAGCATAAGCATTCTAATATAAAGATTGATGGTACTGTTAGTATTCCAAGATTGATGAAGTCGTTCTTACAATCAGATCTGTAGTTGGTTCCAGCAACAATTCTTAAAGCACGACGTTGAAGTGCAAAGATACGTTTGCTAATGGATGAGTGCCCCCAGGCAAGAATACCATATCTTATATGGGACTCTATCAAACTATAATATGTCGATTTTAACTCCTGTTTAGGTAATTGACGGGAAATATTACATAAGCAATATATATTTTTTGGTATCGTTTTGGACATTTCTTCCCCATGTTTGTGCCATTTTAATTCGGGGTCGGAGTGTATTCCTAAAAAACAAATGCAATTTCTATCTGACCCTGAATCTGTGATTGAAAATAGCATTTTAGTAGTTTTATTATCATTTAATTTTAGCTTATTTGTATTGCACCATGTATAGGGTGGGCCAACTAGTGGTTTCTTTTTAAATCATAGATTATTTTGATACTGACAGATTTTTTCCATTCGAAATCTTGACTGAAAGTCAGTATCATACCTCCGCGGTATGAAATGAGTCGATTTACGCTTGAACAACGTTAAGAAATAATCCAAACTTATTTCCAAAGTGAGTGCTTAAAAATCATTTTTTCTGAAGTGGCACATTTTCATCTTGGCGGGTACGTTAACAAACAAAATTAACGCATCTGGGGACGGAAAACCCCCACGTTATTGTCGATAAGTCAATGCAACCACAGAAATTGAGAGTTTGGTGCGAATTGTGGAGTGATGGCATCATTGGACCATTTTTCTTCGAAAATGAGGCTGGGAACAACGTTTCGGCAATGGTGAGCGTTACGGAGCCATGTTATCAGAATATTTTTTACTGAAATTGAAGACATGGATTTGGATGACCCCTGGTTCATGCAGGATGGCGCGCTATTCCACACAGCCCATGCCACAATCGATCTTTTGTGCACCAAATTTCCAAATCGTGTTATCAGCCGTCTTGGCGTTGTCAATGGGCCGCCTCGGAGCTGCGATTTGACCCCTTTGGATTTATTTTTGTGGGGAACCGTGAAGAACCGATGTTATGCCAACAATTCAGAAACGATACATGCACTTTAGGACAATATTATCCAAGAAATCCGTGAGTTATAGCCCGAAATCATCAACAAGGTCTTGGAAAATTAGAATCACAGAATGCGCTACTACGAAGCCAGACGAGGCAGGCACTTAAACAAAGTTGTGTTCCATAATTAATGGGAATGTTTGCTCTTTCTAATAAAGCCATAATACATGGAAGAAAATTAAAATTTGTGCATTTTATTGCATTTTTAAAAAAAAACTTGTATCTGGCCCACCCCGTAGATGCACTTTACATGGATTTTATGTTTTTTACTTTGACTTCGCACATAGTATTCGATACATTTACGACAGTTGTATCATCTGTAAACAGTATTGTTGTTGCCTCCTTTAGTGCCAAAGGTTAGTCGTTTATATATATACACACACAGGGTGTCCCGTTAATGCGGGGAAATGGATGTACCATAGATTCCTGAGGTCAAAATATGATGATTTAACGCAACTTATCTATATCCAAAAATTTACGGTTAAGCCGGAATTTGGCTTCAAAGTTTAAATTTTTTTTATTTCTTTTGTTTATAACAATTGAGCGCTTTATTTGATTTGAATGAAATTTATTTTTAATAACTACCATAATATAATACACCATTTCAGTTATTATGATTATTATTGGTTAACAAGAAGTATAAGAAACAGTAGTACCACCACTTAAATACTAAAATATTTTTTTATTTGTGGATCTAATTAAAACTAAAAAATACTGGTTGAAAGACCATTTAATTTAAAAACTTTTTCATCTCTTAATAATATTTGATATCTTTTACGGTTTTGTCACAAAAAAATAAAATATATATTTTTATCTAGTAAAAACAAAATCTAGTTTTTCATCGAATCGAAAATAAATGTTTTTCGTGGCCGCCTTTGTTTAAAAAATCTAAATTATGTATAATAATTATTATTTAGTGTCTTTTAACAATTAATTTTTAACTTTATTATAGTTCATAAATATTCATATTTGGAACAAACAAATATCTTGTTTGTATTAGGATTTTGCAAAGAAAATTGTTTGAAAAGTGTTAGATGTTGTTTTGATTTATTTTATTAATTGATATTATTTAATTTTTATTCAATTGAGTAAGTTTATTTAAAAAAGGTTAAATGAAAATAA
The DNA here is from genome assembly GCA_963969525.1 of Ontholestes murinus. Classification (NCBI taxonomy): domain Eukaryota; kingdom Metazoa; phylum Arthropoda; class Insecta; order Coleoptera; family Staphylinidae; genus Ontholestes; species Ontholestes murinus. The sequence continues at coordinate 31,796,873 of OZ018391.1, forward strand.
TTTTTAAGTTTTTATACCACTATTTATTGTATAATATACACAAACAAAGTTTACAATATATTATTAATTTTGACACAACTATAGTTTCGACCTTTGCAGGTCATTATCAAGTGTGACCTGCAAAGGTCGAAACTATAGTTGTGTCAAAATTAATAATATATTGTAAACTTTGTTTGTGTATATTATACAATAAATAGTGGTATAAAAACTTAAAAATTATTTTCATTTAACCTTTTTTAAAATGAACTACCACATAGTAACGGTCGCTACCATCATTTTCATTAAGTTTATTTACTTATAAATGAGTGCATAATGAGTATACTATATTCATATTTTATTTTTTTGTACAAAAACCGTACAAGATATCAAAAACTAGTAAGAGCCAAAAAAAAAAAATTAGAATCTAATGCCCTTTTGAATAGATTTTTTTGAATTTTATTGGATGCACCAATAAAAAAATATTTTAGTTTTTAAGTGGTGGTACTACTGTTTTTTATACTTCTTGTCAATCACTAATGTCCACAATAACTAAAATTATGTATAATATTATGGTACTTATTAATAATAAATTTCATTCAAATCAAATAAAGCGTTCAATTGTTATAAACAAAATAAATAAAAATTTTTGAAACTTTGAAGCCAAATTCCGGCTTAACCGTAAATTTTTGGATATAGATAAGTTGCGTTATATCATCATATTTTGACCCCAGGAATCTATGGTCCAGCCATTTCCCCGCATTAACGGGACACCCTGTATATAAGGAACAACGTTGGCCCCAATATTGATCCTTGTGGCACACCTGCTGACAATGGTAATGCCTTGGATAAGTGTCCGTTGGAAAAAAATCTGTTTTCGATCTGTCAAATATGAAGTTAAGAGTTTTAAACTAGACCCGTCGAAATTGTAATGACTCATTTGCTTGATTAGCAGATCATGTGGGACACAGTCAAAGGCCTGGCTTAAATCGAGAAACGATGTCATGCAATAGGCCTTACTTTCAAAGTGGTCGAAGATTAAATCACTGAGTTGTAATAATGCATCGGTAGGTAATTTCCCTTGCCTAAACCCTTAACAGTGATGTATTTTGAAGGATAGTTGGTAAAAATATTATCTATACAGCTACTTCGCCTGGTATTAAAAGTCACAGTTTTATATAGGCTATATGACCTCAGCACATCAGTTAATGATTCAGTTTTATGATCATTAGAATTGAAATTGACATTAAAATCTCCCCCCAAGATAATATAACTTTGACGGTAGCAAATCTTATCTAAAAACTATGCTAACCTCTTCCGTAAGGGTGTTGTACTCCTGTACTTCAGTGCCTTTTGATGCATATATAATTGAGCATGGTTACTTGATTCTCTGGCATAGAAGCCTCTAGAATAGATATTATTAATTTTGGAAACACTGCCTTCGATGTGTGATAGCCAATGTTCAGTAAATCCAAGCAGAACGAATGGCTTATCAATAAGAAAGGCTTCAAGTTCAGGTATTTTATTCCGAATAGATCGTATGCTGAGAAATAATATATTAGATATCCATATATTATTCCTCGGCAGACGATCTATTCAGAATAAAATACCTGAACTTGAAGCTTTTCTTATTGATAAGTCATTCGTTCTGCTTGGATTTACTAAACATTGGCTATCATACAGCGAATGTAACCATTAAGTAATTGTTTGGTTGTTGTTGGTTTTTTGAAAATTTATTTTCCCAAATGTGAACCTTCTGATTTTTATGCCTATGGGCCATGAATTTTCACTCATTTAATTTAATTGTTTTATATCGGCACCAAGTTTGAATGCTTTATTTTTGCCCTTAGTGTTTAGTTATTCCAATGTTTCAATTATTACGTCAGGCTGACATTATTTCATATAGTCTTTAATTATTTTTACACTAACACTTGGATCGCAGTTTCCAATATAAATCTAAGCTGATTTCTTAGCCGCCCGAAATAAATCATAATTTCCATCGGTGGGCTTTTTTCCAGTAATCTTTCTTCATTGGTTTCTGCTTGATTGATGTTGAGGTTAGGATCATTAGAAACATCACAACAAATCATAGTGATGTCGTCTACATTCTTCATATGCTTCCTCTTCTTGTTGTTCAAACATCCCTTACGGGCCACTTTCTTACACAGCATACACGATGTTTTAGTGCACTCACTCACAACTGTAGCACTGCAGAATAAACAAGCATCTGCTTGATCCGCCATAACTTATGCGGATTAAAGATTGCTACCATCTTCAATCTTCTTAAGTTGAGTGTATCTTTCCTGTTTTACTCTGTACTTTTGTTTTGCTTGCTTTATTATTCCCCCTCCCAGTTATGGTTTTTACTACATTGTACAATGTTCTCATATCGTTTTTGCTTCTTCTGCTATGTTTAGTGGCTCTTCGAGGCTCTTTCGTTTGTCTCGTCTTGATGCACTTTCAATTTCTTTGTCTCGTATCTTGTATTGCTGTTCCATTTTTTGTATTTTCTTCGTTGTTACAAGATAAAAAAATACATTTAATTTATTTAAATCCCAAATAAATAAGGAAAAACGTCACTATTATGTATTCTGAAATATCATCAAAAATATGATAAAAACACCGAAAGTTAAGAAAAATTATCATATATATTCGTATTTGTTGTTGTCTAAACTTCCTATATAAAATAAATAAATATAAGCAATTGCACTTAATAATAATTATAACAGTGATAATTAAATAATAATTCTACCTCGTAATCTAAAATTTTTTAGTATTCTGATTTTAATTTATTCTATTTTAATATATTTTATTTTCCTTTTAAATTCGTAATTTAAATTTATAGAACTATACAATTTAGAGCACATGGCATGTGAAGGAATTTCATATAATAAATTCTCTACTCAATATTAGTATATTATTAACAGATAAATTGGTAAATTTTATATAAACCTAATGCACAGTTGGTATAATTTAATTTTTTGTGTATAAATTAAGCGCTCCCTTGACCTAATCCAATAATTTCTGTATTACTTCAGACATACATTAATAAATAATACATTGACCCAACGTGTTCCAGACCAACCGCTAAGCAAAGTGTTGATATAGCGTTATACTGACCTATCCCAATAAACCGTATATTACATTTAGGATAGCTAATCTAAGCAATCTACAGTTTATTATAATATATTTATATTTATATTATATTTATATTTATAAGTACTTTATCAAACTTGCTTTACAAATACAATTAAAAAAAGATGAAACAAAAATATACGAACAATTTCAACAGCAAGCTGAAAGGCGGAGTTCACTCTTGAAGAATGTTCTTCCACTCTAACTTGTAGGACTGTTTCATCATACTCGAACTCAGCTTCGGATACATATTTTCAGGCAAAATAAACCTAATTTCTTTAGATTCAATGTGAAAATGTAGTTAAAAAGGTAATGAAAATAATTTAAAGTTATCTAAAATGTATTTCAATAAAAGTATGAAGTATACTGTTTAAATAGAAGTGAAAATCAACAAAAAAATGCATAAAAATAGAATAATAACTGATTGATCTAGATGTTTTAATTATTACTAGATAAAGATATCAAATTGACAGAATAACAGAATAGATAATAATAATAACATTTCTTTAAGTTTGGCCAACGTAGAGTTTGTCACAATGGGAACTGTGTATGGATAAATACCGGAATTAATTGTCGTATTTAGACATTACTTGAAATAAAGGAATTCACTGAAAATACTTGAAACCTATTAAAAATGTTAGCAATACAAGTTAAAAATGAAGATAATTCAATACTTTAGAATCATAAGAAAATAATCGATAAACAAGTTTAAAGATAAAAATATAAATTTTCATTTTGAAAAACTAATATTAATCGATAATACATTTAACGATCGTTCAAATTAATGATAAAAAAACAATTGACTGAAAAGAGCGTATTTTTACTTTTCCTGTACAGGCATGAATTGTAAATTTGAAGTCAAAATTTCAATGGAAATATATGTTTTGGGGTGCTTAAATTCTATTGTAATAATTTATACATATAAAGTGTGTCTTTGTGTGGAGATCTCTCTAGAATATTCAGAAATTCTAAAAGTTGACCTAATTGATTTCTTCTAGTTAAGGAGGAGACCATGTGTGTACAAATATTTCAAACACCTTGCAAAACCGAAATAAATAATTTTAAGTATGCCAGCGTATACACGGCCAAAAATGTTCTCTTAGAAAAGGTGACGAAAGAACAGAATAAAAGTAAATATAAAAGATTCCGGATGTCGAAAATATCCCGATCCTTCAACATAATGGTCAAAAAGGGTTTGAGTGAAAGGACATAATTTGTGATTGTGAACTTTGGCAGTGCTTCTTTCGCAAAAAAAATGTATACAGTTTTTTTAATAATTTATTTTAATATATAATTTTCAAATAAGGGGGCTAAAGATAATTAAGTAAATATATAAATAAAGTCTGTTATAACTAATTTCAATATGGTAATGGAACATTTAATAAACTGTTTAGAATGTTTTCTTAAAAAAGTTTTGGTGTGGTTAAGAAATCTTAATCTTACAACACAATTAAAACACTTTCCATTCCACATAAACTAAGCTATGTTTTATAAACAACCGATCAAATATTAAAAATGCAAATTGAATATAAGTAATAAATAAGCAAATTAATATTATATGCAAAATATAGGATTATAAATATAAGAATTGGAAGAAATATAAAATTAAAAAAGGCAAGAAAAGTGATTCAAAAGAATTATAACAAAGGAAACCCAAATTGGATACGCGATAATTTGGGTTTCCTGTGTAAGGTCAATGATCAATTATTGCTTTAACTATTTAGGGTTACAAGATAACCTTATTCAACATTATAATTGTATTGTAAATTATGTTGTAAATTGGTTCAGTTATAATTCTAATATTGTACCAAATAAGAATACTTAAGAATGTATTTATTAACTTATTCAATATCATTCCAACTAAAATTTATTTGATTAATGTTAAAGAATGCCCATAGCCGTTAAGACAAATTTAATTATTACATATATTATCAAGTGTTCTGTAGAAATATTATACATGCTGAAGAAGCGAAGTAATAAATAAATTATTTCCATAGTATTTCTAATATTAAATGATATTTATAGTTATTATTGATGATCTATCAATCTATAGATGTGATAGATAATGAATTTCGAGCAATTAGAGTCGGAGAGGTGGAGTATTAATCGCAGTTCGATCACACCTTCTGAACAATCCTATTAATATTTTTACACAACAACAACATAGATTTTGTGTAGGAAAATCAACTTTAACTAACGTAATATTATACCAGTCATTTTTGCTAAGTGCATTTGAGGACGGGAAACAAGTTGACGTGGTTTATACCGACTTTTCAAAAGCCTTTGATCGGGTTTTCCATTCTATTTTAATCAGAAAACTAAAAATTCTTGGTTTTGGGTCACAAGTTACTAAATGGCTATTCAGTTACTTAAATAATAGGCAACAATTTGTGAAACTTAACAGCTTTGTTTCAGATCCGATTACGGTAACTTCTGGGGTCCCTCAAGGCTCTCATTGCGGCCCTATTATTTCTTTTATTCGTTAATGATATTACCACTTACGTTGCTCATTGCAGATTACTCTTATTTGCTGACGATCTGAAGATATTTCTCGTTATAAATAATCCCGCTGATCGGATATTGACGCAAACAGATCTTAATAATTTACATCAATGGTGCTGTGATAAATCTCTATATTTCAATATCAATAAATGTTACTCAATATTATTTGGCAGAGGCCACATAACAGAAAATAAATACTATATCAACAATAAACTTTTGTCATCAATAAAACACATTAAAGACTTGGGTGTAACTTTTGATTATCGTTTGTCTTTTGCCAAACATATTGATAACATTTGTTGTAAAGCTATGCAAACTTTAGGCTTTGTTTTCAGGTTTGGTAAAACTTTTTCTATTTGTATACAAAAATTACTGTATATGTCTTATCAAGTAAAATACGCCTCATGTATATAGTTTCCATATTATTCCAACCGCATAGACTAACTTGAACGTGTGCAAAATAATTTTTTATTAAATATCAGTTACCAATTTTGCATTCCGAGGATAAACTATAGTCGCACTCATTTGCTGACTACAATTAATTTGACCAGTCTTGAAAATAGACGTGTTTATTTTGATTTCTGCATTCTACTCAAAATTGTTAATTCAATAATAGACTGCTCTGAATTGCTCAAACAATCAAACGTTTCGCGAACATTTTCACCGCTCAAACTATGGCAGAAACAGTCCATTGTGCAAAATGATGACACATTTAAACGTAATTGAACGACATAAAAACATTTATCTTTTTGGCACATCATTTAATACTTTCAAATCTCAATTAAGATCTATTGATTTTTTATTCTGAAATGAGATACAATTTATTTGCATATTGTAAATTGGTAATCATGCTATTATTGTTTGTTGTTTGTATGTTTACCTTACTTTTTATTTATAATAATTTGTGTTTATTTTATATCATGTATATTTACACCTATTTGCTATAATTTGTATGTTTTTTTAAATTAATTTTGTTCTAAGTTCTACATATGTGTATACTATTGTAAAAGGTGAAACCGTAAATAAATGAATAAATAAATAGTCAAGAGATATTGTTAATTCAATAGCTACAAAAGTTTTCCAGATTTCATGTATTCAAAGTATAATATAGTTTAGAGTTATTTTAAGTAATATTACTAATTAAGAATTTATTGTATTCTGTCCTTGAGCACTTTATGTAAATTCATATTTGTAGTTAATTGACATTTGAAAAATTTCTTATTTTATTAAACATTTTATCATAGGCCTTAGTAGAGAAAGTCGTTACACAATAATAACCACAACATCCATATACATTATGGATAAACTTTGAAAATATTAATAATTAACATTTAGAAAATGACACACATAATAACGTATCCACGTATCCAAGAGTAATAAAACCATGATTGTCCATATTACGCAAGCAAATCGTAAAAGTATCCAAATTAATACTCATCGCATGCATAATTTATGACCACACGTAGCATAGTTGCATATAAAATTAACCATATTCGAAAGATGAATATGGTGGGCGTGGGGATCGGATGTTCATCGGGACATTACACACCCACGAATGTCAATACGCTGTCATGTCGTAGTTGTAACTTCATGCCATAACACCTAGCCTAGAATATATACGTACAGAGTCGGCAATTTAAACCTTGTACCTGGAATTGAGGTAAAAAATGTGATAATAAGACGTTATAAATTATAGGAGCCGGTCCCCACTTTTTGCACCTCCGACAGCGCCGTTCTCCCACTAAGAGCTGAAACACGTGAAAGTGCCTGTAAATCGCAATTACACAAACCGTTATCTCTGTGACCCGGGTCACAGGTCGATGCCGTTGGAATCTCGAAAATTTATTTTCGTAAGATTTTCGAACTGTTCCATTTCTTGAACTTGCTCTTCTGGAACAACCTGTCATTATAATTGCAGAATGACAAATAATTTGATATAAACTTCTTGTATTCAATTTGAATTTATTTTATAATTTAAAAAAAACGTATAGGTTAAAAAAGAAGTCTACGAAAAATAACACAATTTTTACCCATTAGTAATATCAATTTTTTATAATCGCTTAGTACATTTTAAATATCCATATTGATAATAATAAACTAAATTTACAAAATGTAACATCAAAAGTGTTCATTCATTTTTGTTCCTTTGGGAAGTATAATTCTTACTGCACTTATCATCAAAATTACTTCATCATCATAGCTAATGGATGTCGAACATAGATAAAAAAATTATTCTTTACTAAAGTGTTTGCATATCTAAAATAAATACGATATGTTTTAGCTGCTCCTAAAATGTTAGTAACGGTCATTAGTGAACTCTTAATTTCAAACCTCTAAATAATTGTTCTAAAATTGCTTTTACTATGATAAAATGTCTTGAAAATAATAATAATAATAATTATCGAAGTTTGTATTGGTGCTTGTTGAGTTCCTTTATCAAAAAATATCTCATCTAAAGTAATCGCATTAAAAATATTATGTGTCTATAAGATAGAAAAAGAAGTTTGCGATCGTGCTTAATGAGATAGGAAATTATGAAAATGAGAATGAAGAAAATGAAGATGACATCAAAGAACTAACAAATGTAGAAGAGCTGCTGGAGATAATTAAGAAAATTAAAAACGGAAAAGCTACATGACAAGACCAAATAACAGGGGAAATGATAAAATGTCAATAGTACAATTCTATGCAGTAATATTGCAAATAATGACATCTAGTATCCCTTACTTTATCTTAACCACAAGAAAAAAAAATGCAACATTGACATTCTATGTAAAATTCTACAATCACAAAGTTTATATTGTATTACTATTTATAATACCATCAAATACATTATAAATAAAGAATTTAGGACCTGTCAACATATTTTACTGGACAGTGGATGGATATGAGTGGAAGATCATTTGAAACCAGTGAATTCCGCCTGTGATTTTTCCTGTCTAAATTTATTGTACGTGTATCATTCATTTATGTATTCTTTTGTAAATATGTTAAAGCAAAAAGAACAAAGTTATAATAAAGAATAATAAGGAATAAATTTTAAATTATTTTTTACTAAATACAACCATAAAATAAAATTATATATTATATTTCTTTTGCACAATTTTGTTAATACAATGCCACGATAAATCTGTTAAAAACAAAATCTACTGAAACGTACACTAACTCCATCCTAAAAAAATATAATTTCACCAATTTAAGATTCATTTAATCTCATACTATTTTGACTCTGTAATAATAGCATGTTTAAAAACATTATGCATTTTAAAAATTATTATTTAATTAATACATTTATTTGCATTAAAATTTTTATTAATATTTGGAATATTAAATAAGCTCCAAGCGACGGCTTTATTTATGTTTTTTTTTAATATAATTATAGGTATTTATTCATATTGATAATTTCGCTAAAAGCTTTAAAATATTATAATTTTTATTGCGGAAATTATATTTATTGTCATACCCCAGGCAAATAAACATTTTTAATGTATGATAAAACCGATTTCATATTACAATTTGTCGTTACGGACATATTTTTTTTTCAATTAATCGTAAATATTAATTTTATTATATAGAGTATTGTAACGATTTTGTAAGGTAAGTTTATTGAATCTGTTAGTTTCTTAAAATCCTGTTCCACAAAGAATTTGTTCATGTAATTGATAATATTTAATTACTCAAATATTTGGTTTTCAAATAGAGTATTGTATAGCAAGATTGAGTTTCCAACTTATTTACTTAATTTATAAATTAAAACCACTTAGTAAAGTTTTATTAATATTAGTGAAAGTTTATTAAAGTCTTATAGTAAACAAATTCAGTATTTTGAAGAATTTGTTATTAATAATAATTAATAATTATACTTTTTAAATCAACGAATAGTTTTAAAACTTAAATTATGCCTCTAATTACATGACGGCATACCAAAAAATATTTAAATACAAATTATCCATTACATTATATTTCTGGCACGTTTCTTGGAGGCTTTTACTAAAAATAGGTTATCCTTTTCAAAAGCTTTCTTTATTATTCTCTTAAATAATGTATTACATAAATCTCGTGTTGTTCCCATAAATACTATTTAACAGAAATAAAGAATCTATTTTTATTCAAATTTTTTTATAAGTTGTGCTAATAAACATTGGCGTTAGTGGTGAAGTTAATTGCAATGATTAGCCTGGTACTTTTGGGCCTTTATCCTTTAGTGTTAAAAGTGTATTTTAACACTAAATATGTTGCCTTTCAATAGCAAATACAAACAGCAATAAAATCAGCCAAAGATGTAAAAACTCTTGGTCCCGACGACCGACCTGCAGATGTGCTTAAGTTGATTCAAGAGCAATATTTCACTCAACGTTTGCCACAATTCCTAAGAAATATAATGCCAGGAAATGCGAAGAACACCATACCATCACCCTAATGAGCCATACTCTTAAGATCTTTCTTTAATTCATCAACCATAAGATCTACAAGAAATTGAAAGAAGATATAGCGGATATCCAGTTTGGTTTTAGAAAGGGAGTTGGCACAAGAGAGGCCTTGTTTGTCTACAACGTCTCGATGCAGCAGCAGTCTGGATGTCAACCAAAAGGCATACTTCTGTTTTATAGATTATAATAAAACATTTAATGAAGTCAGACACAAACAACTAATAGAAGCACTGGAACGCATAAATCTCGACACAAGGGATATACAAATAATAAAACTGTACCTAAACCAAAGCGCCTCTATTCGCGTCCAATCCGAACTAACAAAAGCAGTTGAGATCAAGCGAGGAGTCAGACACGGGTGTATTCTCTCTCCACTCCTCTTTAACATCTATTCAGAGGAAATCTTCAGCGAAGCCCTCGAAAGAGTAGCCGGTGGAATACGAGTTAACGGCACCCCCACTGAACAACTTTCGTTACGCGGGCGATAGAGTTCTTCTCGACGATAACATGCAAGACCTTCAAAATAAGTTGAATAACGTCGTCACAACTAGTCGAGAATATGGGCTGACACTCAATGTTAAAAAGACCAAATTCATGATTCTTACCAAAACTAAAGTACCCAATGAACCTCTGTATGTAGAAGGCGAAAGGCTGGAAAGAGTCGTGAGGTATGACTATCTGGGTCAAGACGTCGACTGCGCAGAAATAAGGATTCGCATTGAGAAAGCCCGTGCATCCTTTGTAAAGATTAAAAAGCTGCTCTGAGCCTGGACTTCAGAACTCGAATGCTCATTTGTTACATATTCCCAGTCCTTTTGTATGGTGTAGAAATTCGAAGCCTTTAGGATGTGGGCCTACAGTAGAATGTTGAGAGTATCATGGACAGAACATGCGACCAACGTGGAAGTTCTGAGAATAATGAAGAAAGACAAAAAGATTCTATAGGAAGTGAAAATAAGAACATTGCAATATCTCGACCACATCATGAGAGGTCCAAAATATGAAATTCTGCGACTCGTAATCCAAGGAAGAATCGTGGGAAAAGGATCTCTCGGAGCGAGAAGAATGTTCTGGCTTAGAATTCTGCGAAAATGGTTTAATGTCACGTCATCTGACCTATTTAGGGCTGCAGTTTTCAAAATCATAATAGTAATGATGATAGCCAATCTCCGGAATGGAGAAGGCACATGAAGAAGAAGAAGAATCGCAAATAAAAAAAATATTTCCAATGTTTCTCGGTTTTAGTTGATAAGGCGCTGAATTACTTTGCTTTAAGTATATTGCAATGATACAACAGTGGTTCTTTGAGTAAATTCTAAATTCTATAAGCTTCTCTTGCATTTTACTTAGATCATCGAGCAATGCCTCCAATTTTTACTTTTCCTATATAGAGTGTATAGGGAAAGTATTGTTTTCGTGAATGAGAATGTCTGTGGGCGGTGTATCTCAAAAATGACTGATCTGTTTGAGATGAAACTTTAAACTTAAGGTTTTATCATTAAAAACTAGAACTGAAAAGGTTTTGGTAAATATTCATAAACCGGAAATGGATGTTTACTTGAGGCGTTTTTTTAAAATTCTTCTCAAACAAAAGTTAAAGGGAATGAGAAAGTTCTTAACTTGCGAGAAAAAAATTTTAAATTAAAAGTTTTGATATTTTTTGCCTACCGCTAATAAACTATAGGAGTTACGTGAAATTTACATAACAAGTAATTGTAAAGAATCCAAAATTGAGCAAATTATTAAGAATAGCCTTTTGCGAAACCTCATAGTTTTCGAGAAAAATGTAATGATGGCCACATTACCATTTTTTTATATTTCTTTACATTTTACAACTTATAATTAAAACCCTCGCTTATGATTTACTGATTGGAGGGTAAGATAGAGGCCACCCACCCACTCTACATGTACATGATATCTTTCAATAATAATCGTTGATGATTTTGCTGCAAAAAATAATAAAACCTTGTATGTAATACAAAATAAAGCATAATCCAATTTTAAGTTTAAATATAAAAGACCTTCTAAAGCTAATCTTATCTAATTTAGATTTAAAGTCTGCCTACCCATCATGCATACAAATTTTATTAATTTCTTCACTCAAAAATTTTACCTTTTGAATTTCTTTTTTACTCAAAAAATTTTATAATTAATTTTACTCCAAATTGCGAGACGATCAATAATTGAAATTTATATGTATATGTATGGTGGGTGGGTGTCCTTCAATCAGTAAAACATCATCAAAAATTATTTGAATAATTTGTATCAATTAATCTCTAAAAATTGTAATTATTTTGTGTTTATTTATATTTTATCCACCCTACATATGCATGATAACTTTAAATACTAATCATTCATGATTTGGCTAGTTACAAAACAATAAAACCTTGTATGTAATAAAGAATTAAAGCATAGTCCAAATTCAAATATAAATGACCTTCTAGAGCTAATCTTATTTAAGCTTTATTTAAAGCCTTTCCATGTATCATGTATATAATTTTTATTATTTTACATACTCAAAAATTTTACTTTGCCAATTTTCTTTTATTCAAATTTTGTAATTAAAGTTATTGCAAACCGCCAGGCGATCAGTAATTAAAGTTAATACGTATATGAAAGGTAGGTGGGTGGCCTCTGTCCCATCATCCAGTCATTAAAATATAAGCGAGAGTTTTAATTAAAAGTTGGAAAAAGTAAATAAACATAACATTGTTGCAAAATTTAATAGATTTATTCAAACAAATTTTGAAAAATTAAACAAAACTTTTTAAACAAAAGTTAAAGAAAAGAGAATGAGAGACTAAACAAGTTTTTCATAAAGTTCTTAATTTGAGAGAAAAAAATTAAGAATTAATAATTTTTACATTTTTTGCCTATTGCCAATAAATTATAAGAGTTACATGAAATTTATATAACAAATAATTGTAAATAATAATAATAATAATAATAATAATAATAACCAAACTGTTTTAACAAAAACAAGCAATATAATTGAAAACATAAATGAAATTGTGTCAAATCATAATATGGCGTAGAGTATTAACAAGCAGATATAATGTCGAAAGTTAATAACAACAACAAAAATTAAGTCAAGCGCATGTTATCAAAGTAGGCATTAAGAGAGTACAGTTCTGCGTCCAACAATAAGCGAACTACCTCAGTTTTATATTTACTGAACAAATGAAGCTCTTGTATTTTTCTCGGTAAATGATTGTAAAATTTAATGCATCTGTAAAATGCATTTCGTTCGGTGGTTGATAATTTATGGGCTGGATACGTTATTTCTATGGATCTTGTCTCATATGTGTGATTTTTACTAATAGGGCCAAATTTGGATCTATTTTTGAAAAAAAAAATTTAACATTCATAAATAAATAAACTATAAATTGTGAGTATACCATTCTCCTTAAAAACCCCTTTGCAAGATTGTCTATATGTTAAGCCAAAAACTGAACGTATAAATCGCTTTTGTATTATAAAAATATTTTGTATGTGGCTACTATTTCCCCAAAAAATTATTCCGAATCTTAAAATGGATTCAAAGGAGGCATGATAGATTATTTTTAGCGACTCTTTATTGAGATATTTTTTTAGAGTATTCATTATGTAGCAGAGCTTCGCTATTTTTTAAGACAAGTGTTCTACGTGCGAGCGCCAATCCAACGAATCATCAATAATCACACCCAAAAACTTAACCTCAGAACTTAATTTGATTTTGCTATCTGATAATTGAATAAATTCAGGGGCATTGATCTGTGACTGTTTTGTTTTAAAAAGAACAGCATTTGTTTTTTCTTTATTAAATCGCAGCATATTAGAGGCAAACCACTTTTTAATGTTTTCAAATATATTGTTAGCCATTGACACAAGATCTGGATACAGTGGGGCGGAGACCAATAAATTTGTGTCATCAGCATAATTGGTTATGCAACATTTTGTGTTTAATCTCAACCGATGTAAGTCATTAATGTATATTATAAATAATATAGGCCCTAGAATGCTACCCTGAGGTATTACTACATTGCCACTATTACAAATTGTAGATTTAAATTGCACTCCACCTTCTTCTATAACCACTCTTTGATGTCTGTTTGACAGATATGACTCGAACCATTGTAATGTGTTTCCTCTTACACCATATTTCTCCATCTTTAATAACAAGATTTTATGATCTATTGTATCATACGCTTTAGATAAATCTAAAAAATACCCAGTGCAAGCTCTTTGTTTTCAAAGGCATCGTTTATGTATTTAGTAAATTGAAATATGGCCGTCTCGATAGATTTACCTTTGAGATATGCGTGTTGAAATTCACTAAAAATTCCTGACATACTAAAAACTTTAATAGCCTGTCACAAATTGCAATCTCAAATAATTTTGAGTATGCTGATAGAAGACTTATAGGCCTGTAGTCATCCATATTCTGAGAGTCTCCTTTCTTAAATATTGGTTAAATAAGTGCTAATTTCAATTTTTCAGGAAATATTCCGAATTTAAAAGAATTGTTGATTATGTATACCAATAGTTGCGAAATTGACTTGATACTCTGTTTGATAATGTTGTTTGAGATTTCATCATCTCCGCTACTATATTTATTTTTAAGTCTATTTGAAATGCCTATTAATTCTGATTGCGTTACTGAAGGTAGAAACATTGATTTGTTATTGTATTCTATATGATTGTAATTATTATTTGATAAATTTAGATTTCCTGATGCTCCCTGTAAGTTTTGTTGTGATAGAAATTGATTAAACATTTCTGCTACACTAATTGGGTCTCCTTTTAGTCTCTTTTTTCAGTAGGTTTATTGCTTATTTGTTTGAAAATTCCCCACATACATTTCATCTTATTGTCCGATGTAAAGAATCCAAAATTGAGCAAATTGTTGAGAATAGCCTTTTTGAGTAAACCTCAAAGTTTTCGAAAAAAAATTATAGAGAAGGTACTATGACGGCCACATCACCATTTTTGTATTCGTTTTTTTTTTGTTTTCTAAATCGAAGCTTGTCTTCAACTCTGAAATCATCATTCTCAAAACTCACTCTAAACTTCCACGAGCATATGATACGCTTCAATTACACTTTTATTTGAATTAAAGCAATATAATAAACTAAAATCCGACACAAATGCTGCCTAATTAACATAAAATTTTATTGTAGAAATAAAACACTCAAAGCGATATACACTAAATATTATTGATATATGTTTAATCTCTATATAATCACCTAAATTAGTTATTGTATTAATGTATAAACTTCAGATAACATTCGTAAGATTTAAACTATGTTTAACAAAACAAATTTAACCCATGATTAGACCTTTTGAAAGATTCAAAAAGCAGTTTTAGTTCAGGAAACATATATAACTACTATTACTACTTAAATACTTTATTTTCTCTTTTTATGTGCCATTTGGATATTCATTATGAAAATTAAAAATGCTGGGAAACGTGTACTTCATTTGATTTTAATAAATTTTTCAGATTTAGATAGTAGTAGTATTTTGGCTATCGACCCCGTGGTCCTTCCGCCCTGTGTCATTTATGTATATGTGTGTGTGTGTAAATGAGCTTGTTACTTTAAAGGATCGCCCCCGTCACTCTAAAGCACTATTAATTATATCCGAATGGTGAATGGTATCGATCACCCATCTAACTGCTGACCCGAACTAACGTTGCTGCACTCTCGCTAACGATAGTTTGGCCGCAAACGAATACGTCACCACCGGCGTGTCAGATTTAGATGTTTTGCTAGTTATTTTGATACAACTGTTGACAAAATTCTTATCTAAATAAAATTAATAAAGGTGTATTAAAACTAATTGTTTCAAGAAGGTGACGCCTGATGAAGCTCGATAATATGTTGAAATTAAAAAAAAAACACAGTTGGGAGAGTTTCATTTTTATTGTTGATCACTACACAGTGGCTTTATCAGACAGATGTGTGGTGGAACATTTTGCAGTGATCAACAATAAAAGTTAAACCCTCGCAACTGCGTTGTTTTATTTCAATTTTAATAACAGTTACATGGGCCATACAAATAATCAATAAAACTGTTCCTACTATAAAAAAACAAATTAAGTAAGTTGGTTTAAAATATGGCTTTAGTTAACCTATTGCCATCTGTTGAGAATGAAAAATTACTTTTTTTAGTACTCTACAAAGAACAATTGTTATCCTAACAAATATTTTATTTTAGAAATTCAACCATACAGCTTTTTCTATAGTTCTATTTATATAAAATGATTAATATGGTGGTACTTATTTTCGAAATATAAATATAAAATTGTAATTTCTTTAACAAGTATAAAATAACAATAATATTCATATTTGTTTATCCAGTATGCTTACAAAATTCTTCTTACACATAAATGAATATTCACAACAATTTTGAAATACTTAAAAATTTATTCTAAAACAACCTTTCCCTCTTGCCTAGTTTTGCTTTGCTGATACTACTATCATCGAAGTTATGTTCAATGATATTTCATCATCTAATTTGCTAAATTTTGCCTATATATCTTCGAAATGAGAAATTTATTATATATGTCAAAACATATAATTACTCCGAAATCAGAAGCAGTTTTTAGCAAATTACCCATTATCATCATTACTCGATTTAGTCTTGCTGAAATTTTGCTGTAATGGGCTATCTTCTAAGCTTCGTAAGAGTTTAACTCGGCATTTTTGAATTCTCTTATAAGATTGAAATTATGCTTACGAGTTTAGTCCGTGGGCATCTGAAAGAGTAGAAATTATTAGTCTTAAAATGTTCTAAGTTTCTATTAGGGATAATGATCATGAATGATGAAAGCTAAATACCTCTTTCAGGAAGTCATCACGTATTTTGTATATTACCTCTTTCTTATTTACCTCCTATCGCATATCTTTTTTGACAAAAAATTAAGAAGTCGCATTCTAGCCAGGATCTTTCCATTATTGTTTTTTAGGTTGCTATCACCACCTATTTGCTACAATAACACTATTTATCGATAATTACAATTGACTTTTTTTCTTAGGCCATGACCGTTTAAAAATCGTTGGTTAACATCATGATGTCTACCATATTGAGAATAATAGTCTTGTTGGCCGCTGCTCGGAACAACTGAATTGTAGTTGTATCGTACCATTTCCTTAAGTTTTTCAAGCAGGAAGTTCTTCTTACACTCGGTCCACGTTTACCTTCGATTTTTCCTTCTATAATTACATGGAATAGTTAATATTTTTCCGAATGTCGCATAACGTGGCCAAAATATTCAAGCTTCCTTCTCTTAAAAGTTTATTAAGTTAAAATAAAACCGGTTGTATTCACTGTTTTTACTTTGGTTTATCTGAATTTCGAATGCTATGATTTCATTATTAATAGTACTTGTTGATATTAAGTGAATGACTTCAGTAGATATCATCAACATTTTTAATGTTTATATTCAACAAGGCAGTTGTACTGATGAAGATTTGTATTAAATTACACTTGGTTTGTTTAACATATTTTCTCTATATAAAGTTACAAAAGAAATTATTTTATATATAATATATAAGATAGGGGAATCCCAAATCTCCTCGTTGTCGTTAACGAGTTTCCATGTTTGTTGTTTGTCAGTTTCTTTTGTAACTCACTCTTGATAATGCCTAAAAACGCAAAACTAGTCGAGTAAATAGAGAAAAATTTGAAACAAACCAAGTGTAATTTAATATAAACCTTCATCAGCAATAGTTTAAAATGTATCACCAAGTGATAAATGAGAGAGTCATTATCAGAGTTGATAAGTGAAAATATGGATTATTTTAACATCCCAAAACATTTCTGTATGTAATTGCAACAAAGTGAATGACTTTGTGGGTATTACACATATATTTACTTTAGCAACTGCAGTTTAGATAATTTTGACTTGTCATTATCAAAATGGCTTCTAATAAATCCATGTTTAAGCCCTTTTCTGTGAAGTGGATAACCTCAAATCCATCTTTTCCAAAATTGTGATCATTTTCGCGGATGTGATTAGCGCAAGTTCATTTGTCATCATAGATAATTATATACGCTAATATGTTCTTTTAGCCTTTAAAAAAATTAAAAGACCATGAAGTCAAATCCCTCACAGTCTCGTATTTATTTCTATATATATTTAAATCATTATTTTTCTGCTTGCAGGTTTGTTTTATAATAAACAATAGTATTTCAATTTTTTTTCAGTCTACATATTTTAATCATTCTTTCTCATATAGATTTCGTCGCACCTTTTGATTTGTAATAATCAAAGGTAACTAGAACATCAAAATAATCTTGAATAATATTATTAAACACCCTTCTTCTACGGTTTACCACTATTTGGGCCAATTTTTAGATTTTTAAGCTAATTGGGGCTTTTTTATTTCCATACTTCCATAACTTTTTATGTTTTTCATTTTTACGGGATCTTCCTTACAGCTATATTATTTAATTTATAACTTCTTTATAGGTATGTTGGTATATCTTTAATTTTAATAAATAAAGGCAACTAATATGTCATATTAATCTACAAAAGAATTATCCAACTCCTTCCTTCTACAGCTTAACAACTTTTGTGAGAGAAGAGGCCAAACTTCTACTCTTTTGTTGCATTAATTTCTATTTTCTCCAATTCCGTACTACAATTAATTTCAGTTCAAACTTCCTGTCTGTATTTATATATTTTTTAAATATCTTATATTTTTTTAAGGATAGGTTTCCAATCTGCGATAAGCTCCTGCCTACGTTCCATACGGTATATGATGATAGAATGCTGTATGTTTCGTTTATTTATCTTATTAGGATATAAATGTTTTGTAATATTTTTCCTTCAATTTTCTTTGGTACTGCCCACGTCTAAGAATCATAAATAAAACTACTTGTCATACAAAACTCTTGGATATCTCTAGTTGAACTTTTTGACTTTGGTGCTGGTAGTAATTATCTCTTTGCAGAATAAGTGCTATAGCATTTTATTATACTTATTTTTTTTTTCTTCGCTTTTCTCGTTACTTTCATTTAGATTATAAATTATATAACAACTCATAACATACAACCTCATATATTTTGAAAATTTGAAGACTAATTTTGGCTTAAACATAAAATTTTAGATATAGATAAGTTATGCAAAATCAGCAGAATTTCATCTATTATTCCATTTTCCCACATTAATGCACCTGGGGGTCCTGAGGGACCCCATCCTTTCATAAAAGTACTTTTTAATTATTAATGTCTATTTATGTCTTCAATGCTATGGAATTTAATTTTTTTATTAAAAAATATGCATTTTTTACATGGAAAAATCTTTTTATATATTTGACTGTAGTTTTTTGCAACAATATTTTTTTAAAGAAGCCCTTGTATTGTATTTATTTTCTTGAAATATAGTATAAAATACTCCATTACTTACAATTTCAAGTCTTCATATAACTAAATAAGAGTTTTACGAATTTAAAAGGAAAAATGCATTTTAAGAATTTTCTTAACTTATTTTCTCAATCCTCGAGGGAAAAGAGTTAACTCTGGTGTGGCTGATTTTTCTAATCCATAATGTACCAATTAACACTTTTGTACAGTTCTGTAGTCCTATATAAAGGATAGAAGATTTTTTTAAACAATTTTTCAACTTGGGGTCCAGGAAGACCTCATGTGCAGTTATGTTACAAAATTAAAGTGGTGCAGCTAAGGGTTAAAATACGAAAAATAGGAGAGTGTCAGGCAACGTTATAGTTATAATTTATCATCACTTATATATTATCATTTTCAAAAATTATTATATATTTTGAAAACTAACATATTCTTATAAATTCATATTGAAAATTATTATCACCGACATTGAGATGTGATCTAGCCCATACAACAGCGTTTACACGACCAAACCTTCAATTGTGAACGCGTATATTTCATAAAATCTTGTTAGGTGTGCCCGAACACGCGGTCATATTAACAGAAACCGGCCATAAATAAATTTTTAATTGCGAACATATAAATATAAATCAAACAATTACACCGCATCGGAATCGCGCGGCCATAAATCCCGGCCATTAATGAATACATCAAATAGCGTGTAGTCCAAAAATTGCTTTATTAACGCCGTAAATCGAGAATGCCAGGAATCGGTCGAATTACTAAATAAGTCTAATTATTCCTAATTTGCCGCCAGCTTAATTAGCCCACCAATTTGTATCTTTCAGGTTTCCGCTTTAATAAATTCAACTACGAAATTTACAAACGCACCGGCAATTTAAATATGTCAAATGCTCCAAATATCACATTGATTGCATAGACGTTCACGATAATGCCCGCCAATTAGCTAGATTTTTTTTTCCAAAATAATTAACCAGTGCTGCTCACGTAAGCCCGCACAAATGAGCCGATTTTTTGTTCATTAAATATGATATATAGTTATAAAAAAAGAGAAATGTTTCTAAATTTATGAGAATAGATAATTAATATATAAAAACAGTTGTTCATATATGTATTTATATATTCCCATAGATATAGTAATTATTAATAAGCTTCATTCTGATAAGCTATTATTATTTTTAGTACATAAATTATAGCTATTATTTACAAACACTCCTATAAATATCACCTAATTGGGATGTGTATTAAAAATTGTTTATTATTTTGTTATTGATGTTGAAGGCTTCTACTTCGTTATACATGTTGAATAAAAATGAAACACACTTATAACTTTGTATTACACTTAAGTTATTTTTGTGACTTAAGTTTCGGTAACTGCACGTCATCAATTTTGATGGCTTTTGCAACAATTATTTCGCCATTATTATTAAGAAATGAATGGTACATACAATTATTACATCTACGTTACATATATACATTTATGGGTGATAATGGAAGTAGTAGAGGCAGATTAAATAAGTTTAGCATTGGGGAATTTAAAATTTTCAGTTTGGTCATTTAACAGTTTTCTTTGTCCTGTTTATTTCAATGTACTCTAGTGTCCAATTTTCTTTCTTTTCGTTCTATATGGAGTAGTTTTTCTCATTCAAACTAGTGTTTTTTTTCTGTAAGGTGAGTGGAAAATCGGGTAGATGTCAAAATTGTTAATTTTTTTCTCGCAAGAACTTTATAAAAACCATGTTTTTTTAAATAAAATTTGTTCAGTTTCTCATTCTCTTTAACTTTTTTTTGAAAAGTTATGTAATATTTTCAAATTTAGAAAAATATCGGGAAAACATCCACTTCTGGTTTATGAATGTTTCATCTCAAGATGATGATTGAGATACAGCGCCTACCGACAGTCACACAGATCCCACCCTCCAATCAGTAAATCATAAGCAAGTGTTTTAATTAAAAGTTAAAATGGTAATGTGGCCAACATAGTATTTTCCTTACATTTTCTCGAAAACTATGAAGTTTACGCAAAAAGGCTATTTCTAATAATTTACTTAATTTTGGATTCTTTACTATTACTTGTTATATAAATATTACCAACTAACAATGCTTAGAAATGTAAATCTCGGATATGTTGTTTATTACTTCCTCTGATTAAACGTTTATTTTTGGAGGCGTTTACTTTTTGGTACATCTTGAATATATTAATCAAGGATGCCTATGTTTTACTACTTCATTTAAAATTACACGTGAATATAATTTCGACCAACAGCTAGTCTTTATGAAACATAAATTGGTTTAAAATTATGAAATTTTACCTATTTATACACACATTTAATTAGCGGCGTGTAAACAGGAGAAGTCCCGGGTTGGTCTTGGCTTTAAAGAAACAATTGAAATTTTTAAAGCCAAAACCAACCCGGAAATTCCCACTCGAAAAACAAAGTCACTGTGTCTCCATATTTATTACTTCCTTTGAATTAAAAAAAAACGAATAAAATGTTCATTTAAATTTAATTCGTTTTGTGATTTCTTTGATTCATTTTCTTACTGCATTAATTTCGAATAAAACTACTGGTAAGAAGGATTAATTCGAATTTGAGGAGGAAATGGATATATTGAAATAAGAAGACTGTTTTATTTATTATTACGGAAGGAAGTCTATTATCGAGTGTCATTTTAAGTTGTCTATTAAGCTTTTTGTGCTCTCAGTTTTGATTTTATCAAAGTTATTCACATTAAAAATGTGCGAGTGTCTTATTCTTCATAATTAAACTCTTGGGTTACAAAAATAGTGTTCATTTTGTCTACTTTGTAAAACATATTGACATTTCTTTGGTGAATTTAGCTCTCTTTATATCAGACTTAGAACCCCTATTTACCAAAGTGCTTTCTTGAAGTGTAAATTTTGAGTTAGATAAGTTGACCAAACGATTAAAAATACAGATTATTGGGAATTAATAACCTAATTTTATTTTGAATGTGATCATAAAGAAAATTAAATTCTTAATTGTTGAGCCTACATGTTAAATTAGGTTTAATTATCTTTAGCTACGCAGATATGTCTCTTTACTAGAAATATCTTGAAATCACATCTTTACCAACATCCAATATTTTTTTTTATGATGATGATATATAGTTAGTCAAAAAATTAAGGGAGTTTTACTAATTTTAATCCCTAATTTATCTAAAAAATCTGTTAATGGAATTAAGAGGTTTCCCCATTGCTAAACCATTGAGATTGCCATAAAAAGGAAGTTCAAGTAGACGCAGTCTACACAGGTATTTGATCGTGTCAATCATAGCATTTTGCTTCCTAAACTATTGTTAATAGGACTTAGTAATCAAATAATTGGTTGGATTCATAGTTTTTTTTTTAAATCAAATAAACACCAAATTTAATAATAAGATTTACTCTTACTAATCTAGACCAATAGAGGTTCTTTCCGTGGTACCTCAAGGGTCATATATACGACCAATCCTATTTAATTTATACAACGACGTAACCGCGTGCCAAGAAGTTTGAGAATTCTTATTATTCGCCGATAATATAAAAATATTTACTGAGATCAACTCTCCAAATCATTCTGCATGATTACAAAGTTACTTGGATAAATTAGCAAATTGGCGTCTTATGAACCAATTATACTAGTAAATGTAAAATAATATCATTTACCTGCAGTGCACCAAAAATATATTTCGAATATAAAATTAATAACACAATATTATAGCTTGTCTATGAAAGGCGTGATCTTGGTGTAATCTTCTCTAAACAGCCCACCTTCGCCGCCCATATTAATAAAATTGTAAACAAAGCAATGAAACTACTCGGCTTTGTATTGTGTATTGGGAAATATTTCTTCATATTCTCCTTAAAATTGTTATATTGTTCCCAAGTGTGCGCAACTATTGAGTACGCATCAGAAATATGGAGTCACTACCAACAATAAATGCTTTGGAAAGGGTTCAAAACACATTTTTAAAAATTGTCGCATGTCGCTTGGGTATTCTTTCATCAAACATAAATTATTAATGTTTGCAATGTCACCTTAATATTAGTAGCCTTTTGAATCGCCGAATCATACTTTTCAATTTTTGGAATCAAACGAAAGGTATTCATACCCGCCAGCATATACTACTTCGCCCAAGAACGCTTCGCACCAATTATTGTCTAAACAATCCAATTTCCAGGATTATGCGTTTAGCATAATCTATTTACTTAAATAATAATATTGATTTATTCAACATTAACAGTTCTTTGTTTCACAAGCATTTGCTCAGAATCAACCTGAAAATAACTATTATGAGTTCGAATTGTCGATGATATTCATTTATAATATATTAATCTGTAAAATAAGAAGTTTTCCGTGCATTAAATAAATAAATAAAAAGGGATTATCGACTTGCAGGTAATTTTGATTCAAATATAATAGGCTTAATTATTTTATTGACCCGTTCTTCTAAAAACTTTCCTGAAGTTCTGCGGACGCTCATATCGAATAGAAACATGACGGAAATCAATTAACTTTTTTTTGGTTTAATTTGGGCTTATATTCAGACATTTTTCTCCAAAATTTGGGAATTATATGTCAAATTGATTTACATTTGATGAAAGAAAAAGTCAATAGGCCAATTATCGATATCATTTTAAGTGTAATTAATTACTATTTGTGGGGTTAGTAATAAGTTTATTTAAGTTAATCTCATTAATAAATGTCATCATTTTTATAATCAGCAATAATGATAACAACTTTATTCTGCTTTTATGGAAAAGTCTTAGTTTTCAATTAGATCTTAGTTTTAAAGGTTATAACTTTCTTATTTTGCAATACTTTTATTATATATTGTATTATGCTATTTCAGTTTCTACAGCTATTATAAGGTCTGATGGTTTTGTTTGTGATTAATTTTGATATAATTAATAATAAGGTCAATATAAACTACTCCAAGTTTTGAGTAAAAATGAGGCCTAAAAGTAGCCAAGAATAGCAATGGAGAATCTTGAGGTGAACATCCCCTATGAGTGGAAGAACACAAGAACTGAGCCTTTTTATGTGCGACCGAAATTTCCGTTTGGGAAATTGAGACATTGTAAGGGGAATTATTGTTGCGATGGTATTCAATTAGGAGCTGTGATTAATTTGAATGCTCCATTTTGCAAACCAATGTTGAAGGGAGTCAATAAGCTCTTGGAGGAATTGAAAGGCTTTAGATAACGTGCAAGCATGGGTAATTAGGGCAGTATCATCTGCAAATTGCAGGAGATATTTGGAGGGATTGAAGTAGAGAGGATCAGGGTTATAGATGTCGATGCTAAATATGTTGAATAATAGAGGCCAAAGAGGAGAGTCTTAGGAGAGTTCTTGTTCGGGAGTAAAAAAAGAAGAGAAATAGTGACATGAGATATTTAGGAGGTAACACTTGTACAATAAGCATTGATGTCAGACAGAATTAAATGCTTTCTGGATATCCAGAAATAAAGTAGCAGAGGCTCTATCTTCAAGGTAGGCAGTCTGGATATTGAAGAATAAGATAGCTAGAGGGTGAGAAGTTGATTAACGGGAAAGAAATCCAAATTGGTATTTGGGAATGTGGTTATAAATTAGAGAAAGGATTTTGTTTTTAAGAAGGGATTCATACAATTTTCCAGTAGCAGGGAGGAGCGTGATGATGATAACTGGTTAGTAAAGTGGGTGGTCGCGTTTGGGAATACAAATAATAATTCCAATTTTCCAGACTTCTGGGAAGTTTTGCTTTTTGTAGAGGAAGTTAATATTGTGTATATGAAATGAAAAGGATTTGAGAATGTCCAGTCCAGTCGCTGATACAATGCAATTTTTTTAACCCAATTTAACAAAGTTCTTTTTTAAGGTGTAAATTATACGTCAGATAAGTTGATAAAACTGTTAAAAAAATACAAGTATTTCCCTGTGAGGTTGAATTACTGCAACATATTCTTTATGGCTAATAAAGTTTTTAATTTTATGTGGCATATTTTTTGTTAATTTTTCTGATCAAGTTCATCATCCAAATGAAAATCTATATTGCGGAGTCAACTTGTTAATTCAGAATAGATTACCTTAAGCTTGAAATTCTCTCTTAACCAAGGTTTTTCTACAAAGTCCATTATTTTTATAGCTCTTCTGGTGCCTCTAGATTTGATTTTGATTTTGGTAGACAATTGTGGTTAAAAAGTATAAAACTTTTTTATTCAATATTGATTAGGCTTTTACTTCGGAAATTCTATTATCCGTGTAGGAAATAAAACAAAACACTTTTGTTATCACAGATCAAGATGATCGGAGAGTTTTAGCATATTAACTAGTAATAGCAATTAAGCAATAACATAAAAATAGAAGTAGGGAAAAAGAAAATTGTTTATTGAAATCTAATAGTTATTTTTTCTAAAATTAATTCCGTTTCGTCTAAACAACATTTTTATTTAAATACAAGTACGAATAAGGTTTAACTTACCAAAGGTAATGTGTATATAATTTAAAATTATAAACAACAAATACATTTCTGTCTGAATATTATGTATTTTTATGCATTTTGATTCTCTGGAATTCTCTAAAATTCTTTACTCGTTCTAAAATAAGATGCTCTTTAAAAATAATCTTTTAGATTACAGTTGCAAGGTTGGCATTATAAGAAGAGATTTAATATAAAATTGTAGTGTAATTTCATTGTCTTCTTAGCTTTAAATACATTAGCCACAAAATATCTACATTACATTCGCTAACAATTTAGATCAAATGAATTGGCAAGTAATAGGTTATTGCAACTAATCTATTATTTGAATAATTTTATGGCTCACACGTTCTGTTTAACGGAGAGTATTTTCCAAATGTTTCAAAGCATACTTTAACTCCCATGATATTTTAATCATTTAATTTATCTGGAATGTATTAAAAAAAAATAAACAATTAATAGTACATGGGAATGTGTCTTAATGTGAGAATTCCCTTCTATATTTTGGGAATGGATGATCCAGGTACTGCTATCTGACAACCAACCTCCCTAACGTAAAATTCTACTTTTTGTCAGTAGATTTACTCAGAACGTTTTGTCCCATGTGCCATTGGTGTTGTTTACAGTGATAAGCAAAAATAATATCGGCCAAGAAATGAATTAAGTCGTGAACATTATTGTTTGATTACTTTTTTCAACATTTGGCGTGGATCATCTCATTAGTGCATCTGTGAACTTAATTCAGCTTTGGCGATAAAGCACCATCAAAAACGAGAATAATATACGGAATTCAATCATTGCCGTAGTTTGTCTATTGTAAAATTTGGTAAAGATCGTTCAAAATTAACTATTGTTTCAGAAAACATTGAAGCTATGCGTTAATTGATCTTGTAAGATCGTCAAGTGTCCTATCATGAGATTGAGGTATTCTTTGGCATTGGTGAGACCAGTATTTATTCAAAATTGCATTAACATTTGGCTGTCAATAAAATAGTGGATTCCCAATAATTACAAATATAACCCAAGCTATTATCAATAAAAATTTACATTTAATAATTATCACTGTTACTCCTAAATCATCAATATATCAAACGAATTTTGAATCATTTGGCAATTATATAGAAATATATCAAATAATCTACACGATATTTTTTTTAGTTATAGAATACCTAGGTTTCTTTTATATTTATTTATATTATATTTGATTCTTACAATATTTTAATCAAGACAAATATAGTAGTCATCATAATTATCGAGTTATTAACTTTACTTCTTTCAAAATATTGACTTATTGATGATGAAGACATACCATTTGCAATATATACATCTTCAAATTTATTTGTATGTTAATCCATTAATTAAATTTTCTACTTTTATTACTCTTCCAAACTATGTAATAACTATTTTTTGAGACTATTAATCTTAATATAGCACAACAATGATTTTACTAAACATTTTATTAACCTGCTCATCAATTTCGTTTGATCACCTCTTATATAAAAAAAGATGTCCTTAGTAGGAGTGCGGTGTGGTGGAGTACCCGATTTGCAAGTTTAGGTAAACCGACCAGCCGCATTCCTGAGTGAATGTCCGCTAGACTCCCACGTGCTGCCTCACCATTGTGTGTATATGTGTATGTACCGTCCACCACAACCGGTTTGGCTTTCTGGTAAACTGGTAAACTGGTGGAGGAACGGCGGAATGGAGGAGGAATGGCCCTACATTCACTCAAAACTCAGGTTACACAACGCACAAAACTAGCGCTAGTCACGTGCACACACACACACACACAGAATTGAATGGCGAAAATGTATATTATGTCACGACGATTAGATTTAATACATCGAACGATCGTATTCATACATACATATACATGTATCGAGATGGCGATTTGTCAAAATGGGCACGCGCTACGAATTTTATAAATTATTAATAATCGTGATACGCAATTTTGAATTCATTAATATTAATGGTGTTTGTTTTTGTTGCAGGTGAGATTTCTGACGGCCCACGAAGCCAGATGGTGTGATGAAACGAGTGAGTGTAACGTAACCATTTAAGGTTTCGGGTTTCGAAAATAAAAACTTATACATAACTACGTAAATAATTATCTCAAATTATGTGTAGTTTTCTAGAAACGAAAACAATATTATAATTAATCAGTTTATGGATGAAATTATTTGGTCAAATTAGGATAAAATTTTTGTTTAGAAGAGGATAAAGATTGCATTTTCATCGAAATACTAGTAATTCTCTGCTTACTGCATATTCAGTTACCTGGTTAGGTAAATTTTAGATAAGCAAATCTATACTAAACTGAGGTATACTATCCCATTTTTCCAAAATGCATTGTTAAAGGATATCAATATAGTTATGTGGCGGATGTAGATTAATTACTCTCATTCCTACCGTATCCTACTTAGTTAGATTGCACCAGATTTAGAAACTTGGTCATACCTGGAGCAAGAGCAGTATGCCATAATATAAAAAAACAAATTGCATCTTTCTCTAGGATACCTTCTAAGCAAAATACTTTATATTGACACTTTAGTGTTAAAAGACAAAACATCAGTGTCAGTGATAACTGAAGTTTTCACTGTTTCTCAATAGGAGTAAAATTCACGCCTTCTGATATTACCTTTTTCGTTTTTGCATTTTTATTTAGATTTTGTGTAACTTTAACCTTTTCTAAAATCCTACGATCTAAACAGCACACTTCTAAAATGAAATATTTCTTGAATTAGGGGAGTAATCGAATTTTCGAAAAAGTATGGTCCAATTGATGCCTCCAGCTCAAACAGTGACATTTTGAATTTGTTTTCCCATATGCCGAAAAATTTAAAAAAAATATATTATTCCCAACATGTCATTGTTTAGGCTGTGTTGGGACGCATCAGTGGACCCTATACCGATATCCAATTGCGTACAATTTTGACGATTAACAAAGCCATAAAATGTAGAAATATGATTTTTTTTTAATTCTTGTGCTAACTGAACTTTGCAAGTATGAAGACGCAGATTTTCAATGAATATACGCTGTAAAGAGCTTCTTAAAACCCATTGAATTTCTTGTTCACGACTCCAAATTAAAGGTTCCTGGATCTTTAACCAACACTTCTATGCGCTACATGGATTTTAATATTTCAACGATTTGTTTTGGATGACCAATATGTGTAGCATTGCCACTGTCTTATCATTTTTGAAATATTTTTTAATCATGAAAAGATGGTGTTATATCGTGTAACGTTCTATTTTTACAAAACTACAGATATCATATGATTTATTAATAAGATTATCAAAATGTTTCTGCATTAATGATGACAAATTCAAATCTTGGATTAATTTTAGAACACTCTTTATTTAATTACCTTATACTATATACATATTTAAAAATGGCTTACTAAATATAATGAACATGGTGTTGATTACCTCACTGCTCATTAATTGTAGAAAGTTTTTAAAATTTACTGAAAACAGCATAACGTACCTATTTGTTAGATATATAGATGATACTATAATATTCAAATAATTATGTCACGGCAGCAATATGTTAAATCCCGAATTTTATTGTAATCCACGAGAGCCACGCATTCCAAAACGTCATGCCCTTTTGTGACCGTTTCGAATGGCAAAATTTATGGCCACCATTGATTTGTTTGCATCTTCTGCATCGACTGCAATCACACAATGGCCTACCTATGAAGTGCGCATAATGGTCACAGTGGTGCGCGATTTTAATGGACGCCGAGTGAAATATTGGGGCGCAATATTTAACGAACTTATTTCGAGACCTATAATAAAACGTCGGGACGAATTTTACGTAAGCCATTACAAGAAAATCAATTAAGCCCGCAATTAATTCCTTGTAAACGCTCGCAAAAAGTAATTCCATTGCAGAAAACATAATTAAATGTTTTGTTTTCGTAATAAAAATACATCCGAGAGGGTTTCCTGTTTGTAATTGATTCTTTTTCAAGCCGGCAATTATTACAATTTAACGCCACTAAAACCTCGTTCGCGTGAACAAGAATTAATGCTTTAAACTTCTCCTAGGCAAAAAAGGGGAAAAAATAAGTAAATTGTACGTGGATAAATATCGGCTAAATTTACATTTGTATAATTGCAACATCGTTATTTTCTTGACTTCTAAATAAGATAAGAAACACGTCTATTTATAATCATTTGTAATATTTTGAATCAATTTATTGAAAGTCACTCTGAATATTTAAAATATTAATGAAAAATTACAATTGGGTGGCTTGTTTCTCATTTTCTTATCTTTAATAATCAGCGGTATTGTCTCAATGGTCCTCTCTTGGGATTAATTCAATAATTTTCATCATCGTTATTTCTTATAAAGACTCGTTATTAGCTATATAATATATCTACACCTTCCATATGTCTGCTGTATTTCTATAAACTTGAATGATTTACTTTTCCTTCCGATCTTAACTTTTCACTTTAGAAATTTGATTTTTTCGGCAATTGAATGACACATATTTATTGTCTTTCAAGATATCAGATGAAACATCTACACTTTTGATTATTGCAACAAATTCATGATTTGTTCCACAATTAGCATCTCTCAAAAATGATTCTGTAGGCAATTTAAAATAGGCACCTCATTTCTTCGAATAAATTTCTTCCTATATCGAATGTACCATTAGACGCAATGCTGTTTTGTATAATAGTTATCATGGTAGAGTCTGTAATTTTGCTGCCTTCGAATAAATTTAGCTAAATGTAAAACCAAATTAGATGTTACTTCAAGGTCAGGTATAGACTGGCACATCTTTTTCTTCTTAGCCACACATAAATTTCAAATTTATAGGAAATTCCTGAAATGCCTGACATAACAAAGAATTTCAAATATTGGTGTGATTACGAATTCTTATTTAAAAACGTATGATTCTGCTTAGAATCTTGTTGGATTTGGTGTTTATTACTGTAAAATTCTACCGGATTTACCTCTTCAGTTCTTAGTAATTGTTTATTGCTGATATTGTAATTATATAATATTTATTTGCGGCAAACGCCTATAACAAAGGAATAACATAGTGTATATAAAACAATGTTAATATAAGTAGATTATAAATATATAATATAGGATGTGTAACATGTAGAACCATACTAAGAATAATAAATAAACAGAATATAGTGTTAAAAAGTATAAGATATGGAATCAAATGCATTAAAATTGATAATATTGTGATGTTGTAACATTAAAAACATTAAAATATGAATAGATATGGGCAATAAAGAAAAAGAAACAAGAAACAATAAAAAATATTAATAATATGACAAAATCACAATGATACTAAAATGGAAAATGAACTAAAAACATTAAAATATAAAAAATATTATAAAACATAGCAACAATTACACCATAATATATTAAATTCCATATTTCAGACAGCATTTAAAAGAGTCCAGGGAATTTCTAAATAAGTCAAACCATTTGAGATTATTAAATTTATTTCCAAGCTCAATTATCCGTGTTAATGAATTATTGTGACTAAACACTGTGCTATGTGCATCCGGATAGAAGAGAGTATATGAACGTGTCCTTTTAGAGGCAATATGAAATAATATGGAATCAGTTCTTCATTCAGTAAGTGACTTCATGTTAAGGTTATGTAGTATCAATGAGTCCAGATTTATACTCAATGCTCCTTAAGAATTTCTTTTGAGTTTGTTCAAGTCGATCGATTTTGATTGCAGTAATGGCGTCCAGATTGGTGAATAATATTCAATAATCGAACGAACTAGAGAACAATATAAGGTCTTTGAAAGTGAAAAGTGTAGTATGTCAAAAATTATATCTATTATAGTAGAAAGCAATGTTGTAGCTGAAACTTCGTTTAAACAGTTCAATACGATGAAGAGATATGGTTAAAGCATCTTTTCGGCGAATATTTAAATTATGTATATCAGTACGGAAACTTAATTTATTATACAGATACGGAGGAGTTTTAGTTAAAACAATTTTATAAAACTGACAAGCAGCGTGTAATATTCTACGACATTTCATTACAAGCCAGTTAAGTTCATTAAGTTTATGTCAAATAGGTCAAATATGCCAAAAATTAGTCGAGCACAGGAATTTTGAATTCTTTGGATTCGAGATTGAGAACGTAAAGCAATGCAGGTATCATACACAGAGTTGCAGAGGGTAAAATTAGATAAGACCAAGGCTTCACAAGGATTAGTTTTACTTTCTCTACTTAAAATGTCTTTGTTCATGAAAATAGATTTGAGCGCAATAAAGGCGCGCCTTGTTATTGTTCCTATATATTCTCTAAAACGGAGTTTATAGTCCAGTAGGAGCCCTAGATTTTTAACACCGTCGGAAAAGACAAGAGGGGTCCCATTCAGGAAAATATGAAGAGATTGTAATGCAGCTTTTCTTTTTTGTTCAGGACCAAAAATTATAGCTTTTGTTTTTACTGTATTAATTTTTCAGAAGTGCAAAGTAGAAAATTCTGATATTTTTGCCAGATCATGATTAATTTTGGTTTCAGCATTCGACATCTTGCCTATGTCAAATGACAAATATAATTGCGTGTAATCTGCATATTGCTAGTACTGATAATGATCCATGTAGTTAGACAAGCAACAAGTATATATTAAAAATAAAAGTGGCCCCAGGATCGAACCTTGAATCAGAAAAGGTTTGACCTCATTTAACTTTTTGTCGTCTATTTATTAAATATGACCTGAGAAGCAGTGGACTTCGCCTGTGATTCCTGCGGCCAAAATTTTTGTATGATTTTATTTTATGTATATATTTATTTAAATGTTAGCAGGAAAAACGAAGCTAATATAGAATAAAGATAAGTGCTCCCGCTGATATATTAAATCCAATAGATTTAAGAATAACAAAAATTAATTAAAAATTAACATTATCGAAAGCCTTGCTATAATCTAACAACACTAAAACAGTTACTTTATTGTCATTGCCTTTATAATATCATCCGTGATTTTTAGCAATGCTGAAGAGCAGCCATATGAAGAGCGAAATCCAGATTTAAATTCTGGCAAAACATTGTGCAATTTTATATGTTTTTGAATTTATTGCTCTAAAAGTTTCTCATAAAATTTAGATAAACAAAGGTAAAATACTTATGGGCCGCAAGTCATTAATTAGAACAGGATTGTTTATCTTTGGAATAGGAATAATTATAGACTCTTTCCAAGCATCCGGAATGGTATCACTAGAAATGCTCTTATTTAAAATGTGGGTGATGTAGGGTATTAAGAAAGGACTGCAAAGATGAATCATTTTAGAATTGATTTGGTCAGTTCCATATTGAGATGGCGAGAGTTGATTTAAAATTTGTTCAACGTCATTTTCACTTTCAATGGAAAAACAAAATTTGCTACTATGTTGAACTCGATTTGCTGCATTATAAAAATGTAGGACATTTGGAGCAGGGCTAGCTTGAGCAATAGTTGGCGCAAAATACATTTTTATTTTATTAGTAGCATTAAGGTGAAGGTGGTCCGGCAAGATAGTGTTGCCAGTATTAAACACTTTATAGGAAGCCTAGTTATTAAACAGATTTATAATATTGTTATTAAGAAAATCTAACTTTGCATTTACATTATTAATATAATATATGTAATACCACGGAATTGTGTACAAATCTGCAATAAAATCAACATAAATGAAGTCTTTGAAATTGCGTGCATAAATGCAGTTACAGGTATTATTTTGAGAATTGAAAGTAATTGTGGTTTTGATTAGGACATGGTCTTTTGGAAGTAAAATAACATTGGTATCAATCGTTAACAATTTTTCATTTAAAATGATTAAGTCTAAAAGTGTTTCACTTGAATAAGAGACTCGTGTAGGAGTATCTATAATTTGTTTCAGAGTTAACGGACGAAATAGTGATGTAAATTGTGTAGTTAATGTATTGTTATGGTTCAAAAAATCAATATTAAAATCTCCCATGCAAATAAAACCTTCAAAGTTATGAACGTAGTCAGACAAAATATTTTCAAAATAATTTAAAAAAATATCAAATTTACCCTTTGGATGTCTGTACACAACACCTGCACAGTATACATTATTAACTATAATTTGAATCCATAAGCTCTCAATGAAACTCTCCATGATTTGGTTTATTATAATGAAGTTGTATGACTATTAAAAGTTAACTTGGAATCAAAAGTAATGCCCAGACCTTTAAATATGCTGACCTGTTCCAAGTTTATTGAATTAATTGAGTAGGTATATATAATTGTATTACAGCATCTGAACGTTGACATCGAATGACACTTACTAACATTCAGTAGTAGCTATTCGGCACCAATCATTAAGTCGATTGAGATCCGCATCACAGGTATTAATAATTTTAAATCATATGCATGTAAGTCAAAGTTACAATGTTTCAAAATATGAGCCAAGTCAATTAAAAACAGAATAAAGAGTACTGGGCCACAATGTGACCCTTGTGGCACACCAGAGGTAACATGAGTTGGTTTAGATATGTAATCACATATTTTGACAGACTGTACCCTGTTATTTAGAAAGGAAGATACCCATGAGGGAGTCGAACTACATAACCCAATAGAATCCTTATTAGCTTATCCAATACGATAATGATGTCAATCCTGTCGAACGCCTTGGTAAAGCCCGTAAATATAGTGTCCACCTGACAACGATTTTCCAAAGCGCCCGATAGAAACTCTTTGTATCACAGGAGATTAGACCAGAGACGAATCAATGTTGATTAGGTGAGATGATTTGCTTTGTAACCCAGACTAATTGTTTGGTTACCATTTTATCCAAAATTTTGGGAATCGTAGATTGGATGCACAAACTTCTATATATTTATAAGAGGCCTCGAACCAGATTTAGCTCGGGACGATATAACTAGTCTTCCATGTTTTAGGCACAATTTCTTGATTCAAAGATCTGTTAAATATGAGATATATGGGACGACATAAAGAAAATAAACAATTCTGCAGGAAATAAGTAGATATTTTGTTAGGACCACATGTATGCGTAAGTTTTAGACTAATTAAACACATATTGGATATCAATAACTAGTTTATTGTCTAATGTCATAGAATTCTAGTTTTGGCCTTGATTATGATGGGTCACTCTGTTGGAAGTAGTGAATACAGTCGCATAATAATCAGAAAATAGATTCAAGATGTTAAATCCATTATCTGCTTTAATATCATTATAATGCATTTCATTTGGATATTATTTTAATTCAACAATGTTAACGAATATACGATGTAAAATAACTTTAAAAAAACTAATTAAAATTTTCACAACTTCTGCTACCATGACAGACAGAATTGCAAACAAATTTATTTCGGAAACACCCGCATCTTATGGTTTGGCATCCCTGAGTATATTGGTATCCCTAACCACTACCCACGGAGTTAGGACTAACTAATGTCCTAATAGATTTTTCTTCTTGAGGAATATCACTTATTTTTAGCTTCATGTATTTGTTTTCTACACGTTTTTCTCTAATAGATTTTCAATGATTCCCCACTTTATATATATCATGTCGAATTTCTATTATAACACCAATTAAATTGTAAAGGTCTCCCTTGCCCTTATCAAACTGACTAATACCAACTAAAACATTATCACCTTTTTTCAAAGGTAGCATTTTCTTTTTTGACTTTTCAACCCTTCGGTTAGCTTGAAGTAGCAACTTTTCAGTTGCTATTTTTCTACAATCAACGGCCAGATGTGGCCGTTGTATGATAAGATCTTCTTCTATTAGTACACTTGCATCGACTGTATTATTTCTGATGGATTGATCTTCTGTCAAATTTTCCCTATTGATCTCTGAATTATCAATAATCCTAATATCAGCATTTATATCTTTGTTTTCAGTAAAAATATCAGTGTTAATGATATTTTTTCCATACTTTCTTCAAACAAATCATTGTAGATTTTTTCTAAAAATTCGCGTGGAATTTTTTAAGGTTGCCCATTTTAGCCAGTTGTCCGAATAGAGCTTTATATGGTTCCATTCTTAAAGCTTCATGGTAAGTTGTTTCATTCCCATTGAACGAAAAGCAGACCAGTTGCTCAATGGGAAGTATTATGGCGCATCCAAGCAATTAGACAATCTTTGATTATTTGATTGCTTCTTTTAACAGAACCTTAACTTTGTGGAGATCTTGGCTTACCATTGATGATTACCAAGTCCAAGTATCTCCCATTATCTGACTATAGAATATGTGAGGCCCCAAGAATATACTAAGGAGTTGGAGTTCTTTTGCTACTTCTATCGGCCTTTTAGAAGTAAGTCACCTCAAAAAAACTGTACTTTGTTAAATGTTCTTTATAATGCAAAACAAATTTATACTGTTCTTTATAATGTAAAATAAATTTATAATCTTTGATTTAAGTCAGAAACCGTAATAGGGCGGACAACTATACCTGCTTGAAAACTCTTGTTATGTTCCGTATTGATCATTTTCAAAGTTTAACCTTTGAAAATGATCGAAACACGTGTCAGGAAACTGAAAATAAAAGTAACAATATGGAACATAAGTGTTTTTCTTCACCAAAATTACATATCTGGTTCCATCAAGAGGGTAGCTCAACAAGTATCAACTATATCTTTTTTGTCCTTTGCGTGCATCTATCACACTGTTGTATAAACAATTTTATGAGTGACATTGGTATATTAGTATAGTGCTCTAAAACTTTTTTTATATATTTTTCACACTTATGTCCACAAGCTATACGCATGTCATTGGTTGACAATTATAATCGACAATACATTCCTTCTCGTTGAAATAATTTTCTGATCTTTAATTTTTGACACTTTCTTAACTCCAGCAAAATGTCAACGTGACATAATATATTTAATAAGAATGTTTTCATTCTGGAAACCAATAGGCCATATATTGGCAAGTGAACTGATGGAAGACCATCAAAGTGACCTCTACTAGCAGCAGAGCCATTAAAGCAGCATTGGGCGAGAGTGGAAGATCACGTGAATTTGAGCCTTTCCATGTGGAGTCAAAATGTTTGTATACATTTATAGAATTATTTGTAAGTTTTTGAAATTGTTATATTCACACATCGGATAAATAAATATCAAATATCAAATAGTAGTATCAAATATCAAAGTTCACTAACCGGAAAGTCTACTTAATGTGATAATACTGTCTATCTTTAGGCTACTATTACTATTATCTTCTAAAACGTTTATTACATGCTTCTCGTAGTTTTTGGTTCACAAATAATTACTTCTGTAGTGGTTGATTGCCGACTGCACGTCCATTTCGACGAGAGAAAAATTTTAACAAATTGAGGTGTTGTCTAAAAATAATCAAATTCTGTATTTGGTAAATCGACATTAGACATAGAATTTATACCTTGATATTTCAAAAGTTGCAGCGGTGACAGACCACTGAAGTGACGTTTCGTTTAATTTAAAAAAACACCACCACAGTACTACCGTTTGTATTGCTCAATGTGCGAAATGAGCAAAATAAATAATGCCGAATTCACGAATTTGGCAGATTATTTGCCTAATTCGTGAAATATGCAACGGACTTGTGCATTATACAAATTAGGCAATGTTGTTCCTTATTTCACGTAATAGACAATTTCACAAAATCGGTGTATCATATACACTACCAACAATATATTTGTGATTATAAAATTTTACCGATATGAATATAATCAATGGAATTATTGCATAAAATAAGAGAGAAATTCGGAAAAGATTTTATGGCAATAAGTATTCCTCCACCTCTTACTCCACCATCTATCGATCTATTTGATCTGTAGAGGGTATAGTTATGTAATTGCAATTGACTATTCAAAACATTATCATAGAGCCAAATTTCAACAGCAATAATAATATCATAATCAATAAAACTAGTTCTATGGCTAACTTCCTTCCTGGTGTGTTCGTATAATGACAGTGAAAAACGTAAACTTTTCCCTCACCACCTAGACTGTACGGTTTTATCAAAATTCATAAAGAAAATGAACCTATCCGTCCCGTCGTTTCATATACGAACACACCAGGAAGGAAGTTAGCCATAGAAATGAATAGTATTTTCAAAAAAATCACCCAATTCCGAGATCCACATTCTATAAAAAATTCAGTAGAACTAACACAAAAATTAGCCGAATTAAAGATAGATAATAACTGTAAAATAGTTTCATTTGATGTGTCAAATATGTTTTCCAAAATACCAACAAAAGACTGCATAAAACTTATTAGAGACCACTTGGATAAAAATAATGTTAATCCCGTAGTTAAGAAAGAATTTCTAGCCATCATACAAGTCATTCTTAATCATAATTATTTCACTTTTAACAATACTTTCTATTCACAAAATGAAGGACTGGCAATGGGCTCGCCGCTAAGCCCATTATTAGCCGAAATTTTTATGGAAAACCTAACAAAACAAATACTCAATTCTCCGTTAGGGAAGAAACATATCAACTGGTGGTTCAGATATGTAGACGACATCCTGGCATGTTTCAAAGGAACAGATAAACAAATTAAACAATTTCTTAATTTCATAATCTCCATCCATCCATCAATCAAATTTACAGTAGAATCAGAAACAAATAATTCAATAAATTTTCTCGATCTCACAATTCATAAAATAAATAACCAATTCAATTTTAACATTTATAGAAAACCTACATATACCGACTCCATCATTCCAAATCATTCCCGACACCCTCAAAAACACAAATTAGCCAGTTTCACCTCAATGATATATAGAGCCCTCAACATTCCTTTAAGTCCTCAAGCCTTTACCAACGAAATCCGCACAATTAAAAATATTGCAATTAATAATGGATACAAAGAAGAGACAATTAATAAATTAATTCATAAATCGGAAATGAAGCGTCTCAGTAAATATTTATATGCAAAAACAGAACCAGACAAAAAAGCATTCAAAGCAATCACTTATTTCGGAATGGTAAGCACTAAAATTAAAAAAGTCCTTGAAAGATGTAACGTAAATATTTGTTTCAAACCCTATAGTAAATTAAGTTCAACTATTTTTAATTGTAAAACTGAAATTGACATCATGAATAAATCCGGAATTTACAAGCTCACTTGTTCCCATTGTAAAAGCGTGTACATCGGCCAATCTGGTCGTAATTTTCGAATTAGATTGAACGAACATAAAAAATAATTTTGTCAGAAAAATAATAATTCAACTTTTGCTAATCACTTGCTAGAAACGAATTACCCTTTTGAAAATGACATTCTTTCGGTAAGTGGATTACAGATAAAGGACGCAAAATGGATTTACTAGAAGCCATGGAAATTTTCAAAGCTAAGAATAATCCGGGAATTTCCCTTCTTAACGACCAGGTAGACCTGATGTACACGCCTCTATTCAACTGCTTAATATAAATATGTTAGACTCCGTAATATTAAACACTTTATGTTTGATAATGACTAGTTGATAGTCGAAACTATAGTCACATGTATTTTGTTAAATAAAAAGTGGTAAAACAAAGTGATCCTCTTTTCTTTCTCCATCAATTGATTTTAATCGATGCACAAGGATAAACGTAAGCAGCAAAATTGCCAACCGTGCTTACTGAATCGGTTTTTATGGCTTACGCCCGTTCCTAGTTTGATTGTTAAGTCACCAGTAATCGCTCCATTAATGCGCCTGAAAGGAAATATAAAGCTTGGTTTCACGGTGCCTCCGCAATAAATGAGGCCATGTTTTACCGGCTTTTTTTTGCGTAAATCATCGAGACCGTTCATTATTAGGATATTATTGCTGGCTACTTCTTTCCGTTTAATTTCATGGTTTGCGGACCATACTGTATACAGCGGCGGTCATTACGGGGCAGCAGGGGCAAAAAGGCAACCGGAGCAGTAAGTGAGCTAAGTGAAAATTATTCTTAAACTGGCAAGGAGTTTCGCGAATCCTCTGGTCTACTTAATGCACGTGCTAGGACTACATCAATACTTCATTTTGAATACTTTTATGAATACAAACTCTACTTAATCGCTCATAAATAGGTTTAAACATAGAGATTGTAACTAGATTCGCTTAATTTGTAAATACTATATTCTTCAGCCTGGAGGATTTTAAATACGTTATAAAAATAGTTTAATAAAAAAATATTGTTAATATTTAATTGTATAAATCTATCAGTGCAGAAAATTAATTTTTAAATAATGTAATGAAGTAATATTTATTTTTTTGGTATGCTAGAAGATATTCTTCACCCGAAGGTGCTTAATATGCCTATAAATGCTAAATTTTTGTATCCAAAGCTGATGTACTGCCTGTACATTGGAGGAGGGGTTAAGAGTTTTAGTGGAAGAGTGAATTCCGCCCTTCAGTATGTTAAAAGTATATCTTTCCTTCAGTTATAAATATGAGTTTATTTATATTATACATAATCAGAACCGATAAAGCTTACATGAATGAGTACCAATTAAGTTAGTTAACCAACTAAAATATGAACTATTTGTTATAATTTTTGCTGATTAAAAAAATAGTTCTTATTTAGATGTCAACTAATATGATTGCTATGGATATAATCAATTATGAGACAAGAGACAATTTCTCAAAAGCATACTTTTATTTTTCCATTCTAAGTATCAATGCCCTTCTCGTATGACAAACACAATCAATATGGCTATATGTAGGGAGTGCTAAAGAATTATTATACGCACATAGCAATTTTAATATTACGTGATCGTAGCACATTTGCCACAAAACGGTGTTTCTAGTTCCGCTGCTGCGCACCGTTTAAAAATCGTGTTATTATTATTCAGAACTATTATTCGTAGTCGTGCAAAAAAAGGGCCCCATTCCCCAACCCTGTATAGTTTATTCAAATACAAGAGCGCCTCACAAACGTAATTTCGAATCCTTAGTCTATCTTTTGATGTTGGCAGCTCTCTCTGTGAGAGAGTTTAAAGTTGCGGGAGGTTCGAGAGAATGCGAATGGGGATGTTTTCCAGTTTTCAGGTGTTACATCCATGGCAATGGCCATCCAACGAGGATATAAGTGACGAAGAACAACTTTGCGTTTGTATTAGCATATTTTCTCAGTGTCGAAACAGGTGACGCCCGCGATATTCAGCCGTCTCTCTCGCTCACTCTCAAATAACTAACTGATATTACTCTTTTATATCCCTTCCTGCTGTGTGCTGTTCACTTTTTACGAGGATTTAATTAGTTTTATAATGCCCCAAAATAACGCACTCACCACTAATAGGTGTTCGTATATATATATAGAGAGAGGGCTGAAAATTTTAAGCATATGTTCACTAATTAAAGCGCTCGATTTTTGATGTCACATCGTGTAATTACATTTTTAATCAGATATAACGCGGCTTATTAATTAATTATAAAACTAATGGCGGGATTTCTGGAGGTGATTAATTTTTGTCTTATCTGTTTAATGCTTTCCATAATTAAAGCGTATTTTCAGCTTAAAAAAATATTTCGACTTGTTTTAATTAAATAACGGTGTTTGGATTCTAGTTTATTTTAATAGTTGTAATTACACATTATAACTGTTTATCGAACATGTGGGCCGTCCTGCTATGTATTGAGGGGCGACGCTGCTCATGGTTTATCTCAATTTCTTTGAAGTACTTTAATTAAAAAGAACCAACGGATTCGTTTCAATGTGTAGTATTTACTGTTAATTGGGAAGTTCTTCTCCAAGTATATCTATACTTTTTATACAGTTAAACATAATTACACGACATATTTGGAGATATAATACGGGATTAATAGAATATTTTTAATA
Source organism: Ontholestes murinus (assembly GCA_963969525.1). NCBI lineage: Eukaryota > Metazoa > Arthropoda > Insecta > Coleoptera > Staphylinidae > Ontholestes > Ontholestes murinus. Next base: position 31,838,492 of record OZ018391.1, read on the forward strand.
GCTATGTTAAGCGGGGTTGAATTAAAAATTTGAATCTTGAAGGATTTATTGATAACAAACAGGTTACAAGTCTGGACTAAACACTTAGCTGCTTTATGAAGTGTTTTTGTATGAGATACTATAGTTGTATCATCTGCCAATAGGATTGATTGAATTGCATTGTATTTAGCCTATATAAAAGGGTCGAGGAGGAAAACCTTGCTCATGATAAACTCAGAAATATATTCGATGGAATTATTGGTTTAGTAGGTTGCGCATAAAGTAAGGGATTGCCTAAAGCAAACCTTGATGCTAGATAGCTTTAAACGCATTTTAAATGTCTAAAAATAATATAACTGACTGTTTACTTTGAGATGGGCTGTTGAGTTGTGATATTAAGGGTATTGTGGTATAAATTTTCTACAATCACCTAAAAGACCATAATATATTTCGTTATTAAATTAAAATTTTATTCATATAGCAATCTTTCCACTTCTATGCAGTTTATATTTTCCGATACGAACTTAACAGTTTTAGGTAATTATTCTTTTCGCGAATTTTAATGACTATCGAAAGACGATATTGCAGCTAGAAAAGCGCTTAAAGGATGAAATATTTCAGTTTTAAACATGAAGTGCACTATCAGTATTAGACGATATCGGTTAACGAATAAGTCAATTTTCTGTACGACTAAGCAAATTAGTTGCGGTGCGGATGCCATGCGTAAAGAAAGGAGAACTCTTGGATTCTCGAGATCCTCACACAAAGTAGGAAGAGGTGAAGAGATAATTCTTATAAAGTGTATATTTTTTGATTTAGAATTTTGTTAATGATAATTTACGATATTAATAGTAGTGTCTTAGTATATCTTTACTGTACGTCATCAGATAAAATAATTATTTAAACAAATTAAACAAAGATGATCAACTCATATAAATCAAAATTTTGCTATGTTTTATGTACATCATTGTAAAGTGAATGATTGAACATTTCCCCCCCATAAAAATGTATTCCGACATACAGTAGAAAACGGTGTACAAAGGGACGACACCGATAATGATTCGTTTTTATTATTTGTCGGCAATGGAGCGGCGTTATCCCATTATTTCCGGGGCACGAACCCGTGTCCTCCTCTTCTTCTCTCCATCCTTCTTCCTACCGATCCGCGGGGATAAGAGTGTCTTCTGTAAGTAATCTCTAGACGACAGCCTCTGGAGCCACCTGTTCCTCTCACAGATTAACTGCAATAGTACGTGCATGGAAACCAGAACTTGAAAACTAGTCAAGCGTGCTGCTTGACGTTTCCTAGTTGAGAATTACTATTTATTGATAGTCGCACGAGTTTCTGCTCATATCAATTCATTGTGCGGACACGAAACCGACGAGAAAAAAGAAAGACAACTTATTTAACACAATGAGGAAGAGACAGTTTTTGTGTTGGAGAGGCATGTTTCATTCATTATGCATGTAACGGTTCAAACGTTTCTTATATTGGAGGATTCTATTGTGTGGATAGTATTTCAATAGTGTATTGTGTAATTATTAGGAAAAATGGCAAAATTCTAGTTGAATGTTGATATTGTCTACCTGTATAATAAATTAACTAATTCAAATTGTAAAAAAAAATCAGGAAACAAAAAGAAACACAGAGAAAACTCGCTTATGATTTACTGATTGGAGGGTGGGATAGAGGCCACCCACCCACCCTACATATACATGATAACTTTTAACATAAATCGTTGATGATTTTGCTGCTTACAAAACAATCAAACCTTTTATGTAATAAAAATAAAGCATAATCCAATTTTAAGTTTAAATATAAATGACTTTCTATAGCTAATCTTATCTAATTTAGATTTAAATTCTGCTCACACATCATGCATACAAATTTTACTAATTTCCTCACTCAAAAATGTTCCTGTTTGAATTTCTTTTATATTCAAAAAGTTTTGTAATTATTTTTACTCCAAATCACGAGAAGATCAGCAATTGGCATTTATATGTATATTCAGGGTGGGTGGGTGGCCTCTATCCCACCCTATAAATTGCAATTATTTTGTGTTTATTTATATTTTACAACTTTTAATTAAAACCCTCGCTTATGTTTTACTGATTGAAGAGAAAGATAGTGGCCACCCACCCACCCTACATATACATGATAACTTTAAATACTAATTGTTAATTTGCTGCTTACAAAACACCAAAACCTTGTATGTAATAAAAAATAAAGCATAATTCAAATTTAAGTTTAAATATAAATGACCTTCTAATCTTATTTAAGCTAGATTTAAAGCCTTTCCACGTATCATGTATATAATTTTTATTAATTTACACCCTCAAAAATTTTACTTTGTCAATATTCTCTTATTCAAATTTTGTAAGTAACTGATTGGAGGGTGGGATAGAGGGCACCCACCCACCCTACATATACAAAATAAATTTAATTGCTAATCTTTGATGATTTTGCCGCTGAAAACAATACAACCCTTCATGTTATAAAAAATAAAACAAAATCAAAATTTAAGTTTAAATATAAATGACTTTCTATAGCTAATCTTTTCCAATTTAGATTTAGAGCCTGCCCACCCTTCACACATAAAATTTTTACTATTTTACTCACTCAAAAATTTTACCGTTTTAATTTCTGTTTCATTCAAAAATTTTGTAATTAATTTTATTGGACGATAAGGACTTTTCGAAAAAATTATAGGGAAAGTACTATGATGGCCACATCACTATTTTCCCCTGTATTAATGATTGTTACTTTAAATGAACCCTAACTATTATTCTGTACATTTAGGAATGCAATTTAAAGAAATGCTGGGGATATTTTTGGTCTACTTCACCAATATTTAAAAATACTTCAACAGATAATAGAAAGAGAGTAGGAGTTATACAGAACTGAAAAATTAGATATCCACTTCAACATATGATCCAATGGAAATAAAATGTTAGGGTGTATTTGAGACCCCACCCAACAGTCTTCATGAATTGAAGAAAGATGGATACACTATTGAAGAAAAATAAGGTTCATACAAAACACGGGCAGTGAGGGCATTAAAGAGCCAACGAGTCTCCCTTTATCAGTTGTGTTGATAAATTTTAGATCAAAATTAATTGACTCGCTTTTATATTGGTTATAGTCAATTTATAGTGTGCTTAATAAGCACCTAGAGAAGACCACACTTACAGTGGTAACAGGATAATAATCACTGAGTTATAATTCTGCGTCAATTACTAAGCAGTATATCCTGAAAGAGCTGTCAAATTTACTTCATGATAGAAAAATCCTTGAAGAATCATGTAAAGAACACAAAAGAGTTGTTCAAACGCTTGAATGATTTTTGATTGAAACTCAGTCAAAAATAATGATACCTTTTAAATCAATAAATATCAGGAATTTGTGTTGAGTGAACCCGACTTAACACATCACGCAAAGTATTTTTTCGAAACTCTACTTTATTCATCAACATACTCTCCTTCAAAAATGATACATTCATTCCAACACTTCAGTAACTTTTCGATGCTTTTTATGTATAACGATTTGTCTTTGCTCGCAAAATAAGACTTAGTTTCGGAAATCACTGCAACTGCATGGTTTACAATCTTCCCGAATCACTAAACAGTGATTTTTTGGTTAGACTACAAGAGGATTTAGACAGCATAACAAATACTTTTACCAGCGTAAACGCTCTTAATTTACTCTCAAAAATTACCTTATTTAGAGTAGGTAAAGTTGGGAAGCGAGCTAGACCCCTTAAGCTTCGTTTTGATTTATAATCCAATGCCAGTAATTTTCTAAAGCTTTGCAAAAGTATGGACTTAGGCTACATTAGAGTGGGACCTCACCGTACTCCTAAACAATTGAAATTATTCAATGGTGCACGAACTGAATTAAAACAAAGACAATAGAGCGGCCAGACCAATCTAACCAATAAATTCATCAAGGGGCATCCCCGACTCTTCATGAATCGTTATCCTCGGGGAAAATTTCAGTGTTTTAACAAAATGTTCGAGTATTAAATACAAAAATGTTAGTGATTGTGATCATGATGTAGTCCGTCTTACTGAAACTTGGTTAACTCCTACTGTTAACAGCAGTGAATTATTTAATGACTCATATTAACCCTTTGCACTCGTAATTATTCTTGAGAGAGTTGGCCAGTAACTCGGATTTTTTTTTTACGTTCGATCAAGATGAATTTTTTTGATGAAAATGTGTTTAAATTTAACTAGAAGGTTCACCATCCTTAAATAAGAATAATAAAATGTATTAAAATCCTTTAGTACGTCGTAGTAAATTAAATAATAAATTTAAAAATACGAAAACATTTCGTGAATCTACAACAATGAGTCTTACTAAGACTACAAAACAAATTAATTTGAAACAACTATTTCTCTAGCTAATACTTCGACAGACATTGAATAATACAAATTAATTTGCGTGTTACAAATAGTACAACTATTAAAGCAACACTAATTTGAATGAAATTATTTCTGTTGAATAAACTAATAAATGATAAAATGTACTTTAGATTGTTTAATGTAACTATAACATGAAAAATTATGAAAAATGAATTTTAAACTGATTTCATTAAATTAAATTAGCAAAAGCAATTAAAAAAATCTAGCATTCAAGTTTATAGTCATCTGCAGACACGTGTTTCGAACTTTCGCTCTCTTCAGTACAGCTTTATTATAAAATTGATTTTAAATACAAATAAAAACACTTACTAAAATAAATATAATGAAATATGATAATAAATATAATGAATCATCATTATATTTATATATTTATTATATTTATAAATAAATATAATGAAATATGATAATAAATATAATGAATCATCATTATAGTGTTTTTATTTGTATTTAAAATCAATTTTATAATAAAGCTGTACTGAAGAGAGCGAAAGTTCGAAACACGTGTCTGCAGATGATTATAAACTTGAATGCTAGATTTTTTTAATTGCTTTTGCTAATTTAATTTAATGAAATCAGTTTAAAATTCATTTTTCATAATTTTTCATGTTATAGTTACATTAAACAATCTAAAGTACATTTTATCATTTATTAGTTTATTCAACAGAAATAATTTCATTCAAATTAGTGTTGCTTTAATAGTTGTACTATTTGTAACACGCAAATTAATTTGTATTATTCAATGTCTGTCGAAGTATTAGCTAGAGAAATAGTTGTTTCAAATTAATTTGTTTTGTAGTCTTAGTAAGACTCATTGTTGTAGATTCACGAAATGTTTTCGTATTTTTAAATTTATTACTTAAATAAGAAATTTTAAAATATAACCCCTGAATACACCCATTGACCTAGGATGGGGATGTGGTGACATAATATTTTATTTTTAACGTGTAAAAATAATTTATTGAGATTACTAAGAATACTTAACTGTAATACACTACATCACATTAAAAATCTAGGAAATATAATTATATAAACAATATTTAAGGCCGGAACGTAATGCCAGCACCTCCACCATAGCAACACTCTGAACAGAAATGTTTTTGTTATATCATCACAGGTTAACCAAAGAATTTCTGTTTTCTATAACTAGTAAGAAGTAAGTAACTGTAACCAAACTAACTAAAAGTCAATAAAAGCAAGAAAAAAATGTAAAGCACAACATAAAGGAACAACTACATTTTATAATTTTGCAGAGTGCGTTAACGCTCGAAACAGACCCCGGATGTAGTCCAGGATTTTGAGTACAGGTACTGCATATATAACTAGTGTAATACGTGCAATTTGCCATTATGCAGCTAAAATACATGTCTCAAGTCACAAAAAAAAAAAAATTCGCGACCATTTGAACGATTTTTGCAAAACCCTCCATATATTTGTTGTATTTAATAACAACCCGGGATTTGTTCACTTCCTGCAGAATTCCTCCAAGTATTTTTCTGTTTATTGGCTGAGTACCCGAAACATTCCAACTACTAACTGCAGTGACGACCCCTTTATCTTTCCAGGCCAATAATTTATGAATTGTATCATCCTCGGAAAACTACGATCTTTTTATAGAGTTGGGTACGAATTGCAGGTTAATTTGGCAACTCATGAACTTATAGGAAGGTCAGATCTTACAAAATTTTCTGATATCAAGCTTTCGTATTAAGGCAAAATTGAATATATATGTTTCCAGTATTAGCATCTGCCAATACATATATCCAGATTCCACACTTATTTGGGTTATAAGTCAAAAAACTTTGAATCCAACTACAGCCTCATTCACTGAAATTTTCCTTGACGGAACAAAATTTTCCTTCAACTTTTTCTCAAAAAAATCTAAATAACGACCTTTTGCACCCGACTCCAAAGACTTTGATAGTTTGGATCTGTTTCATGCAAATGAAGCATCCAAAAGATTTGCATTAATCAGTCCCTTCTAAATATGGCACTAATGAAAGGAATTTTGGCACTGAAGTTTTGGGACCAATATTCCTGCAGATGGCTAACCGTTATTGTATTCATATTTAGAATAACTCCTAAAAAGGCCTCAAATTCTGCCACTGTAAGGACCACCCATGTATTTCACGTGGATCGCTTTGATAAGCTTTTTTGTTTAATTTTAATGTGAGCATAATTATTCGTCTCTTCTACAATTTTTTCCATCAATTCATCCGAAAAAATGTTTAAAAGAGTCAATGAGTTTTGTACAGTTGACAGGGAGCCAGTGGATCTCTAATATTGGGCAATGGAGAACAGCCAATATTATAATAGGTGACACGAGGCTTGTATGTAGTGTCGCAAAAGGTTGTCCACAGAGGGGAGTGTTCTCTTTGCTATGGAACCTAGTCGTCGACGGACTACTCGAATCACTGAATAGGCAGAGCTTCTACACAGTAGGTTACGCCGACAATATCACGATCCTACTTTCCGGCAACTCGGAAAGTATGTTAACGAAACGTATGTCGGATACTCTTGATATAGTAAACAAATGGTGGATAGACCAAAGACTATTTGTAAATACAACAAAAACGGAACTGGTACTGGCCACAAGAAGGAAGAAAATTGGACATACATATCAGCGAACAGGCAGAAGCGGCTGTTATAAGACTACGAGCAACTAAAAGATGGTTTGTAAGCATCGGAGGAGATGAACACCACAAAATCTAAAAGCTAGATACTGTATGCAACTGTCCAAAGAAAACCTACGGAAAGTTATAGGGCTTCTAACAGGACACTGTAATCTAAGATTGTAGCTGAATAGATTGTGACTATACTCTATTTCAATCTGCAGAAGGTGCGAAGAGGAAGGAAACCGCCGAGCATGTGCTTCTGGACTTTCCGGTTCTATCCAACTTACGTGAATCCACTAGGAAAGGGATGTCATCAGACATCCTAAGAGTCCCTCTTGCTGCTATCCTGGCATTTGCCAATGCCTTGGGTTGGCTGGAACCATAGCAAGGAATGAAGACTCAGATGGGAAGACGTACAAAGGTCCCACTGGGGCCTACGTACAGCTGAACTCTCTGTCCTCCCATCGTACAAATTTAGATTTAGAGTCAGAGGATTCTGCTGCTTGTACTAGGCAAAGGTAATGCCCGATTTCTTTGGGTAACTATAATGTCACTACTAGTAGTATCATTTTCTGCAGCTTCTTCCCTGCAGCCTTCGTTACTACTTTCAGGGCACTCTAATTCTTTATCATAATAGTCCATATAAAATTCATCGTCACTGCTTTCAAATTCATTTTCAATGTTGCCTTAGAAACATCGCTTAGGCATTGCGAACATAAAAAATAAAAAAAATATAAAGTAATAGTACTATATATCTATAACACAAAACTGTCTCGGGTGACACTAAACTAAATTTGTAACTCAAACCTGAACGTCTATAAATATTTGAAAATATGAATAAAATATAAACATATCTGGATCATCAATAACGCATTCATTTAATTGAATTTATTTATTTTATATTAACTCGAGCGACCATAATATTTTGCTTATATAGACCAGAAAAAACCCTTCCGCCGCTAATTTATCCACTTGATGACAGATATATACGTAAAAAAGATAAAATATGAAGTATTTAGTGCCGATACAGCGATATAAGAGCGTAGAGATTCGATGTCCCCTGTAAGGGGACATACGAGCGCAACGGTAAACCGAGTGATGTCCCCCGTACGGGGACATACGAGTGCAAAGGGTTAAATGTTTAGACCTAATCGTGATCATATAACGACTGGTAGATAGTGTTAGTAGCGGTTTGTATTTTTTTAAGGTTGAATTTATTTCCACTGATTTTATAAAATACACGTGCCAATAATTGTAATATTATGTAAATTAAAACTAGCTTATTATTTATAATTCTTGTATACATTACTCTTTTCATCAATTTCACATACTCAAGATAATCTTGTTAATAAAGCGTCCATAATTTCTAATTTTTGTATGTTCTTAGGCCTTCAGCAATATAACATAATAAGAAACTCTTCAAATAATGTTTTAGACTTAATATATTCTAACGTTAACTGTCATGTTGAAAGAGATATATTTCCGCTTGTTTTGGAAGACTCTTATCACCCCGCTCTTAAATTAACTTTGTAATGCTTGCCGACTATGTCTCCAGTTAATAGTGATGCTGTCTTCTTTCTTCTTTCTTTTTTTCATTCGCTCAACAGTAACTAATCTATGCGATGTTACTCGTGACATTGCTGAAATTTTAGACTCTCTGGTCAAATTGATGTCATATACACTGATATGTCGAAAGCTTTCGACAAAGTTGATCATAACCCTCGGATCTTTACGGCGTTCACTTGGTGGTACATATCAATATTAAGAATGAAGAAAACACTTTTACTTTTTTATACCACTTTAAATTTTATTTTCAGTGACTAGTTTCGACTACACAGTAAAAGTGTTTTCTTAATTCTTGATCATAACCTTTTGATTGATAAGATGGATAACTTTAGTTTTTGCAAATCATCTACCTCTCTAATGTCATCTTATTTAAGTAAACGTGAATGCAATAATTTTAAATCCAGTTTTTATTTTCCTACGTCAGGTGTTCCACATGGATCAATTTCGGGCCCATTTTGACATTGACCTATCAACATCTTTTATATGCAGATGATCTCAAAATATACGCGACAATTAACAATGATAATTATTGTCTGCATTTGCAGGATAAGCTTGGTAAGGTTTCTAGATGGTGTATGGTAAATGGGCTGGATTTGAATATTAACAAGTGAAATTTCAAGTCATTTACTAGAATAGCAAATCATGTGAGGTTTCTTTATTCAATTAATCGCACTATAATTGAAAATGTTTCAACTTTTAAAGATGATAATTTTGACTCGAAATTAACATTTAACTATCATCTTGATGAAGTAATTAAGGGTTCATTAAAGGCTTTCCGTTTTTTTATATCAAAACTTTCATAGTTTTAAAAATATAAATTACTTTATATAAAAAAATGTTCGTTCTAAGTTAGCATACTCCAACTTAGAACGAACATTTTTTTATATAAATAATTTGGTTTCCTCAAAAAAAATAGCTTAAACGCATGGTCGAGGGCATTCAACGTAAGTTCTTTAAATTTTTGTATTACAAATCGCAAGGTTATTATCCTAATAGAGGATTTGATCATGCAACATTACTTGAACAGTTGAAAAGTTTAACATGCAATCCCTTGAATCCCGACCTCATATAACAAGCATTGTTTTTGGATACAAAATACTTCATGGTTCTATGGATTCATCTGTGATTTTAGATAATATTAGGTTACATGTTCTATCCTTTAGCAGTAGACAAAGGTCAACTTTTAAGATTTTACTTCATAGAACCAATTATAGACTAAAGTCTCCGATAAACATTATTTGCACTGTAACTGTAATTAGTTATCACCTTATTGTGATATATTTAATAACTCCCTAAGTTACATCGTTACACAATATAATTCAATTACTTTTAACTAGTTTGTAACCATTTATATTTTGTGTTTAAGTTAAGTTAGTAAGTAATACTTCTTCTTTATATATGTTGCCATGTAATTGGGAAATGTTCCTGTAGGGCAATACATAATTAAATAAATAAATTACTTCTTCATTTGAGCCAAATATCTTTATATTCAATACTACATGCGCTACATTCTTGATGGAACGAAATTTTCAAATTGGGTAAATTAAAGCACAAATTTCGTTCCATCAAGAATGTAGCGCAAGAAGTATTGAATATATTAAAAACATAAATGATGTGAAATACACTATACAGAAAAACTAAATTGAAGATGAAGAAATGTTCTAATCTTATATATTTTAATAAACAGTGTCTCAAGTTCAAAATTACACCGAAGATCGAAACACGTGTCCGGAAACTGAAATTAAAATTATGGAACATAACAAGTGCTTTAATTTACCCAATTCCAAATATCTTTCCCTGGAGCATCTTTTTCAAGTCTGAAAAATTCCAGTAGTCGCAGGGTACCAAATCTAGAAAGTATTCATCCAATTAAACAATTGTTTTCATCGACTTGTGATACGAGGCATTGAACTGGTAAAACATCACTTTTTTCTTTTGCATGTGGGACCGATTATTCTTGATTTCTGCACTCAATCGTTCCAATAATGCTATGTAACATTTACTATTTTGATTTCTCAAGATAGTCGATGAACAAAATGTCATGCGCGTTACAAAATCCATGTTTCATCATTAATGTTCAGCATCATCAGTGCTTGTCCGACCGCGTTTAAATTCAGCATACCAGTCAATAATAGTTCATTTTCTTGGTGCAAAGCCCCCATAATATGTACTAAGCCAATATTTGGCTCCCACATTATTTTTCCACATCAAAAACAGTGTTTAATTAACAGACGAAATTAAATTTCTATCCATTATCTTGTAAATTACAAAACTGTCGCAATCAAAATGACTGTAACTTCTAAACTAACAAACAAATTGCCCGTGAAACTTTGACAAGTACTGTTTGAAGGTTAATACTACTCGGAAATCACGTGGGTCTGTCAACAATGTTTACATATGTGTGTCAGACCGGGGACTTATTGAGTCTGTTATTCCTAATTTTTATTACCACTTCAAAAAATTGAAAAATTATGTTGACTATCAATGTAGGCAATATGGAAATTTCAGTTGTCTCGATTCAGGATAAACAGCTCTTTTAGTTAGACTTGGTAAAAACATATCAGATTTACTGCATAATAAGAAAAAAATTATCTCATGAAGCAGATGTTTTACCACGTAGACCATGTTCAGAACATGTCAACACTGTAATCAACCAGAGTCTATTTATTTATTTATTTATTTATTTATTTATTTATTTATTTATTTGTATACGGGAAACCCTTTTTTACAACAAATAGAAAAAATAAACTATAATACATAACGGATTATAACATATACGTCATTTTAGTTCTTCCAGCATTCCTGAGTAGAGACCTTGTGTATTGTTTCTTCCTAATTTGTATTCGATCGATCTCAAAAACTTCCTCTGTATACTCTCCAATCGATCAATTTACTTTAAATAGTAGGGTGACCAAATTGCAGTACCATTTCTAAAACAGAACGAATTAAAGCACAAAACTGAACTTTTAAACAATCACAACTCAAATGCTTGCAAGTTCTCCAAACATAGCCCCACATATTCAATAGAACTGGTTTATGACTAAAATGTATTGCATTAAGAGATTAATGGGCACAATTCTAAATAGACTATTCCGAAACACCAGTTTATACACAATGATATAATCGTGATGAAAAAAATCCTTCAAGAACATATGAAGAACTTAAAAGAGAGTTCAATTCAAAAATTTCTACTCTTTCCAAAAATAAATACAGTACGTTATCTTAAGTGAGGCTATTAAATTCGACATCAACGTTGCATATTTTCCGTTATTTGTACTTTTAATGACATATATGTTAAGTGTTGGTGTAATATTTTGTTAATGGCATATCAAATAATTTTGTCTGTTGGTAGTATTATAATAAATACAATGTAAATATATTGCAATTTGTTAATAACTTCGTTTATGTCAGATATCTGATCTGGAGAGTGATTCCATCTTAAAACTCCAAATGAAACGAAAGAAAAATAATCATTATTATTTCACAAAATGATGGATCAGCAAGAAGTTCTTAATTTATAGATTGTTATTAAAGAAAAAGGTTACTTTTGAATGTACTAATAAGACGCTATGCTGATAATATTCAAAATATATTAAAACTGGTTCGTGGCGGTTATTGACAGGAATACAATAATTCAGTCTAATAATAAGACTTCATAAAGGATATAACTGAATTTAATTGATTCCTATTATTTAGCATTTATAACTGACTTTAATGGTTTTATATTTTGTAAGAAGTCCCGTCCATAAAGTCAGTCTAGCTTGATATTTTAATTCTTAAAATTAATCCTTTATTATGTCTTCATAATATAATTAGCTATTAAAATAACACGTGCTAATATTTAAACTTAATGACTAGTTTTGTAATTTTTAACACTGTTAGGTTTTTCCTAGATAATAAATATTGCTGGCTTAGCAAACTGTTGCGGTCGAACTAGCGATAGCAATCGTGCAGTACACAGCAATTGGATGTGTCACCGGTACCATTCGCTATTGGGATATAATTATTGCAGATTTACACAAAAATAAATATACAAAACATGGGCAAAGACCGCGTGATCGATAGCCAAACGCTACTAGTACTACTAATACTAAGAAAAATGGATAGGAATTAGAAATAATACACTTGTTTTGTTTTATATATTTACTATCAGTTTCCTGGCACGTGTTTCGGCGATTGCTCGTCATTCTCAAAGGAGTATAAATATTAATCTAAGAAAAATAATATGTTTTTAATTTTAAATTGATATTTTTATTTTTATGGGATATTTATTATGTTAAAATTTTATAGTAAATCATTTATTTGTAATGATTTTTTATAGTTAAATTTAGATATATAAACAGACTTCAGTTGAATAGTTTAATTTGATGAGTTATAGAAGATAATATTAATTAATTTAAAAATACGAAAATATTTCGTAAATCTACAACAATATTATTATAACATTATTATAGTAATAGTAATAAAAAATCAGTATAATCACTTCCTTCATACTTTTATTGACATCCAGATAAATATTTTGGAGACGAACTGACCATTATCAATGATATAATACTATCTATTACATTTTTTTAAGTCAGTTGAATATTTGGCAGCCAATAAATGCAATAATTAATTAAATTCGAATGGTCATATCTGGGCTGAAGACAAGCAATAAACCGAACGGTCATGATTTAGGGGAAGTATTCATGTATCGTGTGCACCGCTTAGCAGTTATGCGAATATCTTAAGTGTCCCAGCTAATCCGGAATAATACTGTATGTGTATGCCTTGATAGGGCGCTAGCTAGTCGGAACAATTTAGATAAATTCAACGTCTACAATTCATATCGCAACAACTAAGGGGTTAAGATAGCCCGAAATTCTCTCCTTTAGAATGGGGGCCGAGATAGCGAAATTCTCCGGGAGCTTATCGGAATTTCAATTGAATCCTGTAGTTATAAAGACATCGCATTGTGGAACAAGAGCTACTAATTAGATAACAAGTAGAAAGTTTGTGAGCGGAAAGGAAGGGAAGGGTTGGCGGGGGGGCACAGGGAGCAAGGGTAAGGTGCAGAAGGCGAGGGGGGCGGAGGGGTGTGCGATTCCGGGGTGGTTCCGGAGTGGACCAGCTAAGCGAGAGACTGGACCTGGACCCTGGCTGTTTACCGGAAACCGGTGGCCCTAACTAGATTACTCCGTAATAGCGGATAACCACTTCGGCGGAGGCGTTAACCACAAGTCACAACCTAGTCACTGATGAACCTTATGTCACTTAACTACCTCGAGGTTGGGGACTAAATGGTTAATTGTTTATCGGCCGAATACCTCTTGTGTTATGGACGGGGTTAATTGGGTCTGTACGAGTGTGACAACCTGCATTTTCAACAGATTACCTTATCTTAATGTCATTTATTTTACATCCAACACGTTCACATCCGGAGATGGCCACGCCATGCCCACGAAAGCTACGGCCTTCGTGCACGGCCGCTCTGTCGACGATACTTTTCGCCTTTATTCATTACACTTCCAGCTGTTAACGAGTTAATAATTTTATGCTAAATTCAATAAAACATATTCGCATAAATGATAACGAAAAGACGCAAAATTAAAAATAATAAATATATAATAATATAATTTTTAAATAAAACACTTTTCCTTTGTATTGCTTAATTTTTGATATTAGCAATTTAAAGTTGTCAAAACTATAGTGATAAAAATAAAGTCCAAGTTATAAAAAGAACGAAATATCAAATTTACGAGCAATAAAATATACTGATTACATTCTTATCGTTCCCATAATTAATTATATAGACATATTATTTCATTTTAAAATAATCTCTACGTAATATTCTAAATATACTGCATATTTTTTTTTTATAAAACACCAGTTTCTTATTAATTCAAAAAATAAAAAATAAACCATTGGGGAAATATACAAAATGAATTTTATTGATACTACACAAATAACTAACCTGTGATTTGATGTTGTAGATTAATAGAAAGTTTCGAGTATTTGACTTAATAGTATATACATTAATGTTTATTATTTATCTGCAATCTCTTAAAGAACGTTAGTATTTAATTATTGTATAAAGACTCATTTTTTTACAAATTGAAAACAATATAATTTTTATAAATTAAGAGGTAACATTTTAATTCAGAATGAATTTGGCCGCAATAAAAATGTGGTCTAATGTGTACAGGTTATATAACTTTTTTATGCAGGGTTATTAGAAATTACCAGAATGGTCGATTATTTCAAAATATACAGGAGTTAGCAAAAAATGCCTTATATAAAAGTTGTAAGGTGTTAATAAAAATGTTTAAAATTGACAGGACTATCATAATAAATAGTAATATATTACATTTAAAAAATGTGCCCTTAATTGATCACAATTTTGTGGGCCACCCTGTATATTTCAATATATTACATATAAGTAGATTTTCAAAACCCTTATTTAAGACATTTATTACTAACTCCTGTATCTTTTGAAATTATTGGCCATTCTGGTAATTTCTCCCAACCCTGTATAAGGTGCAGTGGGGTAAAACCGACCGAGAAATTTCAAAGTATACTTTAAACTGATGTATTTTCTATCAATTCCACTGAAACCTAATAATATTAGTGTTTTTATTTAGCGCGTGGTTTATGCTTTAAGTTGCATTAATTTGGATTGAAAATATCTTCTGAAACTGATTTTCTTATTACCCCGACTGCACATACCTGTTTAAAAATTATTGAATCTTATTTCCTTATTATTATTATTAGTAATAAAATAAAATAACATAAAAATAAAAATTGAATTTTTATTCAATCGTCGACAATTGGTAGAATGCAACGTATATTCGAATAAATATGGGCCTAATGCAGATTTGCTAAATGTACGGATTTACCCCACTGCACCTTAATGCAAGTTAAGTTGCTTAATAATTTTGAAATATGTTTCTTATCGATCTATTAAAAAAAAACACTAAAAAACCTGTTTCTTATTTTCTAGAGTTTTTTTTATAAATTAAGATTACTAGTAATGTAACTCATCGAAGCAAATTATTTTATCAAAAATAAATTGATGTGATGTTTCTAACTAATTGCATTCTTGTCTCAAAGTAATATAAATGGTGATGTCTAGCATAAGAAATATGCCCAAAAAGTGTATGTAACATCTATACAAACGTATAATTAATGTGATATTAGTTATTTACATAGATGCTATCATAGGCAAAAGGTTTTTCTAAATCACTTTGTGACTAACAAAACAAACATATAATAATCTATTGTTGTTATTGGGTCTAATTATCTATTAAACATCGCCAAGTTCCAACAATCCAATAATTTATGTTTTGAAATGTATGTACAACTTTTCAAAAATATGTTTAATTTCCTTTTATTAATCAATCATATAAATAATTCGATATAGGTATATTAAGCCTTAGCATTCAATTTGCGAACAATCCCTACAATCAACTGTTTTAACCAAATCATGTATCCCCGAAACCTAAATGTACCTAAATATTAACATCCTTCCCCCACCAGTAACTAGAGAAGAAATCATGATCTTCTCTATTTACTTATGGGTCGACAGCCGCTGATTTAAAAAAAAAAACTCAAGTCTGCTTCACTTATTTACTTCTAATAATAAAAATGTTTTCTCTCTCTCATCAAGATTGTTAGCTAGTTGGCAAAGATATATACTTTACTTTCATCATTAAATTTATAACAGGGCTGAAAGGCACATGTCTATAGACGAAATAAACTAACGCCATTTATTTATATTTATGTCTATTGTATTGTCTAAATAAAGATTATAATTTAAAAATACGAAAACATTTTGCAAATCTACAACAATGAGAGATTGTTGTAGATCTACGAAGTTTTTAGTATTTTAAAACTAATGGTTACTACGACTTTAATATATTTTATTATTAAAGATTATTGTATATATAATAAGATAATTTGGTAATGTGAAGTTTTTATTTTCTATTGCAAAAAGTTTAATACGTGGATATTTATTTATATTCAATTTAAATATGAACTAAATCATAATTGATGTGAAAATCCATTACTTTAATACAATTTGGAATCAAGAATATTAATTTTAATTACTGTACATTGTTGATATATAATAATAATTTTTTATAAAACTAATTCAGATGATGTGAAACAGTGTGAATTCGAAATTGTAACTATAAATCTGAGGTATAATATTTTATTTTTCTGCAATTTTGATCAAACAGTGGCTAACATACATACTGAAGATGATGGTGGCGACCATTAGTATGTGGTACATCATTTTACATAGTCAATAAAATACATACTTACAAGTAGTTATACAAAACGTCGTAAGTATTTTATTTGCTCTTAAGTATGTAACCAGGGCTTTATATCTGAAATTAAAATTGAGAGGCATAAATGTCTTCAAAATTATTCTTAATTCTAATATAACAATAGATAGATAAATAAAATGAAAGGGTAATATTTTCGATAAAACGAGATTTATCAATTTATCAACGTGTTTAAATGTCTAAACATTTATTTTATCGATTAATTATTTACTTTTTTGTGAATCTTTGAATGTTAATGCCTGCTATTATCGAAACTCAAGAATCTGTTGGTCATTTTTGAACATTATAATACTAGCTATATTATTATCAGTAAAATACTTTCTAAAAATTTTAGAAACGTTTCTAATATAGTATCAGTATCATTTTAATTCACTGTTTATCGCTGAAAATCTAATCTAATCTAATCTAATTAATAATAATAATATTTACTGTTGCTAAGGCTGAAATAGTTTATATAAGTCAGAAATATGTACAATAATTGTACTGAATATACATATAAATATAATATTTGTGTATAAATGTAGTTCTGATTGACGGGAATCAAACAATAAATTTAAAAAAAAAACAATGAAACAATGGCAATAAAAAACAAATAAAATTCGACAGAAACAATAAAATATATAAAACAGATTTAAAAAATATAACATATGAATAAAATATAAACAAGTTACTAAACGTACAAAACATAAATACATAATTGATATTTAAAAACAGAGTAAATAAAAGATAAAAACATGTAAACTAATAATGCAATACAATATGGATTGTATAACTAATATTAAGGACTTATTCTACTTTTGAGAAACTCGTCCCAAAAATAAAAAGCATGATCAATTAAAAAATTATTTGTGTACATTTCAAATTGTTTTAGTGGTAGATCTTTTACTTCTTGTGACTATACATTATAAAATTTTGGAGCCCAGTAATTAGGTCCGTCTTTTACACAAATGCTATTTTTGTTTAATGTATTATGATCATGTATAGTTGCAGATATCTGTTAATATGTGATTACAAATACTAGATTTATCTATCTGCAGGTGTTAGATACGGATGTTACATCGCCGAAGATTGTAAATTAGTAGACTAAATCTGCTGACGAAACACGTGTCCAGGGATTGCTCTTCGTAATAATTTCGTGCTGTGTCTAAAAAACGATAACAGCACAAAATTCGTCGGATTGTACTTAATGTGATTTAACTATTAGTTATGTCTTGCATATGTTTTGTGAGATAACGGTGCAGTAAAATAATTATTTCTCAATAACAAATTTCATTTCCAACAAACTGCATCGGTAAATTAATCCTTAATTTAATTTACACATAAATAAAAATTGATTGCAGTCTACATTTATCAGTTAATTCTTGAATTAATTTAATAATAAGATGGTGTGAATAAATAAATTTTTTAAATTCATACGCCATATGAAATGTTTTGCATTATGTTTTAATAATTTTATTTGAATCCTTTCATACATCAAAATCTGTTTCAATTTCTAAAAATCTTCAGTAACTTTAGATAAGAATAAAATTATATTACAATATTATGTTTAATAAATGTAAAAATATTAGCAATTGACTCGGTGTTGCATCGAGGTCTGCTTTATAAATGTTTCCTTCTAAAAATCCCTAAAAACCTTCTTATCTAATCCTTGAATTCCTTAATAATAGATCCTGCCAAATTAAAATCCATCAATTATTCTCCAGATCATTCCCCCTACAAAAAGAGGTGCCTCAAGGATCCCCACTCTCCCCTATTATTTGTAACCTTTACTGCCACGATATATTTCACCCCGATCCAGCACTCTTCGATCCTACCTTATATCCTCTTTTATTTGCGGATGACACCGCACTAATCGCACATGCAGCTACCTTCTCTACTGCCCTTAACTCCTTACAAATCGCATTAAACTAACTACAAACCTGATTCCTGAAATAGCGATTTGAAATGAACTCTACAAAATCTAAACTTCTTATTCCCTTTCACAAAATTACCCCATCTTCTCCCAAAATTAATATCCATCAAACCGAAATCCCACCCTCTCGCACCTGCAAATACCTTGGAATTCTATTCGATCATAAAGTGTCGTTCAAACTACATGCCCTATCCATTAATGCCAAAGTCAAAACCAGGGCCCGGCATTTTCGGGCACTAACCTTTAAAAATCGAGGTTTTACAACCAAAACCGCAACCAATATTTATAAATCGATTTGCCGGCGCCGGTTAGACTATGGCCCAATGCTGTCCATACACTCTGCATCATATCCAAGTGACAGAAAGATCCGCACTTCGAACCCTCGCCAAAATTAGACATCCTAATAATCCTCTTCACAACCCATCCAATGATCTACTTTATGAATCCACCTAAATAATTCTCATTACCCAACGTGCATTAGTCATAAGCACCAAATTTGCTACCTAACCCTCCTTGATAAGTACTCTATTATTGTAAATATTTGTAAGTTACTGGAATAAAGCTTTTGTATATATACAGGGTGTCCCGTTAATGCGGGGAAATTCGTTAGAAGCAGTATTTTTTTAGTTTTTGTTGGATACACAAAAAAAATATTTTAATTTTTAAGTGGTGGTACAACTTTTCTATATTTCCGGTTAATCACTAATGTCTATAATAACTTAAATGGTATATTATATTAAAGTAGTTATTAATAACTAATTCCAGTCACTTCCCCACATTAACGGGACACCCTGTATAGTGAATAATTTGGTAATACGATATTTTGTTATAATGCCACGACTCCTATTTCAAAAAGATCAATACGTGAACACTTGTCTATATTGTATTTAAATATTATTTAAAAGTAAATCATAATTGATGGTGGGTGCTATTACTTTATAATAATAATAATAAAATATCTTTATTTAGGCAGAAAGACCTCTGGTCGATAGCCTTTTGACGAACTAACTCACTAACACATCATCCATTATTCATTATTTAAATGTCAATATGTATAGTTTGTCAATAAAAATGTGTATTATTATTATTATCTTTATTTTGTAATATATATTTTAGCCTACAAAATAGTGTCAATGAAAAATATTTTAATATGTATTATTAATGCATCAATAGAGTACAGTAGTACTTCATTTAAAAGTAGATTTCTAACCCATTTCTTAAATAAATAAATATTATTTAGGTGCCTTATATTGTCACGAAGCTTATTTAGAAGGCATAATTAAACTCGATGCTGCATTTGGAATTCAATAATGTGTTTCTTTTATAGTATTGTAGCTATGATTATCCTGAATTAATGTTAGTTTATACAGATTTTTATATAAACTGATATAAACATATATAAATATACTATTCATAGTTAATATTTTAAGTTTTTTAGAAACTGGTTTACATGAATCTCTGAATTTAATACCTGATATTGTTCTGATGGCTTTCTTCTGAATTCTAAATAATCGGAGCATATCCGATTTATTACAATGTCCCCAATGAATAATTTCATAACGTAATATGCTATGGATGCTACTTAATTGCATGTTTCTTTGTTGCTTCAGGTTGCAGTATTGAGAGATTATTTTTAATCCATATATTTGCTTATTAACTTTTTTTGCTAAGTAATCAATTTGCGAATTCCAATTCAACCTATTGTCTATTACAACCCCAAGGAAATTTTTTTCTGTAACAACATTTAAATTTTCTCCAGAAATTAGTAATGATGACGGAACAATATTATTTTTGCCAATATTACACTGGCAGTTTTATTTTTGTTTAGTACTAATTTATTCTTATCAGCCCATTTACAGAAACTATAATAACTCTTTTGGGCATGTTTTTATATTGCATTTATATCGTCTGATTTTAGTAAGATGTTGTTATCATCTGCATATGATACTACTTTATATGAATTACTCTGCAAACATCTCTTTAAATCATTCGCATAGATTATGTATAGTGTGGGCCCTAAGATGGATCCTTGAGGCACTACTTTAACAAAGCTTCGCTTTGATACAGTAATGCTAATGGTTACTGACTGTGAACTTTTAATCCATTGCAAAACAAACCCATGTATATATATACAACATCTTTATTAACAGACAAACTTACAATAACAATAAATATAATACATATATGATAGATGATGTTAGTGGGTTATTTCGTTAAATGGCTATCGACCAGCGGTCTTTCAGCCCGAAACCCACGTATTTTGATGATTACCAGTTTTTCCAGGAGTAAAGCATGATTTAATGCCTTGATCAAGTCGACAAACAGGCCTACAGTATACTGATGTTTGTTGTGATTTATCAATATGAAGTATAGTGTTTCGTTTAACACCGTATTTGTGTTTCGAAATCCATGCTGATTTTGAAGATAATATTTTATATTTTTCCAGAAATAACTTTATTCTTGTATTTACTGCATACTCGTATAATTTAGAAAATGCAGGCAAGATATTAACAGGTCGGTGGCTTTCTGGTTTAGAACGATCTTCTTTTTTGAAAAGTGGTAAAATTAATCCATGTTTCAACTAATTTGGAAATATTCCGTTTTCAAGTGATAAATTGTTCATATAAGCTAAAAGTTTAGATATACGATCTATGCACTGTTGAAATGTCATTTATATTAGTGGCATGACTATTATTTTACAAATAGCAATAACTTCTTTGGGTGTTACTGGTTAAAAGTAAATTGTATTTGGGATAAAATCATTATATAAATAGATGTATTCATTGTCTACTTCTGTTGGTAATGAATCTGTCAAATCTAATGCGATATTTGTAAAATATTCATTTAATGCGTTTGTAAATTGCATATCCGATGTATTTCCGTTTCCAGTTGCTTTTTTTACCACATTCCACACTACTTTTTGCTTGTTATTTGCATTATTAACCAAATTTTCATAATAGTTTCTATTGATTTCCTGTATTTTTTGTTTGTAAAATTATTTAATCTCCTGTAATCTGTTCTAAAAATGGCATATTTGTTTGCCAAGTTGCTGATAGCTCCAAGTTGCCTTTTAATATATCTATGATAATTAAGGACATTGTGTTCGCTTACTATTACAGAAACATTTTATTTTCGGAAAACATTGATTGAAATTATTCAGAAATGTATGTTAAAATAATTCAAATGCTTTGTATTGTAGGTGCATTTATTTGTAATATATGATTCCATTTCTAAATATCTCTTAGGCTCCGGAATTCAGAAATGTTATTGGTCTTCCAATTAAATTTATAATATTTTAGTTTTCTGCAATTTTGATCGAATAATTGCATTCATACTTACTGAAAATAATGGCGTCGACAGTTACCATGTGGCACTGGATTTTACAAAGCTAATAAAATACATACTTACAGATAGTTATACAAAACGTCGTACGTATTTTATTTGCTCTGTAAGTATGTAGCCTATGCTTCGTATCTGACAATAAAATTAAGAGACATGAATATCTTCAAATTATGTTTAATACTTAATAAACAATAGTGCATTGGGTCCAAAATTAAATAAAAGATAGATAAATAAAATCTACAGGTTATATTTATAATATGCTGTAATTTTAGTAACATATTAATTTTTATAATTTATAATATATTCGAAAAATCGAGATTTATAAATCAAAGCTAAAAAACGTGTTAAAATGTCTTAACGTTTACTTTATCGATATATTTTTTTGCTTATTTGTGAAGCCTTTATATATTAATGCTATTATGGAAACTCAAGAATTTGTTGGTCATTTTTGAACATCTTGGATAATTGTATTCCTAGCTGCATTGGGCATTATTATCATGTTTTAATTTTTTTAATCTACATCAAAATTTATATGATTTAAAAAAAATAGAGAAAATATATTTCACCATTAATCATCAATAAATGTGAAAATATAAGCAATTTTATTAGCCTTTCATACATCAAAATTCATCTGCATTGTTAAATCTTTAAAACATTAAATAAGAGGGGAAAATATAGTACCACATTACCGCTGAGGCTCTCATTTCTGATAAATGTGGATAATGAATAATTTGATTCGTTATCCTTATATTAAACTCTGCTTGCATTGCTACATCTTCAGTAACTTTTTAATAAGAGGAGAAAATCTACTCCAACTTTAATGCTGAGATGCTCAATCCATAGAAATGTGGAAATATGACTAATTTTATTAGGCTTTTATATATTTAAATCTATCTACATTCTTAATCTTCAGAAACTCCAGATAAAAAAAAAACAAATACAAACAAATCCGTTAGTGAAAGCTTCTCATGTGGTTTTGGATAATCAGCTTCTATTCTATTTAAATTTCATAATAATATCATATATTTTTTTGTTATTATCTGCCATGCTGACATTAACTGCCAGAAGTTCCTTTTAAAAAGTGGATATAAAACAAAATTAAGGACAAAATAAAAGCTTCCACGTGTGGACGAAGATCGCTGACTTACCAATATCATGATGCCAATGAGGTTTGAGTGGAAGAACAAGTGAAATCTATTATAAACTCCGCCACAAATTTTTATGTTTTTGTAATTTGTTTTTTATGTATTTTTAAGGAAGAAGAAAGAAAATAAATATGGTTTATTAAATACCTCAAATGAATAAGAAAATATATCAAATCATTTGTATTATACCATATACTGCTTTAATTCATTGGATAGATACTATAATTTCATAGGCTTGATGGGAAATTTGTTTTATAAATAAACAGTGCTGATATTAAGTTAATAGAAATGTATTTATACAAAAATTGTATTGTATTAGATACAAAATATATACTTGATATACTTGATATTATTCGGCTAACAGAAACTTTTGCATAATGTTGACCAAGTCGTATTAGTCCTTTTTAGGTGAGTGTTGGTGAAGGAGTCATTATAACCTGTTATAAATATTTTAATATCATAAGGGTGCCATTTCATATCTTGATTGACTGTTTGCCCAGAGAGCTAAATACTCCAAAGTAAAACTTGTTTCCCTGCCTCCAATTGCGCTACCCCGATGATATCCAACAGAGATCGAAACCAGTCTGTCTGTGTCTATTGATAATGAATAATTAAATTTAATCAAAATTAAATTAAAATAATCGTTTAGGCGATAACAATATAAATGTAGGATTTAAAATACATTTTAGGTGCAGACGTTACCTCAACACATGTAATTTATAATTGTTAGGTTAAGGTTGAAACCGGTCACAAACAAAAGTCATGTGTGATAAAAAAACTTACTAATCAACTTTAAAATGTTTCTATTTTTTAATGTGCTGTATGTAATTATTGTGAAAACTTGGGAACTTTATAATTATTACGACCAACTTTTCCAAATTTGCTGGAAGGAAAATTAAGACATTTTAATAATATAAACAATATTTGCATGAACAATTTATAAACTAGTTTATCCCAACGTAACAATAGAGATGTAACTATTAAGCCAAATTTCATAACTTTATTTTTTGCAGAATAGATTACCATACCAACACATGTTTGGTAATTACTGGATTGCATAATAATTATAAACATTTATAATCAAACTAATGATAATTATTAACTTCAATTATTGTTTTATGCAATGAATAGTTAGTAAAAGTCAAAATTCATTATCTACTCTAATGCTACTCATAAAAGAAATGATACCTTTCATCTTGATAAAATAAATAATTGATAAAACAATATTATACATTTAATTTAATTACAAATTTTATTCACTGTTTCATAATTAAAAGAAAATAGAAAAAATAAAGTATTTAGTGCATTTAGTTATTGCTTTAAAAATTAGACCAAATTGTAAATATATATTTTACTCATAATCCGATGAAATTGTAGAAAAAGATAAACTAATAAATAATATTATTACAAAAATCGTACCAAATTGTAAATATGTTGAACACCTGAAAGTCTTACAACAGTAAATATTATTTTTTATATCAAACCACTTAAATTTGACAACAATATAATCTACAAAAATAACATAAAGCCTTAAGGGTTGTTTATAGAATATATTAAATATTAAAAATGTTTCACCACTTGATAAACGAGAACCAAATTCAACAAATAACATAAAGCCTACGTAAGTAAAGAAAAATAAATGCAAAATATATATAACGTATAAAACTTCGGAAAAAGGATTACTAACTAATATTATAGATTATAAAAAAAAATTGTATATCACTATCAAATCTATAAACAAATAGATTGTTAGTAGAAAATTGATATTATCATAAAATAGAATAACAAAAAATTGGTGAAGTATAAAACAGATATAAAAGCTAAATATGATAAATGTTTCACAATGTAATAAAAAAATCATGTGTAATTACTTTAAGAGTGCTGCTTAATTTACAACAGATCTAATAATAATAATAATAATAATAATAATAATAAACGTCTTTATTTGCTCAAAAAAATGGGGGAAGTTAAGCCAATTTCACAAAAAAGAACAAAAAAAAATAACTATCCTAAACTAAACAATTTGCAAATAAGATATAATTGGCTTAAAATGATATAAAATAAATTATACTAGAAGATTAAAGCCTCGCTGAAATAAATAACTCTAAAGCTTATCCTTAATAGATTATTTTCTAAATTGCGTTAATTACATAAGTTTTTGCTATTCAATTGTTATCTGATAAGAAAATTATATTTCTTTTTACAATTTCATAGTTTTAGTAAAAACTTAGTATAATACATCACATTTATATCTTAATATTTTATTTCCTGATAATGTGTGTGTGGTTTTGTTGGGTTTATCAAATGATTTAAATAAATTGACATGTAATAATGCATATTCTGAAGTAATAAAGGTTAGTCAATTATAAATTTTTTCGGTACCCGCACTATTCATCCTTTATAACACAAGTTTTATAATATAGTTGTAAATCATGATTTATGAAATTAAGTTTGTAAAATTAGTTGTTAATTAGATTATACCATTAATATTGAATGGTCCAATCATTAATACGGGCATGACTGCTTACATTTTTACATTTAAAACTAGATTCCCTTAATCAAGCCCTTAATATACGAATTTCTTCCCTTTTTACACTATATTTCTAAGAATTCTATAGCTACATACATTTCGAATTAGTTGATTGATAATGGCCACTTTGTGTCCGAAATGTACATTTGGTAAATCAAATAAAATTGTGAAGAAAGGTTATTAGTGCTGTATTGGTTAAATTATTCGTTAAATACATAAATTTTGATCTTTATTAAAAATCAAAATTTATGTAGGTATAAAATTCATAGAATTCGTAATCCCAACTACCTCATAATACAAAATCTACATTCCCGTGTAGGTTTTCTTCAATCATAATCTAAAATATAAATACGGCCAAAACATACCGATTGTGTCGTTCAGTAATTCTTTTCATTAAACCCTTCCCAGCGGGGTGGCGAGGGGCGATCTCGCATCCATATAACGACTGGAAACCCCACAGTTTTACGTAAATTCGCCGGGTTGATATAATCCACTTTAAATGTTTTGGAAAAACCCGAAATGCCATGAACTTACGCAGAAACTAACGAGGATTATAGGCATAATTACTGGGATTATTGCGGGTTAAGAATTCCAGGCACTTTTAATGTGCACCTTCGGAATTAGTCCCGTGGACATTGTTGTGCCTGCATATTTAATAAGGAAATAGCATAAACGAGCTCACTTAATCCGGTTGTGTATTAACTTTTCGATGTGTCAATTTGACACCTAGACGGAATCTCATTGAATTAACCGAAATCAAATAAAATTAATTAATCCAAATTTGGCCTCTAAATATAAATATTTTTCTGAGCTTACAGAAATTGTTCAGCTCTTATATTAAGCTTTTATCACAATCTAAAGATCAAATTAAGATCAAAAATTTCAACTGCTATAATGAATTTGCTTGCGGCAAAACAATAGAAATACAATAGTAGGAATAAAAATTATTATCTGCAATTCTAATCGCATTTTCAATATCTTTTTATATATAACTATATACGCTATAATTGTAAGCAATTTCTATTTTTTTAAATTTCAATAGAATTCATAAAAATTGTTAATTTTCCACAAATCTTAAATATATACAATACATGACCGATTATATAAAATTTGTCATTTTATTATTATTCGTACGGAGGTCAATATTTTAATTATGTTGAATGAATCCACGTTCCGATTGTAATGGGCAAATAAACTCGCCGTTAAAGAAGATACTTGAAAAGTTCAAGAGTTGCGTTGCGAGATTGTGCATTTGTTTTTGGCATCTGAACAGGCGATTAAGGGTCGCAACCGGAGTGCAAATAAAAGTACAAGTGTATACAGCGCTGTATAAAATATTGCAGCGAGTAAGATACACATCGGTAAGTCTTGTAATGTTGTTAATTAGAGAATAAGTTTCCCTCCCAAGTGTCTACTTTGCATTCCACGTACTCCCTCGACTAGAACCAATAAACAATCTATACTACGTGCCTAATTAGCGGCTTTAGTTGCTTTAGTTGGGGGTGATGTCTTATTCCACGTGCGTGCGCTAGTTGCGTGTAACAGAACATGAATAGGTGCGTGCTTATATATATATATATATATATATATATATTCACTCCCTAAAAGATGTATCATATCTCTGATTTACAAAAAATATTTTCTATTTAAATGATCAATAAAATACTATAAATAAATAATTCACTAATAAACTCACAAAGTTGAGTGATTGTGAAAAAGAAGAAAGAATAAATAAGAAAACGTTTGGTTATTGTTTTCCTGCCAAACTCAGCTACAACTAGGTTTCGATCTATTCGAGTCTCGTCAGTGCAGTGGAGGGGAACGAAATATTACTGCGAAGTTATAAAAGCATATTTACTTAAATAGTGTTAGTAAAAAGTATCAATTACTTATGAATTTGTGATTTCGATGTTAATTTATTGATGTTAGAGTATTTCCCAAGGTACAATATTATTAAACAAAATATTTTTCCATTGCCCCTATAAATCGACCGTAAGCCAACAATAAAAATGCAATTCCGGCAATTACGCCGAAGAAGAATAAGCTGAAGAGGATGAAGTGCACTTGCAATTGTTTATGCATACGAATATATAAGAGCGGACCAATTTAGCCGCATTGGCATTTCAAATTAGCCCTAAAAATGTTTTGACGAGGTTTAATAATTCCGCGGAAAATGTAATGCGGCCGCTTTATGCGCTTTTTCTTTATTTTTCCCAAAGCCCCGCCACATTATACTGTAACAATGGTAATTTGCGGCGCTAGGATTTCACGTTTTCCAAATTGCCGCAATTTTTTTTTTATTCGTCCGTATGTTATAGGTAGACGCCCATAAAGATGCTTATTGTTTGTAAATTCGAAATTGGAAAACTTTTTAATCGCGACGTGCAGATCGACGGATTGTTCAAGGCAATAAATACAATAATTGGAATCTGTGTTAGAGTAAGAATTGATGAATTAATTTACAAGGTCTATTTTGTATTATAAATATTTTTGATTGTTAAAATGAGTTTTCTAAATAGAAAATAAAACTGAATTACACTAGAAAGTGTTTATATAATAACAATATTATGTTATTTACATACTTAATCCACCTTCGGGCCAAAAATATTTTTTTCCTTTATTTTATGTAAGATAAATAATTATTAATCGGTGTACATTAAAAAAAATATTATTAATACTTATGGACAGTTCTATAATTAAAGATTAATAAGTATACTACAAAATTATATATCTCTTTCATAGAATATGTTTAGCTGTTTAAAACTTATTGACCCAAAGATTTCAGTCTCATAAAGTTTTTTCATTCATTCTTTCATATGAATAAAAAAAATAAGATTCTAGAAATATTTTTGATGATTAATGTTGTCGGCGTTTACTTGGTGGTACATTTTGATTAAAATTAAATAAAACACTTTTTACTTTGTTTTACCACATTATATTATTATAATATAATAACTATTGTGGTAAAACAAAGTTAAAAGTGTTTTATTTAATTTTTGATGATGATTTCCAATGTCATTTCAGTATTTGATATTTGATATTTATGTATTTATCCAATGTGTGAATATAACTGTTTCGGAATATCTACAAATTATTTAAAAAAAATGTATACTAAAATTTCGACTTCACCTCTAAAGACTCTTCACCTCTTGCCCAATGCTGCTCTAGTGGGTCAGCTGCTAACTTTTATGATCATCCATCAGTTTACTTGCTACATATGGATTATTTAGTTTCCAGAATGAAATCTTTATTATTAATTATATTATGCCACGTTTACGTTTATGTAGGCATCAGTCAGGAATTTTGTTTGATATTTTAATTTTATATAATTTTGAAGAGTAATTAACATTTTTAATTTCGATTTTTTTTGGGATAGAAAAATGGACTCAAATTTTGGGTGCGTCTTATGGTCCGAAGGTAACGTTAAAATATTTTGTTTTAATAAATCGTCTCTAAATTTGTGTCAACAATAGTTCAGACGAAAGTAATATGAAAGGCGACATTAACGAGACCAGTGATTGTATCGAGAGTAAAGATGAACTGAATATTACTATTACAAATTATGTTAACAAAAAATAAAAATTACGATTCGAAAGAACATTAAAATATATTTTTCTAAAAAAAGTCTTTTAAATTTGTGGTGCGTCTTATAGTTTGAAAAATACGGTATATTATTGATGTACAACATGTTTTGACTCATCTAGAAAAAGGTTGATATTAAATTTTGGGCGTATTTTGCGCCTGAAAATTTTTTTTCGCTTTTCCAAGAGTAACACTAATCACTAACAGACCCAAGATTTTTGAAGAAGAAGTGAGATTCCTAGAAGTATAATTTGAAGCAAAACATCTTTATCCTAAATAAAACAAAACAACGTTATTTGTTTCATTATTAAAATGTATCACGAACTCAAAGCCTTTACAATTACTTAACTAAATTTGTTTATTGTTCTAGAACAATTTTCGCTACACATCGTAAAATAAATATATCATAAATTAATAATGTATATCGAAATAGAAGCCTAAATCGTAAGCAAGGTAAATAAACATATAATAATTAATATACATTAGCTTTATAATGCCAAACAAAATTGGCGAAGTAACTGCAGAACAACAAATAATTTTTGAAACCTAGAACTATACCAATCTTCTGTTTAAAAGTAAAAAAGTAACATAATGGAGTTTTAAGAACAGATTCATTATAATTTCAGACAATTAAACACTATTCGCGTTGTTTTTGCATAATGGGTGGCCATGATTTATTTTTTTAACTATTCGTCAATTTTCCGTCACTCAAGTGCCTGACATGTGAACCTGTCAAAATACATACCGTATTGCTAAATTTCTCGCGACCATCATACGTTCATTTAAAACGAGATCGTATTTTTTTATAAAGTCCGTTATTTGTCAAAAAATTACTGATAAATTTCTTTAAAATGCCAAGAATTATTAGCGCTGAAATTAAAATAGCAATAAAAAAGTGTTATGTTCAATACAGAAAATATCAGTCGTGATGATATTTGTTTTAGACTGCAGAACATATTTTCAGTAAGTTGGAATTAAATGTTATGTTCAATACAGAAAATATCAGCCGTGATGATATTTGTTTTAGACTGCAGAACATATTTTCAGTAAGTTGGAATTAAAAAATTAAATTAAGTTCTTTATATTTATAAATTGAATCCTAGGTGAGTACAAGAACAATAGCAAAGATAGTGTAGGAAAAATCGAAAATTTAAGCACCCCATCCTCTGGCAAAAGAGTCAAAACCGACATTTTTACCAATCACATGTTTAGGAAAGAACTGCAACAACTTATTTGGTAATATAACTCAAAAAATGAATGTTTTACTTTAGATAATCTTTTGGTTAATTCGCGAGAAAATTTAGAATTTAGAGGTGGAAGAACAACTTTGTACAAAATTCTGAAATCGATGGGATACAAGTATAACATGTTTTATGCGAACAGAAACACGTCATTGCAGCTAAAATTACATTTATCAGAAAATTTTTACAGTTTCAAAATTCTAGTGAAAATTTTACGTTGGTATATCTTGTGGAAACGTGGATTTACCAAAATGGGTTGGCAATTCGTCATTGGGTGCACGATTCAGATTTGGAAAGTATTCCACGCAAAATTAAAAGTGAAGGGTCAAGGTTTACAATTTTACACGCAGAATATCATTTAAGTTTTTTGAAAGGATGTGATTTATTGTTAAAATAAAAAAATAATGATAGGGATTATCATAAAACAATGGATGGAAACTTATGTTTTAAGTTTCAACATAAATGCTAAATTTCCATTTATTCAAAAACAACGTGAATGTATATTATTTGAAGGACATTTTGTAGCCCTTAGCTTTAGAAGAGTACATGATTAGCCGATAAGCCACGAATATGTTCTGCTTTATGGATTCTTAGAGAATGACAAAACCTAATTGTATCTGCTGGTTTGATTATTCTATTCTTTGAAATCTGCCATTAATGACTATATTTGTGACTCTTCCCTTTAGTTTATCATCAGTGACTCGGCAATTTTGATTTCAAGTATAAGAAAAAGAAAGGCTATGATTTCAACAATATGCTAATCGAGATTAATTTTGTTATTTGGTGTTTTTTAGTAATGTAAATTTATTTACAATAAATCGTTAAACCATTTAACTTTATTTATTTATTATTTTCGAGGAAACCAAATGGAAAGTCATAAATGTAATCTTCACTGTTTTATGAACAGTACCTTTTATTTAAAATATTAACATTGTTTCTCTAATTACAGCTTAAATAAAATCACATAGATGAAAATATCATTGACAAATCTATTATACTCTAATAATTGTAAAACTGGAACAGGAAAGCTACTGGGGAGCATTGTTAAGAATAGCCTTTTTGTGTAAACCTCATAGTTTTCAAGAAAAATGTAAAGAAAGTACTATGATGGCCGCATCACCATTTTCTTAGGTTTTTTACAATTTAAAACTTTTAATTAAAACCCTCGCTTATGATTTACATCTTTACTGGCATCAAAACTACATTGGGTGAGAGTGGAAGATCACGTGAACGAGAACTCGAGTAGATTATTTATTTGTTTTTCGAAATAGTTACGTTCATACATTGGATAAATAAATAAATATCAGTATATGTTAGCGTAGAAAGAGACGAAATATTAAGGCGATGAATATATATTATGACTATAAGAATCGAAAAATTATTTCTTAACTGTGTTATACCTAAAACATGTTCGTCTTTTCACTAATAATCGTTTTTGAAATAATTCTAAATGTTGTTTTGAGTATTTTTAAATTAATTTATGTATTCAAAGACCTTTTTCTTGAAGAATAGGAATAAATTTCTAACACCATCCAATCTTGTTGATTGGATTTTATACGCATACATATTACACAAAATGTGAGAAACAAGGAATTATAATAGAAAATTAAACACGAAATAAATTCAAAATTATTGATACTTCTTTTGCACACTCGCTGACATCAGCTACATCCTACATTATGTGTTCTTCATTTAATTCAATTTCTTTATTTAGATATTAGATTTTCTTTTTTAAAAATGTAAGTAAAATAAATTAATTGCAAAAATCATAACATTTTGGACCAAAGAAGCGGGAGCGGAGTTCACATTTAAATATGTTCCATTCAAACTTTTCTTATATCGTCATGTTGAGCAGGCAGGTGTCCTATTACACCACCGGGATCTTTTATATCTTTAACTATATCGGTTTATTTGTACCCATTAAGGGACACTTCAAGATGTGCAATTTTATATAGCTTCAATGAAATGCATTTAACACCGTAATTATTTTTTAAAGTAATGTGCTCATGCCCGAGATATCTCGGGCGTATGTAATAAGTGGTTAATTTGCCAAAATAATACTTTTCGTGATTTTTAAAAACTAATTTTCCCACCAAAAGAAACCACCACTTTATATTTATGAAGCTTATGTTACATATTTAATTAATTGCTCACTCAACCCGTGGTGAAACATTTTTGGATTATTATAATTAGAACTAAAAAAAACACTTGGTTTGTTTCACAAAAAATTTAAAAGATCATATTGAGCAGCAAACAAGTAACTAATGATATTGAGGAGATTTGGAAATTCCAGATTATGACGGCCCATATTACCTGAAATTGTAATCCATATAAAAATATTAGCATAACTTTTTGTACATTATTCATTACTCCTTAATAATGACATATTATTGAAATTAGTCGGAGAAGAAATATTAAAAATTTGTGAAACAAACCAAATGTTTTCTAGTTCTAATCATATATAGAAACTTATGTTTGTAACTTATAATCATTGTGTACTATTAATATCAAAATATCTCCTCTATTTTATCATTTCCCATTGGAGAAATTAGTGACAAAAACGCTCATCCTGAAAATCACTAATAGCCCCTATATTTTCAATAAAATTTATGTTGCACTCCGAGATGTATAAAGCTTCAATCAGTGGAATGCTTAAATTGACCCTAAGAATATTTTTAATTGTTTTAATAAGCCAATTGTCCTTTTTCGTCAATGAAGATCTTCACGTATTTATGAAGCCTATATTTGTAACTTAACGTTTGGTACTATTTTATCAAATTACCTCTCATTTTTTTCTGTTTTTCCATTGCCATTAATTTGCTAACAAAAATGATAATACTACTAATCACTAACAGTCCCAATATTATCAAAAAAAATTAGTCTACACTGATGTGCAATTTTATATAGCTTCAATCAGTGCAGTGTTTAAATTGACCATGATAATATTTTTGGTGAGTAGCTTATAATATTATTTCCTGCCAAAAGAAACAGCCACTTTATATTTATGAAGCTTATATTTATAATTTCTCATTTGGTACTATTGATTTTAAAATATCTCACCTAGTTTACTGATTCCCCATTGTAGAAATTTAATGACGAAAACGCCCATCCTGTTAATCACTAACAGCTCCAATATTTTCAAACTAAATTTATGTTGTATTCCGAAAGTGAAATTTTATATAGCTTCAATGGAATGCTTAAATTGACCATAACAATATTTTTGATGATTTTCATAAGCTAATCTTTCAATATCCTTTTTCATCAAAAAGAACATTGACGTATTTCGACGTATTTATGAAGCCTATATAGATAATTAATCATTTGGTACTATTTATATTAAAATATCTTCTAGTTTCAGAGAGAAATTTGCTGGCGAAAACGTTCTATCCTTCCAATTACTAACAGCCCTAATATTTTTAAAGAGAATTAAAACTCTAATTAAAATTGCAACTTTATATGGCTTTAGTCAGTGGCATGCTTAAATTGACCATAATACTACCCATGATGATTTTCATAAGCAAATCTTACAATGTTTTTTTTTCGTCAAATTGAACCATTTTATGAAGCCAATTTTGTATATTTGGAGTACAATTTATGCCAAAATTCGTCGTACTTAGCCAAGGCGGTAAATGTTTCAGTAAGCAATTTTTCTCATAATTATAGTAAACCCATCTTCTAGATTTACATAAAGTGTTTATTTTTATAATTGGATTATGAAGGAGGTTAGGAAATAAAACACTTTGCTAGAATCAGAATCTACTTCGTGTTTATTGTTAAGTTATATGATAACTAAATTTATTTACAATGAAGTAAAATTTATTTAATCGAAAATAAGTAATATCTGAGCGTGGGCGCTATATTAAGAAAACTATAGATATTTCTAAAAGAAATTGGAAGAGCTAATTACCTTAGGAAATGAGTAAAACATTTGATGCCAATTTTAGTTTTGGTCTTTTTTACAATGAAAGAAAAGTTCTTGAAACTTCTTCTAAAGTTAAAGATAATGCAGAAATTTTAATAAACTGTTTCAGTGGACTTTCTGTGTTTTTTTAAAAAGTTGAACAACAGTTAACTAAAAGGATAAATGAAATATAATATTGGTTTCCTAAAAGTCAGTTATTTTATTTTTTGTCAGATAATATTACTAGGTTTCAATTAATTTTATTACTATAATAACTATCTATAACCCAAAATATCGTGCTAAATGGATATCTTCTCATAATAATAATCAAGTTGTACTTCGCTTGTCTAACAGTTTATCAAAATATTTAAAACAGCATCTATAACAAAAAAAAATATGAAACTGTTAACGGTGGAGGCTTCTACTTCTTTATATATTATTCTTAAAAAACTCTTTCAACTTTGCTTGTATAACACTGACTTTATTAGTGACTATAGTTTCGACAATTTTAGATTGTCATTATCAAACTAGAAGTCATTATCAAACTTCTAGTTTGATAATGACAAACTAAAATTGTCGAAACTATAGTCACTTAATAAAGTTAGTGTTATACAAACAAAGTTAAAAAGTTTTTTATTTGTAAAAAATATGAAATTCAAGCAAATGCTTCATTTTAGATTAACGTAAGTATAAAGTTTTATTATTTAACAGCCACAACAATAGAAACAAGTTGAATGTAAAAAAACAACTTAATTTAGGTGTTTTCATGAGAATAATACCTTATGATGGCTTTTTTATATATCGTAAAATACATGTCCGCAGAATCTC
Source organism: Ontholestes murinus (assembly GCA_963969525.1). Taxonomy (NCBI): domain Eukaryota; kingdom Metazoa; phylum Arthropoda; class Insecta; order Coleoptera; family Staphylinidae; genus Ontholestes; species Ontholestes murinus. The sequence goes on from OZ018391.1 coordinate 31,873,879, forward strand.
AAAGTTTAATTCTAGAATAAGGGTATATACATGTATAGTTCTATATTTAAATAATTCTTCATTTTATCGACTGTTATTATCGTGTAGCTAATTTTGTTACAAACTGATTTTCGTGCAAATTTTAATGTAGGTGGCATTTTACCCCAATTAACATAATAAGACAAAATGCCATATGAAAATTGTAGTTCAAATTAAAACTTTGATCTTTTAATTCATCATAAAAATTTAATAATATAGCTGGCGTTTCCAGTTTAACTTAACACCAGGTCAAAGTAATCAATCAAAATTAATTTAAGTTTCTAATTTTGTTATAATCTATTTGCAATGGAAAATTTTGATAATGTTCTACCTGTTGTTACACTAAGACGAAATACTTTCGCGGTAATAGTTTAAGGAATTGTAGTGCAAAATATAACTTTGATCTTTTATTCCATCATACAAAGTTCATCTTTATGTTTATGTATTGCCATATCGATTGGCCAATTTTGTTATAAACTATTGTTTTTGTAAAAAAAAAAAATATTTTCAGCTTATATTTACATTTGGCCAAAAAACTTAGTTTAAGGAACTTGTAGCCCAAATTTTGATCTTTCACTTCATCATAAATAGAATTATCCTAAAATATATCTATTTTCCATTAATCAGGTGGTTAAACTAATATATTTATTTTTATAATGGATCTTTAAATATTGTTTACTCGTAGAAATAACATTTTTGTTCATAACACACATCAAATACATGAATATTAGAATATATGTAATGATTTATTTTATAGTAACAGATTGATATTAGTTCTGTAGTCTAGTGGGTGGAAAAAAAATATAGCTAATACATTAAATGTATAGTATTTACTTTCCCTATATAGTATATATAGGGGAAGTATTGTTTTCGTGCATGAAAATGTCTGTGGGCGCTGTATCACAAAAAACGAATGATCCGATTGAGATGAAACTTTAAACTTAAGGTTTTATCTGAAAAGATTTTGGTGAACATTAAAAAACCGGAACTGGTTTACTAGAGGCGTTTCTTTGTTTTTGTCGATATTTTTCTTAGTATGAAAAATATTACAAAACTTTTCAAACAAAAGTTAAAGGAAATGAGAATCTGAACAAGTTTTATTAAAATGTTTTTTTTTTCATAAAATTCGAGAAAAAAGATAAAAATTGAAAATTTTGACAAGTTTTGCCAACTGCTAAAAAACTATTAGAGTTACATGAAATTTATATAAGAAATAATTGTAGAAAATTCAAAAGTGAACAAATTATTATGAATAGGCTTTTTGCGTAAACCTCATAGTTTTCTAGTAAAATATAGGGAAAGTACTATGTTGGCCACATCACCAATTTTATTTATTGAATGATTGTTTTCCTGTCGACAATAACCATTGAGAAGTTTTAATATATTTCAGATCTTATTAGCGTAAAGAAAAATAAAAGTATATTATAATTCGAGGTATACTATTAGATGTCATCCTAATTTGATTTCATGACATTTATAGTAGATTTTTTGTTTGATATTTTCTATACAAATTATTCCAACAAATCTTATTAGCCATTTCTTTGTGAAGTCAACCGTTGATGATTCAGTTGACCCCAATATTAAATGAAGCAGGGCGGGCATATACATAAAAAACCAGGTTTTAATTTGTCACTTTGAAATTGTAAATATACTTTTTATTTTTTTTATTGCTGCTATTTTGAAATGTCAAGCATTTTATTTTTTATATGCGTTATATGTTTACGTATGTCGTCATGGTAAGACTCGTATTGCTTAGTTTATTATTTTAATGGCAAAATAATAAACTAATAATAAATGGCTTGCGATTATGATTTTGTTTTCTTTATTTTATATGCATGTATGTGTAAAGTAGAATTAACTTAAATTTGAAATAAAAATATGTTATACTATCTAAATATTTTTGATTTAAAATTTAGTCTTAAAAAATAAAACTGAGTAATAAAATGTATATTAAAGTCATTTTAGAAAAATAACAAATTTAAAAAAAAGTTCTACTACTACCGCGTAGTAACATTCGTAAAAATCAATAATATTATTAGAGAAGTTAATTTTTCATGTAAGAAAAATCTGTTTGTTTTAATTTTATTATGTTAAAATGTGTAAATTGTATAATACAAATCCATACTAGTTTCGTATAATCAATTTTAAGCGTAGACAGATATTTGTTTACCTTTTGCCCTTGCAGCCTTGAAAGCTTTCTATTTGACCCTCATAAAAAATTAATTGCTCACCCCTGCTACAGGCCCAATGACCTCTGCCATAACGGAGGGTACCATTAATTTATTTAATACATTTAATTTCCACTTTGTGTTACCAAAAAAAACATACATTACAAAATTAGTAGAATTTGATATAGATCAATTCTAGTAATTTCGTCATGTTATATATGGAGTTTGTCGTCGTGATTAATGCGTATTCTGAGCCCAACATTGTTAAATTGGATAGAATTTAGAATTGCTGTTTTTTATTTGCCTGCATATTATAGGCAGGGGCCCATAAAAATACTTATTGTTTGTATATTTGAATTGGAAAAGTTTTTTAATCGCGAGTTGTGGGTAGGGCGATTCCAGTCCGGAATGAGTTAAAAAAAATATAGTTATAATTATTTGGGCTGTTCTGAGATATCATTGAAAATTTATATATCGTAAAATCGGTCCTTTATTGTGCACATTTAAAGGCACTTACAGCGTTGGGATTTCGGGGGTAGCACGAGAGAGAGAATGAGAGCGTAAGAGAGGGAGAAAGAGAGTGCGCTGTAGTGTACGCGTATTGTGCTCATCCCCACCACTCTTCCCCTAAACACTGGTAGACCTAATAGGGTTGCATCCCCTAAGCTACAAGTCTCACAATTCACAAATTGCTTTCCGATAGCGGTCGTCCGACAGTGCGCTCTCTCGCTCGACACTTCTTAACACTCGTGCAATAAAAAGAAACCTCGTGATTAGATCTAATCTGTTATCTATATTTTCCCTCGCATTTCGGTGTTATTTGTGTGTAGTGACGTTGTACCCCTTTGTTACAAGTGTTTGTTTTAAAAAGCTTTAAAAACAAGTGCCGCCCGTATTTATTTATATTTTAGTGTGCGCGGTGTGTGTACATCATTTTGGTATTTGGAGATTCCTATCAGGATCACGACTTTTATTTATTCAAGGTAATGATCTCTTTATTTCTACTTAATAACTCCTCGCATTTACGTTTTATCTACTAATTCGAACGATACTACCATCGGCGATGCATTATTTATTTACCGCTAGACGTAGATTTCAAATGAAGCGTTTTCGGAGCGTGCTTGCTGAGAATGGTCCACCATATGGATACCACGTGTTCTTACTTCTGGATAAATAAACAAATTTGAAAATTCCGGGAATCGTAGATTAGAGGAAACCGGCTCTCGCCAGTACCGGGAAGTAACGGCTGGTTTAATTAATTTTTGTAACTTCGCTCTGAATCATTCCGACTGTGTGTTAATTAATTTTTCAAAAGTGCTATTTTCGGTACAGGATTTTTGAATAGAGGGGGCTTTAATTAACTAAATCGGCTAGTTGGTGGTTTTAATTAATTATCGAATATCTAGGTATTGCCAGGGCTTTGACTAAATTAGATTTTAGACCTCGTTCTAATAATGTATTGCATTTACGCAAACGTTAGTAATTTGATACCAATAATAATGATTCCAGTGACTTCCATTAGTTAAATTGTGGTGTTTATGTTATAGCCGGAATTGATGGATATTAGCCTTCAGATTTATTTCGCTTCCTCGTAAATTGATTAAATTTAGGTTGTGGATTTCACGCGTAGATAACAAGATTTAATTATTTTTTTGAGGTGTAAATAAAATTCAATTTTTTTTCAATTCATAAGGTTGATTCATTAAAAGAAAAACACTTAAAAATTAAACCAGGAACTGTTTGCTCATATTCCCTTGATCAAACCACGATTTAATTATTTTATTGTTATGGTCAACAAGTTGTTCAATTCCTTGAAACTTATATTTCCGGGTGCATCTATTTATATTATGATAAATGTTTAATTTATTAAATTTGAAGTAATGAATTTAATTGATTTAACCGTGCTGCATAAATGTCACAAAGTTGGAAATACATGATTGATTTTTGTTACGTGAAGATAAACACGATCAACTAAAAAAACACTAGAAACATTCTTCACAATTTTATTTAAATTCGCAATACAAATATATGTAAGTATTTTCATAAATATATAAAATAACTATACTGTGCAACAATTAAAGAATTTTAATCTTAGTAATTACAAAGTTTATATTAGATGATTATTAAAAAAAATTGTCTTACACGAAGAAAAGTAGTACTTCTAATAGATTCTTAGTTTAAATATCGATAAGCTTTTTACTAGATAGTCGTACCAAGTATGAAATTTAAGTTTTGGATTCAGTTGTTTTGTTGAGATATCGCGAATATTAGTGATTAGACGAATTCTGTTAGGCATATGCAAATAATAAATACTTCTTAGATTTTAATATATCACATAATATACTTAATAAAAATTTTGAGATATCGTGTATACTAGTGATTAGACAAATTTTGTTAAGCATATGGAGATAATAAATACTCCTACTTATCAGATGTTAAAATTTTAAGCATAATATAATTAATAATTAGTTTAGATTAATGAAGTAGATTTTTTATTTTAAAATCCTTATTATCTTAAATTTGCTAACAAACCACTCCAAGTACCAATTATAAGTTTTGGTTTCAATTATTTTTTGAGGTTTCGTAAATCCTACATTATCGATATAAAATGTATATTAGGATTTTAATTTAAATTTTGTAATTATAATTTCTAATCCATAAGCTGACTTGATTAAAAAAAACTTTTTAAGTTGAATGTTCTAAATAATACCCAATACACAATTACAAATATATGTTATCGTTGATTCCCGAGGTAAATATATGTACTATTTTCTAAACATTTAGGCACTAATAATTGATTAAACCACCAAATAGTTTCCGTAAAAATATAAGTTTTACGGTGTGGCTAATTTCACATAATAGTAGATTAATTAATGCGGTAGTGCAGGTGCGACACATGGTGGCAACAGATGCAGTTTATTAACTGATTCATAATAGGGGTGTTATTTTTGGTGACTTTAATTCATTTATGGCGATCAATAATTCTAAATATAACGGAGCTTTGTGGGTATATCAATTAACTCATGCTGAGTTTCCGGATCGGAATATTTTCAAGGACGCCGGAGGAGAGGGCCGCCCCCCTTTGTTTCGGCTAAAACAATTAATTATATAAATTTGAAGTTAAAGTACTTTTATAAGCGTCCGAAACAAATGGCAACGTATTGTTTTGTCCTATCGAACGGAAAACCTTGAGTTTAAATCGTGGCTGAAAAGCGGTTTGTCGTCTTTGTAGACTGATCACATATAAGGATGATTCGAAGTAAGATGGAAAATATTGGTAATTGTGGAGGCTTTCACTTTGTGAAACATTTTTATAAATTAGAAGTACGAGTGGTTTTATTAATATCACACACTTTTAATTCTGACACACTTGAGCTTGTTATTCTCAAACAAGCTCAAGTGTGTCGAAACCTTAGTCACCATTAAAATATAAAGTGTGTGATATTAACAAAACTACTCGTATTTTTAATTTATGGAAACTATTGGCTTTGTTATAAAAATAATAGATATATATTTTTATACAATTTGCTGATAATAAAAAGAAATATTATCTCGAATACTTAGTTTGTTATTACATCTAATCAAATCTATATGTTATACAAATCTTTCAATGAAGAGAATGTTTTCATTGTTAATTGTTGAAAGTTGGCAAAGAAGCCATAGTGCAGTGAACGATTTGTTGCGAAAATTAAAGCAAACAAAATTCTTTGATAGTCTCGTGTTTTAGTTATAAAACCTATTAGTTATATATATGAAGAAAATTGCAGCAGTTACTACATTACAATGATTTAACCACAAACATAGTGATTTTATCAATTCGTTGCGCATTTTGTAATAATTAAAAAGAGCATTGGTATATCTATATTTTTAAAGCGGCTAAAAAAGGTATCAAATGTTTAAAATATGTTCTAAATCATAAAATCCATGTTTTGTATATTTAAAAAAAAATCAACGCACGTCAAATCTAAACGATACATTTTAAATTTAAGGAACAGCACAGTTTACGAATTTATTAGAAAAGCATACATTGAAGACAAGTAAATTTAATTTTCAATATAAATATCTCCTCATTCACGTGAGTATTTACGTCAAATATGACGTAACAAATATGAATGAAGTCATTTCCTCCGAGGAAAATAAGCCAATATAATGGAGAAGCAACCTCCATTAAAGATACTGTATATAACAGAAGTTCATTGAAGCAGCAGTAGACAAGAGTGGAAGATCATATTTTTATTAACTCAGGCCTTTCCGTGTGCAACCAAAAATTTTCTTGTAACACATTATTTTTTAAATAGTTTGAATTTTATTATGTACAAGTACAATGCATAAATAAATACTAACTAATTTGTTAAAATCTTAAAACTTAAAAAATCGAATCTTCTAAAAATTTTATACTTAATTCATATCTACTTATATTGTTGTTTTAAAAACAAGATGCTGAATCATATGAATATATATGATAGATAAGAAGATGTAATTATTGTGAAAATAAAATTATAAATTGTTAAAAGTTATTTAACACCACAGAATAACAAATATGTGTCGATAACAATACAGAAATCTAAGAAACCGCTGAAATAGGGAATCAAATATCAAAAATATGTTTTAAATAAAACATACAATCAAAACTATGCATTCTAAAAAATATCTAAGAGATAAATAATGTGCAAGAATAATCTTTATGCAAATTATGCTTATACTCAAAATTATGTATGCGTATACTCAAAATGATATATTCTAAATAAAAACACAATAGATATTCTTTTTTATCATCGCTTCTCCTGCTTTCAGAATTTAAAAAATATACATACATTTCATATAAAAACAATATATTCAGAAAAACCAAAAAAGTATTCAATTTCGAATTATTGTTCTAATTAAATTCAAAATCCAAATTATACGATATATAATATTATCTGTAATAAATAATGGAAAGCTTAACACGTTAGACAATGAGAAACACGAATATATTTCTAAGTTATGCCTTGATTAAATCTAAACTAAATGCATTGTTCATCAAAAAATGTTCTTCCACTCAAATCTGTAGGTCCTCTGCTTTGCAAACACAGCTTCAGATACATATTTCATAGCAAAACATATTTCTTCTAATAAAGAAGCACATTTTGTAAATATTGTCACCTTGGCATAGCAAAATAATGATATACTCATTTTGGCCCAAAAAAGTGGTGAATAGTAGTTTTGATTTTGCGTTTGGAATATATTAATTCTGATTAAAATAGTAGTCAACCAGCATAACAACACTAGTATTAAAAACGAAAACTAAATGTTACATGCTATAAGTATAAAAAATATAAACTTGATTTATCAAAATAAATTGATTTTACAAAACTATTAATATTAGAATCAAGTATTTTTCATGCTGAAAGAAATATCAGTTTAATGTAGGTTTTAGGTTAAATTAAATTTACTTCTCTTGTTTCATACATTAATAATTTATTCAACTAGTTTCGGCTCAAGGTCATTATCAAGAGCCGAAACTAGTCGAATAAATTATTCATTTGTTAAACAAGCCAAGTGAATTTAATTTAACCTAAAACCTACATTAATACAATGTTTCACCAAGTAATTAATGAGAAACAAATATATGAAAAATATCAGTTTAGTTTGTTCCATCAAGCAGAACCAAAGTTTTGTGCGATATTGAAATGAATTTTTATTAGGTTAAAAAATGTATTAACTATCTAACTAATAATCTACAATTTATTGTGATGCTAAAAGTGGTATAGAAAATATTTTCTGGATGACTACTTTTGTATCCAGAAAAATATTTTCCAAGTGCGGATTAAAAATCATCGTAACAAAACTCAACTTGCTTTGATACATCTTCTTCAATTCTTCATTGAAATAATTTGGAAGTCAATTTTAAGTAATAATTAATATCAAACAGAATCTGCTATAATATAAGCAACTTGCAATGTGAAAAATTCAAAGTATTTAAAATAAATGCAAGATGATACAACATTCCCAAAATTGCTAATGGGAACGCATAATTGTCAGTGTGTAAATCAAGATTGATTAGAGTGAAATTCATACATTGGATTCTTATAGACATTCCGACCATTCCTTAGCTTCATAAGACTGTATATTAGATGTTACGATAATTTTCTACCATGATTTCCAAGAAAATCGTTACCTGCAATTTTGATAGACTATTAGCCTTCCTTTTCTAGAGGGTACAAAATTTTTCATTTTCCTTTTGGAACATATTTTTTCTGAGTATAACAGTAGTCAATAAATGAGCACAAAAAACTTTTCTTGATACATCTTCATATTAAAATAAATTGTTGACGAAACCGGTTCTAAGAAGAAGTTCTAAGCTGTGTGATCCAAGTTTAGCCCGGATAAAGTCCATAAAGTGGAATCTTTATCTCTTCATCTCACAGCCTCATAAAAATGAGTATCAGATGTTACGATAATGTTCTTATTTTTATGATTTTAAAGTAAATTGCAATCTTTTGAAAGGCTTTTTCTAGTCGGTCCCAAATATATTTATTTTCCATACCGAAAACACCTACAGCAGTAATCAACCAGCTAAACAATAAACAAAACTTCCTTTGATTCATCTTCTTATTGTAATAAAGGGGAGTTTTGTTTAGCTGGTCATTAAATGTAAAAATGCTGATGAAATGAAAATCAAGATTAGTCAGGACACGAAGTTCATAAAGTTTATTTCTAAGAATCCATCCCATAGCTTTACAAATAAAAATGTATATTAGATGATATCAAAATCTTCTGCTATGATAAAAAAAAAATCAGCCTGCATTTTTTAAAGACTACCAAGCTTCTTATTCTAGTAGGTACAAAATATGAATCATGCACTAATGGCAGAATTTCCAATCCTATAAAGTCACTAACTTTTAGTAATGTTGATTTCAAGTAAAGAAATTCATAAAAAAATATCGTTAGAGTTGTGGAAATATTTCATTTCTCTGTAATGGTTAAATTATTAACGCTTGGGTTTTGAGAATTTACACAATTTAAATAAATTTAAATTGTGTAAATTCTCAAAACCCAAGTGTTTTATTTATCACCTATATAATGGAATTTCACCAAGTAAAAGCCTCATCAATCCAATATTAAATTATTAACAATGCACGTTCAATGTATTGTATGATTATTTTTGAAGCAAAATATCCTTTTCATTAAACAGAATTGCAATTTATGCACAAACAGATATGAACTATTTGAAAATCAGGATTAACATAATATTTAATAGTTTTAATACTAACATTTAAGCAAAAAAAACTCATATTTTTGCTGTTATAAACAAATTCACGATGTCATAGTAGCCTATCTATCAAAACGTGAATTGACCCAAAACATTCTTGTTTTTTATCGTTTAATCATGAGATGATTTTCCTTAAATACAGCTTGAATGAAACGTATTTAAATTTTGTACCATGCTCGCCTATTTAATTTTATTATTGCAAAATAATACCATTAAAGCGCCACCTATTACCTGGGCGTTGTACTATTATTAGTTCTTTTCTTCAAATTTATAAAAGGTATTAACTAAACACTCTTACTAAACTAATTACTTTAATTTATATAATAAATACAATTTTATTTTCATAATAGTGCACCTGTAAATTAATATTTAATTTACACATTTTCATTTTGCTTTACTATAGTTTGTGGCAAGAATACATTAGAGTAAGGTAAAGGTAAAGATTCAACACTTGATGAATTCTAATTTTGGAAAAATTATTGTCACAAATTTTTGGAAGATAAAAGCATTTCTTGGATTATATAAATTAGCGTTAAATCTAAATAGGAAAAAAATGAGAATTCAAATCTTTCGGTTCGTAATCGCCTTCATACGGCTCAAATTGAAAACCGCGAAATAATTTTTCACCCCGCAAAAACGTCCGCAAGGAGCGTCTCTGTATATAATTCGGCCGGTTTCACTTTTTATATCGGCGCTCTTTTTAAAAAGCAATTACCCTCCCCCTATACTAACATAATTACAGTTCCCTATTCTGGAAAAAAAATCGGACCGCCCCTACTCAATAAAATAGCCATCTACCCCTAACAGCAATAATTCGTACGCCCTCACCCTTAATTCTAGATTGTAATGCAATATCGCTCGCATTGTAACTGTAGAATGTACAATTTATGTTATTTAATTATTCTCGTATCACACACACATATAATATATACACAAAACATGTCTTATTCATATTTAATATTTCAAATGCTGGCGTTTATTAATATTTTATATTTATCGCTCCGAGCTTGAATCAAGGATCGATAGCGATTTTTTTTTAAATTCCGTGTTTCCTTTTTGCGTAATCAAATTTAGTTTCTGCGTAGCGGCTAAATTAAAAATAATACCGTAAAAATTATATTTATTCCCGGCTGGAAAAGGGGATAATTGAATCAAAACACTTGCATCATTGTTGTATTTCTGCCTGCTTTATAATTGATACACCCACATTTCTCCAACATACAGTTTTTTTCCTTTTATGGCGAAGGCATGATTTATAAACTAATAAAAACACACAGTGTGTAAATGGTAGACGGAATGATTTACAGAACTGGCGACGAACTTTGATTAATCAAAAGAACGGGCCTTCATTAAATTTTCTGTTTAATTATCTGTGGATCATTATTGTGGACGCCGGATTCTGTCCATCCACTATTTTTAATGAAGGCAAAAGGGGCAGCTAAATGGCCAATTTATAAGGGATAATTGGAATGGGAATAATATCGATGGTAATGTTTTATAATTAGATACTTGTTTTAATTACCCGCCGCTAACGGATAGATATCATTGATTAATTATATTTCACCTTCAGTAAAACTGGTCGGATTCTCTACGGATAACTTCCGTTTAAATTTTTGTTTTCATCAAAATAAATGTTTCAACGTGGACTGATGATAATTGTTTGTTTGGAATGTATTTTCCGTATAAAACGATCCGCCGCTGCTTCATTACTAGACTATCGCAAAATTGAACCCGATGCCAGCCGTATCGGATTTGAGGACTCTTTGGGCGGGGAGCGAGGTTATTTACTGCATTTACCGGGACTCCTTCGTAATTTGTAGTTCCATTTACCGACATAATAAGGAGGTTTACCTACAAACTTATATATTTCACTACCTTGTGATTGCTCTCTGTTGCGCCTGACGCCACACGTTCCCCCCAGAAGAACCCGAAATTAATGCCTCTCTATAATTAAAGGAAAATTGGCTAGACTGCTATACCTGTGAAGTTCATTATCGCGTCGATGATTCTCCAAGAATTCGATGTCAAAAATTTTAATATACATCCTTTAAGCAGTTAAAATATTCTTTTAATTATTTAACTAAAATTATTCCATATGTACTCAAACACGCCAAATTATAATACGATTGTAGTTTTGTTGATATCTGATGAATGAGTTGAAGTTTGGTGGTATGCTAAAATTGAACAAATAACTCCACACATATCTATTTCATTTTAAAAGACAAAAGGTAAATATAATTCTCAGTAGCGTGTAAATCAAAATTTTAACATTTAATATATAAATACAAAGACACAAACAAACGAATGTGAGGAAGTAATACAAAAGATCTGAAAAAAATAACCATTATCTTTAATTGGATTTAAGAAATACTTCTTAAATCCAATTAAAGATAATGGTTAATGGACAATACTGTCGTTTATATTAATTATTTCCATTATATAAATCTTTAAAATAGAGAAAGGTAAATGAATGAATGTAAAGTTGTTAATTTTCAATTCTTCATATTTTATGTATAATTTATTTCTTTAGATGAAGTACCAGTTGACAAAAGTTGTGAATTAAATGCATATTTGAAGATTTCGTAAATTAGGTAGCTATTAAAAATAGTGGGTGTTATTCACGAAGGCAGTTTGCTTCATAATGTAATTAAGGCAAAACCGCCGTTGAAATTGCAGAGAGAATAGGAGCGCAATTAGAATAGGAAAGACGCGGATGTACGGCTCGGATCCGCCATAAAGAATTTGATGTACGCCGGAGTTTAACACGTTCAAATAGTAAAGATGCTGCGGCAATTCGCTGTGAATTGCATGCATAGGATTCGGTTTTATTTCGAGGGTGGTGCAGGTGTCGGAGATGATGTTGTCTTTTATGTTTAGCGGTTCGCCGTTTAATTCTAAATCCCACCGTCTCGTTTGCAGGTTTCCCTGGTGCGTCGGCTAGGAGGCGGCAGCGGCAGCGACCTATTGTTTCCTCGTGTGTGTTAGCGCTCTGGAAGGCGCACCAACCGCCAAGCTGGCCGCCAGTGCTCTAGCCGCTATGAACCCCCATTATCACCCATATGGTGGCCCCGAGCTCACGTCGCCGCATCCTCCCTCGCCGGACAACAATAATTACCATTCAGGACATCCAGGTTCTGGGCCACCTCACATGCATCCGAGTAATGGACACAGTATGGGACCATTAGGTAAGCACCTATCATTATTCATCATTTAACATATAGGTTAAGTTATTCATTACATCCTCTACGGATTTTCATCACAATGCGAGATGATTCAGCATTAATTGACGATTGAATTTACTCTAGATTATGCGCTGGTTTAACTTTCATTGCAAATTAACTCACTTTTTCAACCATTAACACTTCAATAAAATCTTATTGCTTACATTTATTCAAGCGAAGAAACCAATGTTTTCTTATTGTTCCCTGTCAACATAGATGGCACTTTTATGGTAATATCTTGATTGATGGTTTACCCTAAGTAAATACTTCGCTTGAATAAGTGAAGAAGGCACAGTGCATCAAAACAATTGTACCAAATAGCCATTTTTGTTTTCTTGTATATTATTTACGAATAAGAAACCCTTTCTTCGCCCGAATAAGCCAAAAATGCGCAATTTTTCAATTCTAAACAGTTTCATTGGAAATTGGCCTAAGTTTTCAATCTTCCTTTTTTTCAATTTTTTCTTGGTATTCCTTTGTATTTTTTGTTACGCTATTTGTGTTTCCAATACTTTTTGTGATTCTCATATTTTTACAATAAAAGATACTGAACTTCACAAAATGAAGATGTTCCAAAATAATATCATTTATGCTTTTTTCTCCATTTGTATGTCTTATTTTCTGATTTTTCATCGCTTTCTTTTGCACTTGTTCTGCTTTGTTGTTATCCGATATTGCTCATATTTACTTCTGTAACTTATTGTAGATCATATTCTATGTCATATATATGTTTTTGATACTTTTAAAGATATCTTCCTTCAATTCGTTCTGGTTTATTTTTTGTCAATATGCTATTACCACTTTTTTGCCTATTTTTATGTATTATGCTGAATAGTTTTTCTGTTTTGATATACATTTTGTCACTTTTCTTTTTTCTTGCTTAACCAAGTGTTGCTGATATTTAATAATTCAGTATACGCAAATAAATAAATAGTGGAAGAGCATGCTCAACATACCATAAGGCTTGAAACTACCCAAATTCACAATGCAGAACATTTGTATAACAATTTATATGTGTATCCATTAAGAATATTTGGTAAGCCCTGATTAAAAGAAGGAACTAACCAACAGGTTGTATCAGAATAGCGATTAGAGACGTTCAATAGAGATAACGTGCATTTAGTGGATGGAGATGGAATTATAGCAATGTATAATCGGAAAGTGTTCTTGACGCAGTAGTGATGGCACAAAACTTAATAAAAAGAGGTTACGAACAAGACCATGACTATATGTTATTCTTAATACAGCAAAAAGAAACTAAGAAAAAAGAATCAAACCCATATCTGTTGCTTCAGTGGTACGTAGCGACATCTATCACGAACACCAAATATTTCCGAGCTTGCTATTCATCTTGATGTACTCTCTCCTAAAAGTTTGTACCCTCTGATGGGTTTCATCATCCTGTAGATTATTTACTTATATTTATTTTGTTAGATTCCCTGCTAGTATGATAAATACATCATTAAATATTGTTTGTCTTATGTCAACACTTCTAAGGCTAGGATAAAAAATAATGTTTTTAAAATAAGTACTTCTTTTAATATTGAGTAAGCCTTTATTTTTTTACTTAATGGTTTTAGGTCCTAAAATCTTTACAAAATCAACATTTGTTCTTATTTATTTTATATATTTACTTTACGAACTATATTATAAAAAGTGAATAAATTCACAAATGCAAGTAACTTAGAAATTTTAAGTTAAAAAATTAAGTCGAAATTCACCCCTTCTTGTGTTTTTCCCCTCGACCCATTAGAGTTGGTAATAATATTTCATTAGGCAATTCCTAGTCAATGTTTTTGCCATTTCTAGCACATTTAACTAGAATTTTTGTAGACCTTATTTGAAATACAACAACACAGTTGGGAAGGTTTCACATTTATTGTTGGACACTGCAACATGTTTTGCCACACAGTGGCTTCATCAAGCAGATGAATAATGAATAATAAACATGTTGCAGTGTCCAACAATAAGTGTGAAACCCTCCCAACTGTGTTGTTTTATTTCAATTTGTTATGGAGTTTTATCATGTATCCGCCTCGTCTATTCAATATTCTAGACCTCTTTTGATATATGTTATATGTCAACAATTATATCTTTTAGTACTCTTTTATTATCTTTGCAATAATCTATGTTAATACACTAGTTAGTATTACTTCAGTATTTAGGATTTTCGTTCAATAATAAACAACTCTGTTAAAAATAGTCAACCATTACTATATATATTAAAATCAGATCAATGATAGTAAGAATGACATAATAAAACTACTTGTTTTTTGGCTAACGACCGCAATTGTTTGTACAATTTATTTCACCGATTTTTAGAATCCTCGTGTTCTTTCACTCAACCGATTGTAGCTTGCAGCTAGTGATATAGTAACTTCTATTGTATAATTTCTTTATCAAACTCAAAAATTTGCTAATACTTCAATGTAAGAAAAAGTATAATTCTTCAAAATAGCATCTTCAGAGATCTGATAGTACCTTGAATGATCAGTCAAGGTCTTTTGGAGTTTCAAATAAATATTTGTCTATCATTACTAGTACTTTAAAATCAGATCAATGGTAACAAGTATGATTTAATAAAAGCACTAGTTTTTAAGCTAACGACAACAGTTTTGTACTATTCATTTTATTGTTTCTTAGAATCCTCGTGTTCTTTTACTCGACCGATTGTAGTTGAAAGTTAGTGATGTAAGTTCAATAGTATAATTTTTTTTTAACAAACTCAAAAATTTACTAATAATCCAAAGTATGAAAAGGCATAAGTCTACAAAATAGAATCTTCAATGGCCTGATAGTACCCTGAAAGATCAGTGAAGGCTTAATGGAGTTTATACTAAATATTTATCGTAATTCAATGTTTAACTCTTAATTGTGATTTAGCCTTATTTTAAATAGCCTTAAAAAATAAAGACCTAAATATGTCTTCCTTGACATCTCGTTAGAAATATTTCATTACATCCTCAATAAATTTTCATCACAATAAGATGATTCAGAATGCATCTTGGCTTGTTTTTACTTGTAAAGAAGGTACTCTGATGGCCACATCTCAATTTTTTATGTTTTTCTTACATTTTACAGCTTTTCATTAAAACCCTCGCTAATGATTTACTGATTGGAAGGTGGGATAGATTTTTACTAATTTTCTCAGTCAAAAATGTTTTCTTTTCAATTTCTCTTTTATTCAAAAAGTTTTCTAATTAATTTTATCCGAAACCGCAAGACTATAAGGAATTAAAGATTGTATGTATAAGTATGGTGGGTGGGTGGCCTCTACCCCACTCTTCAATCAGTAAAACATCATCAAAAATTATTTGAATTTTTTATGAATAAATCATTAAAAATTGCAATTACTTTGTGTTTATTTATATTTTACAACTTTTAATGATTTATGTTTTACTGATTAGAGGGTGGGATAAAGATAAACACCCACCCTACATATACATGATAATTATAAGTGATAATCGTTGATGAATTTGCTGCTTACAAAACCATAAAACCTTGTATGTAATAAAAAAATAAAGTATAATCCAAATTTAAAATTGAATATAAATAAGCTTCTATAACTAATCTTATCTAAGCTTGATTTAAAAGCCTTTCACGTAACATGTATATAATTTTTATTAATTTACACACTTAAAATTTTACTTTGTCAATTTCTTTTATTCAAATTTTTCAATTAAAGTAATTGCAAACCACGACGCGATCAATAATTAAAGCTAATATGTATATGTAGGGTGGGTTGGTGGCCTCTATCCCACCCTCCAGCCAGTAAAACATCATCAAATTATTTGAAATATTTGTATGAATACATCAATGAAAAATGCAATTATTTTGTGTTTGTTTACATTTTACAACTTTTAACTAAAACCCTCGCTTATGTTTTATTGATTGGAGGGTGGGATAGAGGCCACCCACCCACCCTACATATACATGATAACTATAATTGCTAACCGTTGATGATTTTGCTGCTAAAAACAAACAAACCCTCTATGTAATAAAAAATAAAACAAATTCAAAATTCAAGTTTAAGTATAAATGACTTTCTATCTTATCTAATTTGGATTTTAAGTATGTCCATCCATTATGCATCAAATTTTTACTAATTTACTCACTCAAAAATTTTACCTTTTCAATTTCTTTTTTATTCTAAAGTTTTGTAATTAATATTTTACTGGAAACCACGAGACGATGAGAAATTAAAGTTTATATGTATATGTAGGGTGGGTGGGTGTCCTTCTCTATCCCACCCTCCATATCGCCATTTTTAACTCTTAATTGTGATTTAGTTTAGTTAAATTTTAAATAGCCTTAAAGAAAATAATCTAAAAGACCTAAATATGTATTAGTTATAAGCTATTGATAATGGGTGCATAGTACCCGAAATGTACATCTAGCGAAATAAAAATTAATTGTGAAGAAAGTGTTAGTGTTTTAATCAAGTTTTAATTATATCGTCACGCAACTCAACAACAAACTTCTATATGTCTTCTTTGATATCTCGTTATAAATATTTTATTACATTCTCAACAAATTTTGATAATAATAAGATGATTCAGAATGCATTGAATATACTGTAGATTAATGTTTACAGTGAAGACTCTCAGTACTAATGAAGGTTTAAATTAAATTACACTTGGTTTGTTTCACAATTTTTTTCAGTGAAGACTCTCAGGTTGATTTTAGAAATATGTTATAAACATCCATCGGAATTCAAATTTTCTACTCTTCTAATGAATTAGTTGCTATTTAATCAATTATCAATTTTAAATAGTATAAAAAAATAATACAACGGACTTAAATCATCATTATTTTGAAATCATCATTAAATATGTCCCTTTTGATCTATTAATCTCTGTAGAAATAACTGATATTTTCGGTATTCAAGTTTCCCCTTTGATGAGTCTCAGAGCGACTCCGTCAAAGAATCTCTTCAACTAATATTTTCCTCATTACGAATAGTTTTTGGCGACGTTGCTTGGTCATCATCTAGAAGGTCCTCACGATCATCACGGAAACGGCCGTTCAAACGAAAAATCTATGGACTGGACATGGCATGCATTCACATCCCACTATACAATTTTTACAATTCTGCAGCACTTTTACCGAAATTAAAACGGATTTTAATATTCATTTTTGTTAACGTTAGTTTTTCAACCCAAAGTGATTTACAAAACTTGTTAAATCATCATGAAATATCAATATCAAATATCGAATTCGTATTATGTTTTCAATTCTACAGAAATTTCGGGCACACACGAAAAAGCCTGAGTTCACTTCTTGTGTTTTTCCACTCGCGTCCATTTTTTAAGCATACTTAGGATAGTCACCTTTAGTTCCTTTATCGCTGTTTTTGGCTAGACATCCTTTTTTATTCAAAACTTTGAGTATTTTAACTGACCATTATTCACCTTTAGCTACCGCTGCTCAAATGACATTGATGAAACCAGTCTCACGTATTTGGGACATAATTCAAGTTCAAAATAGATGCGTCAGCAACTTGATGATTAGATGTAACCTCTTAGGGAGTTTGAATATTTATTTCTTAAACAGTCGTCGTATTTATATTTTCCACTCTTCTAGTATGTAAGATTTGGTTTTATAAATATATAAAATGGTCATAAAGAAAATTGACTCATTGGGTCGCGGTGTTCATTAAATACGATTTATTTCGACCTACCAATTTGTGGAAATATTTAAGTTTGGTTTTGACATATGTTACTTCCGCAATAATGTTTCATGTTGTTGATATGAATGATATGCTCTGAAATATAGTTATATGATAAATAGTATTATTGAAGAAAGCGTAAAATCAATTAATTAATTGAAAAATTCACAAAGAATGTATATCGCGTATATCGCCAACTTCAGTTTTGTTGCAGCATTTTGTAGTTTGAAAAAACAAAAATCTTTATTGCAACTTAATGTACTACCTATTCAAAAGACGTTGCACGGTGCTTTTGCAAAACAAATCGTGACAATATCCAGTATTGGTAAACAATTATTTACTATTTATAGAAATCTATTAGTGTGTTTATATACCCGCAACAGTAGGCATATTTAGTGCAACTAGGTTAGTAGATCATCTTCAAAGATAGGCATAGCCTTTCTTTATGATCAACTGCATTACTACTACCCTAGAAAATACTTCCATATCTCACTAAAGAATAAATTTGCAAAATATGCTGTTTCTAATACGTTAATATTGTTGTTTTTTTGGCTAGCATATGCAACTTTGGATAATTTTATGTTCAATTGTACATGTTTATCAAATTTGAGTCTATCATATAAAATTATTTCAAGGAAGTGAGATTGTTTATTTAGTTCAATACTATCTTCAACGAAGTGTATATTGTGATTATCTTTGTATGTCTAGTTATAGGTTATAGGTTAAGTAGGGTCTTAGTGAGGTGTGTTAGCCTCTCGTGAACTGCGATCTAACAGATCTATTGTTCTACCCTTAACCAATCACTTCCCAAGCATTCCCACGTCCACCATTAACCTGGTAACTATCTTGAGGGTGATAATGCTCACTTCTTCGGACGATAATCGGTCCCTGCCGAAGTGTGAAAGACGCTTGTGAGCAATCGCGACGCAAGTGCATAGTATGTGCTCGGTAGTTTCATCTGCCGAATCACACAATCTGCAGTTTCCATTTTCCTCTTTTCCCATTTTCCACAAATGGTATCGGAGGGCACAATGCCCTGTCATGAGTCCGGTGAAAGTTCTTAGCTCGTTCCTTGTGAGTTCAAGCACCTTGTGGCTGTGATCGAGTTTCAGGAGTCGTTTTGATTGACGTAGACCTAGTACATTGTTCCAATGCTTACGTCTTCTGTCCTCTTCCCATTTTTGCACCACCTCTCTTCTATATGCCATGGGGAGTCCACAAAACGGCTCTGGTCCTATAGGAGTGGCATTTGTACCTCTTTTTGCGAGTTCATCGGCCACACTGTATGTCTAGTCCAATTGAATATAAATTTATCATTTAAGAATAGTTTATTTTCCTTGAATCACTTTTGTGTCTTTGCAAGAACTTCTCTTCCTTTGTGTTTTCTAGTTATAGTTTCTAGATCTTTAGGAACGAGATTTGTATTACCTGCATAGTAGGGGAGTTCATTATCTCCACGGGCAGTGCTTAAATCTGTATTAATAATATAAATTTAACTCTCAAAATGCTGTCTTGTGTAGTATTCATATTTATTCGATTGGCAGCTATTATCATTTGGACAAATAGAGTTGTGTTATATAAGTAAATAATTCTTTACCTCGGGTGTCATAAACATCATTTTTTTGTAACAAAATTTTATAATCTACGCTGACAAAGGCTTTTGATAAATCTTTGATTTATCAAGAAATATACCACATGCGAGATTGCTTTGATCTAGCGCAGGGATCTCCAAACTTTCCAGCCTTTGAGAAATGCTGTTTACTCCAGTTAATTCCAACGGGCAAAACAGTTTAAATTTTTCTACCATTATCTATAATCTCTAGACTAGTCGCACAGTAAGCGTTCTAAGCGAGCATTCGCTGTCGCGGGTTGGATTTGTCCCGCGGGCCGTAGTTTGGAGATCCTTGATCTAGTGCATTTAGTATTACCAAGATAGTCCAAAAAGCGCAGTTTCTAGAATGTACTTAAAATGATGTCAAAGTAATAGTTTTCATAGTTATTAATATCTCCTTAGTGGTTTGAAATTTGAAATTTTAGGAAAAGTTGAAATATGATCTCTTAAATAGTTCCTGATTTACTGGGTTTTAAAATTTAATAGCAAAAATACTAAATAGTTTTTGTGTTATTGAAGCCATCACTTTCTGATAGATATTTGAAGTAGGAACTTTTAAAGTTTCGCTTCAGCTTTAACTATTATTTCTTCTGAAGCTTTTTTTGCATAGCTTCAAGAGTTTCTATACATGCAGATTTTCATGATCGTAATATTTTGCAGGTCACCAAGGAGGTCCACACGAATCACACCCTCACCACCAGCACCCGGCGTTCAGCAGCGGAGGACCACCACCCAGTTCGCAGCACCACCAACACCACACAGTTAACAATAACAATAATACGGTCAAAGTTTGTGCGGGGTGCGGCGGTAAAATAGTGGAACGTTTCCTCCTGCACGCATTGGACCGCTATTGGCACAACAGCTGTCTGAAATGCTCGTGTTGTGGAGCGATGCTCGCCGATATCGGATCGTCTTGCTTCACAAAGGGCGGAATGATATTGTGTAAACAGGATTACATGAGGTAAATATGCACCTGCTAATCACATCTGATACATACGTACGTACAACTGGTCGCCTACACGGAAATCATTTTAGCCGCTAGATTAATCAGATCGAAGATTACGCGCGGGCAAATGGGGGTGACGGTAAAAAGCGTTTTTATTTTAAAAGTAATTTTGTGTCGGCCGTTGTCGGCGTCGATTAATTTATTGGCGGGGCTTTTTAACTGTTGGGTAATGTATACGTGCACATGAATTACCGGGCGATAAATATGTATAATACGGCTTTAAAACATATTCGGAGATAGCCGGAGATCTGGCTTCAACAGTTCATTAATTCTTATGAGAAGTGAAATCGATTGTATTGGTGTGCTGACTCTGTGAAATTCGACCTAGTCATCCAAATAGATGATTGACATATAGTTTATTCGCTAATCATTATAATAAGATAAAAAATTTTTTTTTGATTTTGACTGAATGGCTTTAACATAATACATCAAGTACGATTTTTTCATATTCTTGGTACTAACAACAGTACTAAAAGTGTTATTTATGATCATGTAGTTTATGTTGAAGAAATATCATATTTTAATTTATAGCATATTAATATTGTATATGTTTGTTAGTATTTATTTATGAAAATAATTCATTGGTATTTTTTAAATGCCGAATCGTGACTTATTTCCCGCGCGCCGGCTGGGATGGTTTAGAAAATAATTAACCGAGGGGATATTTCATCAGGTAGACGAGCGAGACAAAAAGGTAAAACCGACGCCGGCGGTGCTATTATTTTAATGCCGGCGCGGTACACGTAATTAGGCGGTAATTTAATTAGAGCAAATGTGTATTAAGTAATGAGGATGGGTGAAATTTCAGTTTAGTTAAATACGGAGAGGAGTGTGGAGGAGAGCATGGCATGGCATGGCCATGGTTTTGAGGATCGATACAAGTCGCGGCGCGTATTCAACTTATGCTAATAAATTAGACGGCTCTAAACAAACCGCAATGCAGATCGATGTTTAAAACCCTATCGCTATGCACAAAAAGACCCAATCAACCAGACGTTTTAATCATAATAAAGCACATGTTTTATATACCCGTGCCGCCCGCTCACACACACACACATATATAGACGTGAAGGGAAGAATACAATAACATGGCTGGGGCGGGGGTGGCTGTCTTGATGCGTTCAGGCCGTTTATTGGCGATGTGCCATATTATTTCAATTCTAATTTATTGTTTATCTAGATATTTTAATAAAACACATCGATTAGCCTTCATATTCATTCTACAAATTCCAAATTACTTTAATTTGAGCTTTAAAAAGGTTATAATTACTATTTCTGCATTTATAAATCAGTCAAATTGTATTGCATTTTCGCATCCTGTCATATGAAGAAAATTACAAATAAATTCTGATATAGCAAGATAAGTGATTTTAGTCAACAAATATAAACAGAGTAATTACATGTTCTATATTTCGAATCGTAGAGAGAGTATTTAGTTAGAACATTTAACAAAATTAGCTGTTCAGCAACTCAATTTTCCGATTAGATTTTTATTTAAAGTAAAACCGTTAATACCCCACCTGAGCATTAAAAAGAGGAATGAAAACCACCCGCACTAATGTAATTGAATGCAACTATAAAATACCTCCTGGGAATGAAGCTTTTGTCGCCTTTTTTTTCAACCCACACTGGTTGATGGATACATTTGTACGTACATAATTTGTTGCAAGTAAATTAATTAGAGATGACACTTGTAATTAATATACTCATCTGTAATTAGAAAGTATACTTTAATCTAAACTATAAATTTCAATTAGTTATTATAGTATATAATTTTAGTAGATTTATAGTCCAAATACGATTATGTCTTTACCATAGTGAAACATTTTTGTATTAAATAAAAATTTCACTTGTTTTTCATTTAATTTTGGCCGACTAGTTTAAATCTCAAGGAGATAAATGATGGCTTTTACAGAATGACAAAAAAAAAAACGAAATTAGATATACGAGGTGTGGCTATTAAATAACCGGACTGAAGTCATAATACTTTTTATTCGTCACCAATTACAGCAGACGTTTTATCACCTTCAATGTACGAGGGTAGATTGAAAAGTTTCCGGAATGGGCAAGAAAACGCAGTAATTAAACAAGTTTATTTTTTGTTTTTCAACATAGTACCCTTGCAGGGCGATACACTTTTCCCAGCGGTGCTCTAACTTTTTTAAGCCTTCAGAAAAATATGATTTCGGGAACTCTGCAAAATAAGCTTCAGTGGCGTCGATGACCTCCTCATTTGACGTAAAGCGCTTGCCTCCGAGCCAAGTACGCACGGGGCCAGGTCTGGAGAGTACGGGGGATGCGGCACCACCTCGTAGCCCAATTCAACCAATTTAGCATTGGCGATTCGGGATGAATGGGCCGGCGCGTTGTCGTGGTGGAAGATCACTTTTTTCCGCTGCAAATGAGGCCGTTTCTCCTTCAATATGCCGTTGAATTGATTCAATAAATCGCTGTAGTATTGTCCCGTGATAGTTCTTCCCTTGTGCAAAAAGTCGATGTGTATCACATCTTGCGAATCCCAAAAAACGGTGGGCATGATCTTTCCAGCCGATGGGACAGTCTTTGCCTTCTTCGGAGCAAATTCGCCTGGAGAAATCCACTGTTTCGACTGCTGCTTGGTTTCTGGTGTGTAGTGGTGGATCCATGTTTCGTCCACGGTCACGATTCGCGAAAAAAATCCGTTGGATTACGCTTTAACAAGGCCAAACACTCTTTCTAAGTGGTCACACGATTTCGCTTCTTGTCCATAGTCAGCAAACGCGGCACCCATCGCGCCGACAGCTTCCTCATGCCCAAATGTTCGTGCACGATATTTTGCACACGTTCATATGAGATGCCCGTGGTCTCTACTATTTCGCGCAACTTCACTCGTCGATCGGCTAACACGAGATCATGTCGACCATTTCTTCATTTGTGGCCGTTTTTGGACGTCCACTGCGTGGTTTATCCTTGGTGCTCGTACGGCCACGTTTGAACTCGCTCACCCAAAAACTAATAGTCGATAATGAAGGTGTGGATGTGCCATGAACTTTCTGCAAAATATCTCGTATCTCCATCGCCTTTTTCCCATCCATCGAGAAATGTTTGATGACTGCACGAAATTCGTTTTTATCCATTTTTGCAAAAGTGCCTGACTTGCTTCACAAGATATCCTAGTAAACAAAAACGGAACGACGCACATGTCTGAAAATTTGATAGCTTACCTAAAATAGGTTAGCCTTGACAACCATCATAACAATTTCACGATACGCGCGCCATCTCTTGCTCATTCCGTAGACTTTTCAATCTACCCTCGTACTCCCTAGACCGCTTCATAAGACGTTTGCATTATTGAAAGCAGTGCTGGGAGTACTTTTCTACCAGCTGGTTAAGAACCTCCGTCGCTTTTGCTTTAACCGCTTCCACACTTTCAAATCTTGTTCCTTTCAGCGCCAACTTGACCTTGGGAAATAGAAAAAAATGGGAGCAAGGTCAGGCGAATATGGTGGATGTTACAACACGGCGATGCCGTATTTTGTAAGGAACGCTTTCACATGGCAGAATGGGCTGAACATTGTCTTGGTGAAGGATACAGGACTTGGTCTTTCACAAATCAGGTCGTCGTCATCTCACACGCTCACGCAGGGCTTTCAGAATTAAATGCTGATTTACCCCCTGACCATTTTTCCATTCTGGGCTGGAACATTGTCTTGGCGAAGGTTACAGGACTTGGTCTTCCACAAATCGGGCCTTAGTCTTCTCACACGCTCACGCAAAACCTCTATGTAGGAATGTTGATTTACCGTCTGTCCATTTTCCTAATGTATTCGCCCATTTTTGACGTTGAAGGCCGCCCTGGGCGCCGATTGTCTTCCGTCGTTTCCCGCCCTTCTTTTAATAGTTTAAATAACTCAAACGTTTGAGTGCGGGATAAACATTCATTCCCGTAGACTTCTTTCAACATGGCAAAAGGTTCTGTGGCAGTTTTTCCCAGTTTAACAAGGAACTTTAGGTTAACCCGTTTCTCCGTCTGACCACTTGGCATATTTCCGACGTTCCACTAGTGCCTCGACTAATCGACTAATTCAATGAGCTCCTACAGTCAAACTAAGCGACCTGCTGGCTTGTAGCGAGTTCAGGGTGAAAGAAGGACCATCAGACACAGTTATGTTCATACACGTCGTGGCACGCTCGCAGTTTGCTGAGAGCGGCATCTGTTCGGTTATTAAGTAGCTACACGTATCGTATATGATTAAAACATTTGGTACTTTTACTTGTTTTTATTTTTCTCTGACTGGTTGCGACTTTTAGTCGTTATCAAGGAGCTATCATATTCATTCTTTGAGAATGACTATATGAAATTAGATATATAATATCTTTTTGAGAATGACTAAAAGGCGAAACTTGATATATGACATCTCCTTAAAAATGACTAAAAGTCGAAATTAGTTGGAGAAACAAAAGATAAGTGTTTTAATCAATTTTGACTTAATGGAAATGCAATCACGGTGTTTTGCAATATCCTAGACATCCGATATCCTACTTGACTAATTGCTAACTCATTTAGTGTAGTGCTTCTTTATGTAATAGCGTTTGCCGAGAAAATCCAAGGGGTCCTGTATAAATGTTTATCGAAAATTTGTGTCTGAAAGAACGCAAGAGACATAATCAGCGCTTTGTGCATTATGTATCGGGCGGCGGCGAATTGCGGGCGGTTGCTGGAAAACTTGATTTGACGAGTGGCGGCGGCGGCGGCGCTGAGGCTTGGGGCACAATCAGCCCTGGATGCATCCAATCAGCCCATTTTTGCAATAAGGCCACACACTCACTACCTTCCGCGGCAATCAGCCTACTACACACTCTACATCAGACTATATATCTCTCTCTGTATTTGTGTGTATGTGTGTGCGTGCGTCTGTGTGTGTGTGTTCAGAACAACTCAACCTTTAATAATACAAAAAATATATTTTAAAAGAGGGGTGGGCCATCAGCTAGAACGTTCGTTAAATATCGGCGATAATGAAATTGATCAATTGATTCATTTCAAAATACTTACATTGGTTAGTAAATACATCATAACTGTTACAACTATATTATTAAAATAGTATGTAGATATTAGATAGAAATAATATGTATAATAATTTCTACATATCAAGATTAATGAAGATTTTCAGTCGAATGATTAAAGAAGTTTTTCATTATATGATTAGTTTTAAATTATGCTTTCTACTACTAATTGACTACGAATAATCGACCCATCAATTGTTATTGAAAGATTACACAAGGAATAAAAGTAGATCTACTATATTTGGAAAATGTCAAGAAATACAATCGCGAAGTATACAAAATATATTTTAAAATTGGCCGCCCCTCTGCAGTGGAAGTTGACCGTGCCGACCTGAAGGAGGGGGTCGAATGGCCACTTCTCCTTTTGGTCCACGTTTTATTTTACGACGTACAACAAATTGAGTTTTCGCCGAAACAAATAATAAATTGTGTCCGGTGACGAGGGGGCGCAATATCGCGGATCCTGTCAGGAGGCCGCTTATGAGCCAGTCACGTGTGCAATCAGCCCATGCCCGAATGACAGACGTGAACATAATTTGACAGCAAATAAGAAACTGGGGATGGAAATGATTGCTGCGATGGGGAAGGGAGGAAACGATTAGATAATCTAATAGAAAATGCCACGTCACAACGAACTGGAAACTGCTAAAATACTCTCCTGATTGTACTTGATTGACTCTTCTTTTTTGGGTTTTTTTACAGCGTCGAATTTGCTCTATTTATTATTACCAATCTGCTCAATTTATTATCTGTTGGTTAATATTTATAGCTTTAAAATACAATATCAAAAAATATATCTGTAAAGTACTAATGATATTTCTGCTAAAGTTATATTCTGAGAATCAAGTTGATAGTCTAATATGTATATGTGTGAGAAAAGGGTCGGTATCCCGGATGCGGATCTCCCACACCGCCTCCACTTCCGCGGTGCCAGCTATAAGGGTCGCTTAAGTGGTTTCAGTGCCGAATTAGGAATTTGTTTCATTGTTAAAAAAGTCGCGTTTTAAGTTTTCGTTTGGAATAGTAGGAAAGGAAAGTGTGTTGGTATCGGGGGGTGTGTATGTGTAAGCGAGCCAGAGTGGAGGAGGTGAGGGTGGCTCTAGGGAATAACTGCCTAACTCAATTTCAGGCCGCGCCAGGGGCCTCAATCAATAGACGCGTCGCGGTGGGGACCAATTACATGCCCACTTTCCTCCTAACACCGTTTGCATACATTTGCCAAGTGCGACAAGGATGCACTCCTCGTCGTTACATCGGATGTCTCCTCCGACACCTCCACTTTAACTAATCTTTCTTTTAAGTACTTGTCGCGTGCCGTCTGCTATCTCGTCCTCTCTCCTCGCGAACACTTTAACAAACTTTTAAAAAGCTCGACCGCCGGTGCAAATCATTTCATTTGCATCCTTGCTACGCTTCGCCCTTCCTGAATGAGCGCTCAATTTCATTTTTCCAACGACGCTTTAATTGCTAATTAAACGAATCGCACCGCCATCTATCGATCGGGAGGAGCCCTTAACATCGCCAACGGACCATTTTTGCAGTTTTCAGTATACGACGTGACAGCCTTATCGCGCGCCTAACAAGGTCAGGCCCCGTAACTCAATACAATAGACTCTGTTTCGCACGTTATTTCAAGACTTCGCCAGACATTAATTAAAATGGATTCAACAGTTTTTGGGATTTAATGATCGCACATTCCGACGATGTGCAATTGGAATGGGAGGATAGTCGAATACACGCCGATAAATAACGTATTATTGAGATGACGAGGGACACGGGGACGAGTGGTAGGGGCAGGAGGAGAAGAGGTTCTCTTCTCTAATGAGATCTCGGGCCGTCCTTAATTGGCCCGGACGTTAGTAATTATCTGCGAGCACAGACTTATATAATAAACGCCGCTAATAAAGTAAACAGCTGAGTCTATTTTAGCATACGCTGGTAATAAATCCAGCAGGATCCTCTAATTGGATGGGTGTTTGACAGAAGCTATGTACCCAGGCAAGGCAGGCAGGCACACAGCGGCCTATCTCCGCCGTCAGTGCCGCGAAAGACCGATCTATGCTAATATGCCCGAACTGGAGCAATTATTCAACCAACTTTTCACGCAAATTGCAATTTTGTTGCGGCGATCATTACTGCGGCAAAAAGGCCCCGTTCGTTCGTTCGTTCGTTTTTACCCTCATTAAAAGTTACGCCGACGACCGTGTGCAGTTTAAATTACCCGCTTCTTCTCTTCAACACACATACAGACATACAGATAGACAAACGCAAATATACTAAGGCACATGTCAGACTCGTGCAAATTCGACAGTACTTCGGTTACACATACTTACTATAAGTTACTTCATTGTTGATAAGTATTATATGTTGAGGTATTCCACTTACTAATCAATAGCAATGCTGTTTAATTGTGTCTATAAACACAAGAATTCATTTTTCGAATACTAGCTTATATAGATCCAAAAAGTAATATAAATGTTATTAATTGAAATCTTCTTAAAGATTGTAACTTGCTATTCTCATTAAGTTAATCGTGCGAGTGCCTTCTCTCATATTGCTAAATATCTGTAGAATGTTATGACAAGCTTAAAACATTAGCAGTAGTATTTTACATTATCTTTATAAAAATTGAAGATATATCCCAAAGTTGTTATTTTATTGCTTTAAATATACTAAAAACGTATCAAATAGTATTTCAATAATGTAAAATTAGCTACATGCTACTACAGTTATTTTATCAGAGCACATTTTTAAAAACTCTTGGCCAACTTTTTGATAACCCTATAAATTGTAGTTATATATTGCACTCAATGTGTATATGATAAAAGGATTTTATACACTTGAATGCATTAAGAATTATTTGCATACTCCATGGTATCACGTGATAAGTAAGTAGCACAAAACAAATCACTTTACGCCGTAAATTAATTTATCGCGAGGAGAGTTTTTAAATGTATAGCTGTGCGCTAAATCAGGAGTAATTCCAACGTGTCGAATTATATGAGAAATCTGTCAATTCCGCTGCCTCGGCTTTGTGAATTTACAACTCTAAGCACTTAGTGCCTTGCATTTAAAGTCGAGTGAGAGAGAAACAGTTGATTACGGCCCGTCACTGTAGACGCGAACGCCACAACCTGTTAATAAATAAACCTAGCAGACTAATAAGTATGTAATTAAAGAATTATTACAAAATCATGTGGTTAAACGAGCTTTTGTAAATCTAGCCTAGTCTATTACATCTGCTCTGGACGCATCGTTATGAACTACAACGAGGGAGGAAAGTTTTGAAGATAAGTGGATAAGTCGAGATCTATGGTTACCTGATTATTTCTAATGAGGATGGACGAATTATTACAGAAATTCATTAAGAAGTTTGGGGAAGAATATTGAACGACCCCTGGTATAAAATGAAGTAACTTTTTTTCTCTTCCTAATCTCCATTTTTTTTCGCATGTAATTACAATCCGGGATGTAATATAGTTGTTTTAACAGCGTGCCCGAAGGGATGCGCGTAGCTAATAACCAACGTCATTTAACATTTATCTATTCCATTAAATTATGATTGGTTTTTGATAATTTTAATGAGAATTGTGTGCACACGCAGCTCGAAAATTTTATACGTGCTCGCGTCGGCCGATTATCCCTCCAAGAGAAATGACTTTAATTAATAAAGCTCTTGATAGCGAACCCCGAAGTAATTAGTCGACATGGCCGCAGCGTGAGCCGTCAATCATGCCGATCACGTATAAGTTTCACACAACAACGAAAAAAAAAAAACGATGACGATGATAAAAGAAAATATTGTATACAACTAAAACCATCACAAGCATATTCATTATGAAAGCCATTCAAGTGTGGCGTTGCATAAAATTAATTAGCTGCCGTGTACTAGCGTTTTAATAACATCGACCAACCACCCTGTCACTACAGACTGATTAATGCCAGCCACTTTACATTAACAATCCAGTAAATGCAAATTCCCATTTGATGAGCACATGTAAGAGTCTGCCCCGAATTTACCTGGTGTATACGGTAAAATTTGCTTTCGGGTCTATATCAGGTGCAACAGAGCTTAATAATTTATGGCGCAATTAATTCGGGCCTAAATGATGGATGGTTTAGATCTCTCGTCCAAATATAGACTCCGATGTAAAATTACTCGACTCCCGAGATCTGTTTTTAATGATGTTATCTGCTTATTATAAAATTTCCATCAAAATAATAAATTTGACTAAACATTAAAAACCTCCAACTACATAATAATTCAAAATTATTTTACAAACGAATTGTCAAACTCCTCCCTTCTAAAAATGTCAATATAAGACTTCAGGTGTCGCTGAAAACGTTCATTTAACTGAAGAAGCAATAAATTTGCAAAACAACTGTTATGAAAATAATTACAAATCTTTGAAAAAGTTATTCAGAATTTTGTTTTATTTCTATGTGCAAATAGTAACGAGTTAAGTAAAAGCCGTCTTAGTAATGATCCAATTTTTACGGAGGAAAATATCTTTAAGTGTAAACATTTTTAGTAAAGTAATTAAGAACTAACATGTCGCATACTTGCAAAAATTGTATTAAGGTTAAATGCATACTTACGGATCAAAGTAAAAAAATAGGTTTACTAAAATGTCCTTTGGAGATTTTAATTGTTCGCTAGTTTCAAGTATTAACAAATTTTCAATTTAATAAAAACTGTTTTTGAGCTAAACATTTTTACATATAGTCTGTTCGTTGAATCTTCCGTCGTACGTCACAAACTATCGCTTCAAAAAACGACGAAAGTTTTACAGTGCGTTCTTTTTCTAACGCATTTGGTTTACTTTATCAGACTAAATGTTTTTGCGTCGTTTCTCGAAGCGATAGTTTGTGACGTACGACGGAAGATCCAACGAACAGACTATAGTTTCTTAATCAAAATTTCAATAGTTTTTGTTAAACTAATGTTTCAACAGAAATACAAAAACTATTCAGATTGAGGAAACAGAACAAAATAATTCCTATGAATTTTATTATATAACAACTTGTTGACAGTTGACATTCTGTGATAGGATGTGCTTGATTAAACATGATGAACCCTACATATTAATTTTGGGGCACACATCTAAAAATTCTGTGTCCTACATCAAAAACCTATTGATTTTCTATAATATATAATAATAAATTATAATATATAGTACCAACACATAATTGAAAACTGATGTTGTGCTCTTAACTGCGCAAGAGTAGACGGAATATACAGCTGAGTAATCAATCTAGCGCGCCGTTTCTGGTGTAATCTAATTAACAACACAACTAATAATTTCCCAGGCACAACGTGACTATAATTGGATTCGTTAATCACAAACTGCCCAAGGATAATCGCAGCATTTTCGTGGTGTATGCATGTATATATATAGAGAGAAAGATAGTTCCAATTAGAATCAAGTTGAGCGGAGTGTGTTGTCCTCAGAGCGCGTCGGTTGGTACACCTTTTGCGCCCCCCATTTGCCTTAACGTTATTACGCGAATACCTGATTTAAATGCAAATTTTAAATGTCTTTCAATTTATAGTTTTATTTATGCCATAATGGTTCCATTACGTACAGCACGCTTCTACGTTCAATACCGCACCACTTTTACACAGACACAAAATAACTGTATTTAAAAAATAATTTCATCATTAAAAAAAAGGTTTTACTAATTCATTAGTATTATTTTTTAATAAGGGATTAAGTATAGTAATATTGTCTGATTAATCTGTTAATGTCATTGATAAAGTGTACGTACGCAGTTAGATTTTATTTTAGTTTTTAAGGGTTTTTTCGTGAATGTGATTTTAATTGAACAATATAATAATTGCTCCCGCAGGTTATTCGGCAATTCGGGAGCGTGTTCGGCGTGCGGCCAGACGATCCCCGCCAGTGAGTTCGTGATGAGATCTGGGGGGCCCTCGCCGCAGCAACCTGGTGCTCCGCCGCACGTCTTCCATCTCAAGTGCTTCGCCTGCAGCAAGTGCGGCTCCCACCTGGTGCCCGGGGACAGGTACTACATGCTGACAGGAAGCCTCGTGTGCGAACAGGTATTTATTATTAATACGTACTTTTATTGCTCTAATTATCGAGATGTATGAATTATACTCTAACGCCTTCATCATAAAGCACTAATTCGTGCATTAATATTCTTCAGAATTGTATAAAATCATTAAATCATTGCAGAAAGTAATGAAATAAGAAAATATTACATTTAGAGGCATGATGATTGTGATTTTGATTTCATTTCCTTTTCGTCTAATTTTAGGACTGGCATAAACTGCTGAAGAGTTCGACCACCACGACGGTGCGCAAAGGAAAGGTCGGACGGCCTCGCAGAAGCAGAGATTGAATAACCACCCCTTATGGTATTAAAGGTTAGTCAAATTATCACTTCCTTAAATGCCACGGATGTTATATTATGTGATATATTACTTATGTTAAAATTTGTTGTAATTAAGTTAGTTCCTGTACATATTTGTATATATATATACGAGGGGCACCTTCATAATTTATGTAGCACAATATAACGAACCACGTCCTCTCGCCCTCCTACTCGCTCGCGTGTCGCTCCTTCTCTCTTCACTTGCATTTCACCCCCACCGACAACACTAAAACACAATAGGAGAGAGCGTCGCCGTATATTGCGTTATGTAAGCTATGAATCCGCCCCGTTACTTAGATTTATTGGTTGTATAAAAATGTTTTATAATTTCCATAAATAAAAGTTAAATTAGGCTCAAAACCCGTTCTTGCTGTTTCACTTTTTTTATTTTGTCTTTCCGCCCGTTCCGACTCTATGATACTCACATCAATTGAATCCACCATCTACATCACCAAAATGCGTTCCAAAATACTTTTAACTCACTATAAATATGATATATTGCGAAATATATCTTTATTAATTGTATTTCTTTAATAGATAAAAAAACGATTCACCCAATTCTTTAATATTTACAGTAACATTAATATTCCTAGACTACTATTCTACTAAACTATGTTGAAGCTTAATAAAAAATAAAGTTTTTTATTGATTTTTATTTCCATCACATCGTACCAATTAAACAAAACAATGGTAATCATTTAAAAAATCTAACTAAACATAAATCAATATCAGGAATGTAAATAAATGAATAACATTTCTAATTTTTGATTAAATTGATTAAAAATTACC
Organism: Ontholestes murinus; assembly: GCA_963969525.1. Taxonomy (NCBI): domain Eukaryota; kingdom Metazoa; phylum Arthropoda; class Insecta; order Coleoptera; family Staphylinidae; genus Ontholestes; species Ontholestes murinus. The sequence continues at coordinate 31,907,055 of OZ018391.1, forward strand.
TTGCAATGTTGAAACCAGTTACGAGTTAAAAATGATGTATGATAACAACAAAGTATATGTATTAATCTACTTAATATCTAATTCTCCTAAACGAAAACCAAAATATATTTTTAAACCATTAAGATACAATCTATTGTCTAAAAAATAAATCAGTCTGTGACTGTTGTCAACTAGAAAACAATAATTTAAAAAAATATTTTTGTTATACAGGTTAATACTAAGCACGAAATTAACTTTAGTGAATTACAAATAATATTAAAAATTAGTTATAAAGAAGTTAAATTTGCGAAATTAATCACACAGAGAAAACCAACGGCATTGTTTAGTATATCGTCTCTCTCGTTCAACAAAAGCTAATTTTCTACGTTTATCCCCTTTGGTTTCATTTTTCAGGGTTTAATTTTTACCGAAATTATAACGAATTCAGAGCTAATGTGCATGTAATTTCATACACGTAATTCACTCCCTCGCCCCTCCGCCGCCACCGCCCCCCACATTCACGTTTCTTATGTATATGTGTATGTGTGTGTGTGTGTGAGTTAGCCGGCGGTTGAATGGCGTTATCTGTTTTTGAGGGCAGGTATAATTAGTAATTTGTTAAAACACGCAAATTCGTGCGTGTTTTTTACTTAATTCTCGCTTGAACGAGTTTAAATGAATTCGGTATAAACGTAAATAGCCCCATTTCCGTCGATTAACAGAGCCGCGCTCGAGGCGTCTAATTCAGCAAGTTTTCCACTGTAGAAAATGACTCTTCTTCATCCTCTTTCTGGCCGACAGCTTCGGCTTTTCATTTTACATATTTAAATACCTTTCAAGTATTGTTTTATGCGTTAAATTTAATTGCACGATACTGATGAAGGAACAATTGGGAAATGGTGCGGCTATAACTTTTTGCTCAGTGATAATTTTATTAAGTTAACGTTATTAATGCAAAATAGACACAATTTTTCGGCGATATGTTTAATTAATATCATTTTTCAGAATAAAAAATGCCCGGTTATTCAGTTATTAATGCATATAAACATACTTTAGATAAAGTTATACTACCAAACGACCCAAACCGCGTATGTATGGTTGCATAATTACTGTGAACTTAGCTTTTATAAAAAATGAGTGAATTAAATGCCCATCAATGTTTAGACAATTATATAATGCACACATTTCACATTTCTTGTTTATGCCCAAATCTTTTTGTCTATAAGAAGTATGTATTTCAATTTTATATTTAGGTTCTTATTAGTTACGTTATGGTTCAATATCTCATTAATAATAGTAGTAGTGTTTGGCTATCGACCAAGTGGTCCTTTAGCCGTGTTATTTGTTTGTGTATAACTGAGCTTGTTACTTAAAAGTATTGACTCGTTACATTAATAACTTGTTTGTATAAATACCTAATTTTAATCAATTTTAATATTGAAATATATTGAAAATAGTATTACATTTGATAATAGGTCAATTACTATGCTTCTTCTCTTCTTGTTTTCTTCATTGGCTATCGATCAGCTCTTTTAGTATATTTTGTATAAATTAAATAAAAAAAACAGCAGACTTAAAATTAAATTTCAATTTAAAAAATAGAAATACAGCTTTTTAAATGAATCCACTCAATTTTATCTCAAATTTTCTCAAAAATGATAAGAATAATATCGATGTTGTCAGTTCAATGAATATTAGAATATATTTAAAACAAAATTAATTTTCAGCATTTTCATTTTTGTGTAGGCTAACTAAAAATCGGAAAATTTAAAATTAATTTTAATTCATCTTTAACTTGCCTTTTTTCACTGTTTTAAAAAATTATGTCAAAGTATATTTGATTAAAATTGAAAATTCATTTTCAGTATTTTATTTTTTGATAAACCGTAATTAAAAATATACATAGCGTTTTCTTAATTATTCTTAACTTATGTTTATATGTTTATTTTTCTAACTGTCTCAAAAATGAAACGAATGTTAGCTTATGTACGATATCGATGTTATCAATTAAAAAATAAGGAATTTAATTGAAGTCAAATCCATGTTTTTTTCCATTTCTTAAATTAGCAATGAATATAGGTTTCAACCAAAAATTCACATTTCATTTGGATGCATAAAAATGAAAGTCCAATATTTCAAGGATAATTAGATTTAATTTTATTAGCTATATCTTAATACTTTTACTTTTAGTTGAAAAACTACCAACATCGTATAAATATTTTCTTGGTTCATACAGGCGAACAAAATAACATAACAACGTAGTTTTTAATGCAACCCTGTGGTCCTTAAAACAAAAGCTGCATAATCATGGATTTACCTTCCAGTTCAAAAAAGGTGATTTTCATCTCGACCTTATTTCCTTGAATCAGCCTTCCTCTAGAATGTATCGCCTTATACATTTTCAAGTATTATTAGAAGAAGAAAGATTTACGGTAAGTTCATTTAATTTATTAGTAGTTTGGTGATGGTCAATAATTAGAGTTTTGTTGTAGCATGCCGTTTAAATGAAACATATTTATTGAATCATAATGATGGTTGCGACCGTTACTATGTGGTAATTCATAATGAACATTGAATAAAACACTTACTATGTTTTTAACCACTATAATTTAATATAATATATAAATATAATACAATGTGTACGACTTAAGTTTCGACTTTTGACGGTCATTATCAAGTGAATTAAACACGCTTTGTTCTAAAAATTTGAAGAGCGAGTTTATTTAAGCTATTTACACATGATGAATGATATTATTAGGCGTTTAGTAATAAATAGATGCAAACACCTTGTAGTTAAGTCTAAAGTTGAAACAAATACTGTGGTCATCTTTTGAAATAAAATAGTGGCGAAAAGTTTTCAGTGCTTTATTTATTTCTCAAGTTTATTTTGACCTAACTCATCAAACGAAACTAAAATCAAAATTATTGCTTAGACTATTTTTCGCCTGGAGAAACAATTGTTGCGAATAAGCAATAAATTTTGTTTGAAAATTATAAAACTGTTTTTTTTTTTACTTGGATGTTTAAAAAGTTAATCAAAATTGATGAAACCTCGCCATCTAGAATTTTGTATCAAATTGAAAAATATTAGTAGTATCAATTGAATATGGCCAAAGGTTCTATTATATAATACCTACAAAATTTGTGCGGTGCATTATTTAGATTTGCCATAATTTCGAGAATTATTGACACAAAAATCTTAATATCTTAAAGATTCAAATATTAGTATCAAATGAATATTGCCAAATATGTTTGTAATATATAATTTCAATGGATAAGCATTTTTATTTACTGTATTATTTAATTTTACTTTCTAAATTTTAAACACAAACATTAAATCTTCATATTATGAAGATTTATTTTTCTGAGATTCAAATCCGTAATAATCTTTTTTAGTTTGATTTTTGTGTGTTACGTGAAGGTAAACCTTATTAATTAAAAAGCACTAAAAACCTTATAATTGAATTTAAATAAAATTGCGAAGAAAGGTTTTTAGTGCTTTTTAATTAATCGTAATAATCTTATTTAAACTTGCAAAATGCGTTTTATTTACTTTACATTATAAGACTTTATCAACTTAAAGATAAATACATTCAATAGATATATACAAATGAATTGAAATAAGTCTCAAAAAAGATATAAATAAAAATGATCATTTTATTTAATAATTAATACAATTTTGAGTTTGTTTAAACCAATACATTTCAATTGGTCTTTAATAAGTCTAGAATAGTTGTAAATGAAAATAATCAATTTATTTAATAATTAATACATTTTTGAGTTTGTTTCAACCAATACATTTTAATTAGTTCTTAAAACGATTCAAAAATTCTTTGCTGTAATATATACACTATTCTGTTTTTTATATATATATATAATAAATCCTTGTTAGTTAATTTAAATTAAAATTTATAATGCAATGTGTTTCTGTAGATCAATTTCTATGATAATTAGTAATTGATTGATAAGTTTTAAGAGAGGCCTACGTGTGTCTCAAATTTGAATTGTAGGTCTGTCAATAAAATACTTTTAACAGTAATAAACTTAAGGCAAATGTGATGATAATAAGAATAGTTGCAACTATTAATCCGTGGTGTATCAGTATAGGGTACAAACTTCCTTTTGTCTAAATTGGTTGCTTGAGTTACGTGAAGATCAAATGAATTTGACAAATAAAGCACCAAATGTCAAATTCCTTTTGTCTATCTCTCCTAAACATTTGTATCCACTGTATTGTTATACTAATATTTATGAAATTGCTAGAGAAATCGTATATAGTAACATATTTTGCAAGAAGTAAATTACTTGATTTTATAATAATAATTTTTATTTTTGATAGGTTTAGCCATATTAATTATATTATATGAAAAATTAATTATGTGAAAACTTTCTCATCTATCTACTTGACCAAGCCACTGTGTGGTGAAACATTGTCGTAGAAATAAAAAAAACATTTTGAAACCTTATACTGTGTCAGTATTTATTATGTGATATGGAGTTTCAACATGTAACAGCCTTATCAATCCAGTATTTAATTATATATTTATTACTCATAATTCATGTAGCTATTTAGAATATTTGGTAGCTTTAAATTATATACATATGTCTACTCAATGTAGATAGTTTTGAAAAAAAAATCTTAATTTATTTTAACGCATCAAGAAGCATAATTATTCTCCAAAAAGAGTTCTCCTAAATTGAGAGGTCCGGATTTTATTTGTAAAATAGGGCAGCAGCTTGACTCGTTTTGAAATAATTTTAAAACGTATACATATGTCAAAAGCAACCACGAACCGTCTTCTAGTTTGGATCTCATCAGCGTAGCGTAGTTGGAGACAAGGAAACGAGTTTTACTTTGGAGTATTTAACTCTCCGGATTTGTCGGTGGGTATTCACTCAAACAAGGATCTACTTCAACGCCTAGACAATAGATGGCACCGTCATGAAAATACTTATGGCGTTGGCCGTTTTTATCGAACACCCGGTATACGTACGTACCCCGATGTAGAGTTCTGAACAGAGTTTTTAATTCATTTTGACGAATATGTAAGTAATATTAACTTTTATAGAAGATTTTTTAATACATTTAGATGTATATATAAGTACTATTCATTTTTATAGAGTTCTTTTAAATTAATTCATCCGTATTTTTTTAGTGCTAACTTGGCACTTCACCCTAAATTTGTATTAAAATGGTACTGTACTAATTTAAGATGTATGTACTATAGTTCCTGATACATTTGAGAAATAGTTCTATTGAATTTCCAGAGATAATATTTTTGTCGTAGAGTTAAAAAAATCATATTATTAATACACATGTAATATTGATTTGGTTATTTCATAATAATTATCGAGAAAAACCATAACAATCTGTATCAATTAGAACTATTCAGTACTATCCAAAAGTACCAAAAATATTTGTTTCCTGTTAAATTCAAAATTCAAAAGACAAAAAATTGCAGTTCAGATTTTCTAAATATAGTTTTTGCGTTATGAAAATGATTAAAATAAACAATAACGATAAAACATTATATACAGTTTTATATGTTTGATTATTGCAGCTGTTTCTTTGTGATACATCTAGGCTAGTAAAGTAACACTTTGTTAGTATCAAGAATTTTTTACTTTTTTGTTATAATTAGTTTCGTCCTGTTTAGACATTATCAAACAAATATAGATTGTATTTATTTAATAGCATTTCTTAATAAGAATTTTAAGTAGAACTCTTAATGAAATTAAGAACACTATTCATAAGAGTTTTAAAATAAAATGTAGAACACTATTCACAGCTACTAAAAATGATTTTGAATGAATAAAACTTTTAAGAGTTCTATAAGTTATAAACACATTTTAAAAATTAATTTAATGCTTTTATTAAGTTAAAAATTAAAAAACTGTACAGTATGTACAGTACGTTTTTGTTAGTTGTGAATATTGGTTTCCCATTATTTACGTAGCAATTTTTTGAAGAGAAAGGCTGCGACTATGAAATTAATAAATAAATATCTTTATTAACATTTTTTTCTTTTTACAATAATAGTAATTACATTTTGTGATTTATTTGTTAACGGGCTATCGATCATTGGTCTTTCGGCCCAGCCTAAAATATTAATCGTTCTTATATTTAATTGTCAATTTTTCGGAGAATTTAACTAATGGTTTCATATAGTTTTTGTTTGGAGAATTTAAGTTTGGAGGGGATACCAGGGTTACGTTTCAGGCAATATCTTGGCGATATCTATATCTATATAATCTCTCGATTAAAACTACGAGTTGAAAATTCAGTAAAAAGGTATCCATACGAACATCAATAGAGATAAGTTGTGTTAGGTCATATAGTAGGGCATTGGAGAGGTTGTAAAGGGAATTGGATGGATTTCGAATTTTGGTTATTGAACGGAGGGCTGATCGCTCCGCCACAAGTTAATTATTTATTGTCAGTTTTCTAGAATGGGAAAAAAGGATACAGCTATAATCGAGGAAGGGCCGACATATCGACTTATAAATTCTACAGGCAGTGTTTGTAGAGATACCTTGATTTTTGAAATGTAGAGACCTAAAATATCTGACCCTTGCAACAATTTTGCCTTTCGTGGCTTTGGGTTTTAAATGAAATTTTGGAACCTATTAATATTTGTATAATGAGGATGGTGAGATAGTGATATTGCCAACAAAAATTTTAGGATCGTTTGGAGAAGGTCAATGGAATGGGATAAGAAGTTGTGTTTTAGATTGGTTTATTAGGATTCTCCATTTAGAACACCAAAGTTCCAATTTATGCATAAGGGTTTGGAGAAATGGTAGTTTTTAGATTATGGAAGCGAAAGATTAGGGCAGTGTAATCAGCATACTGAAGGGATCAATGTTATAAAGTTCAAATTTTACTGTACAACAAGGGGGATAGTGAAGAACCTAGTGGAACACCTTGTTCGGAGAAATTGTGCGGGAGCTAGCTAGACATACTTTAATTTGTAGGGATCTACTAAAAAAGAAATTGTTAATTCACTATGTTTTTAACTATAATTAATTTACTGAAGAAAGAAAACAGTATTCTTCAGTATATTCAAGATGTACCACAAAGTAAACGCCTCGACAATTAAACATATAATTTATTTATTTAATAAAACATAAGTTGTTACACTCAATTGAAAAATTAATTATATTTTAGCCTCAATGTTTGAATTAAATCTTTATATTATCTCTTTCGGTCCATGCAATAACAATATTTGGAAATATTTATAGTTATTTTTTGCGGAACTTCTCAATATTATACTATACCATTGTATTTACTATGTACTAACTAGAGTATATTTTTTTGTTATAACACGAAATAAACTTTTATTGTTATTATTATAAAATTTTCAATCTATACGAATTTTACAATAACTCTAAACCAAGTATCTATATTTAATTGAAAGATTATTCAGTGAATCATTGTGCAATTCTAGTAAGTAATTTTCTGAAGATTCAATTATAATATTGTATTGTAAAACATAGTATTTTTTTCTATTGAGTGTAGCAACTTATTTATAAGATTTTTCCTTAGAACTTTTAAAATCCGTACACCAGATCAAACAGTTCTAGGAAACTACCAAGTTAAAAAAATACTATAAATAGTGATTTTACGGAATTTCATTATTTGAATGAATTTCTGAAAACATTGAATATACCTAATAAATATACTTTAAACTCATAGAACTAGAAATTGTTTGCGTTTCGTAATTTTATTTATTCTAATCTATCGTTTTTAGTTATTGATAGAGTTGATATAAGAAATTAAAGATAATCGATATTTTCGAATTTTGATTGTTTATTTTGGATAAATTTATCATTTATCAATAGTGCTGTTATATAGTGATTTTATCAAATTTGTCTATTTGAATGAATTACAAAAGCCTTAATTAGATTTAGAAAATGTAATCACTCACGAAAGTCTCGGATTAGTTATGACTAGTATTTGCTAAAGTTTGTTCTGAGATATAGTCGAGCCGTCGAGGGCTGGCTGTGACTCTTGCATTTTTGTACCAAGAGTTGTATAGATATTAATATCTATCTCGTTCTACCATTATCCTAGGATGACCTAAATATAATGAAATGAAAGACTGTGTGTTTGATTCTTCAAATATGGAGCAATGAGTCACAGTTAGCTCTCGACGTCTCGACTAGGTGTCGATAATTGTTATAAAATATTTTGATTAAGCCCAAATTAAATTATTTGATGGTATTGGCCGTTAATTGTTGAAAATCCATTTCCCATTCAGAAATAAAACTCGAAACTATTAAATGATTCTTGTTGGTTTTTTATTTTCGCAGTATGTGTTTCATCACAATGGCTTTTTCAGGCGAAGAACGGCACATACAATGATTATATCTAGGTTATATATAACAGTATGATCATTCTCCGTCTGAAGAAGCCACAGTGTGGTAAAACAATTTTTACAAAAGTGAAAAGTCAACAAAATTCTTTGAGAGTTTAAGGTTTTATTTATAAAATCTAAATGTTTTATAAATAATACTTGAAACTTGTAAAGAATTTTGTTGGCTTTTCTTGCTAAATAAAATGACTAATATGAATATTAGAATTAACATTTCCAACTTCAAAAATTGTTATTGCTTGGAATTAAAAAAGAATTTTCAAAAGTATCGGAAAGAAGTACTATAAATAGTGATTTTATCAAATTTGTTTATTTAAATGACCTACTAAATATGTGAATTATTTAATAAATATTATCAGTACTCATTCTTGGAAGTCTTTTTTGTCTTTTGCACCTGGATTCTTTTAGGCAAGCATTATTTTAGTAGTTTTGGTTAATGTTTACAACAGTTCGTTATGGGTTTTGTCGATATTTTATGGGAAATATTTTAATTAAACCAATGTTAAATGAGTAACACGAATGAAAAAATTTCAAGCTTCTAACTTTTCAAAAGTTTTCTACCATTAAATCAACAATATATTCAAGCATCTTGAAATTACTTTGAAACTATTTGATAACAATGTTAAAGTGCATTGTAATGTTAGTAAAAGTTGCTTGCTAATATATTATTTTGAAATGACACTCAAATCAGTAAAATAATTTTTAAAGATAATACAACCTATATGTTACCATATAATAATTGGTTTTATACAATTTAATAATGAATCAAGCGGCTCTAATGAATTTTAAGTATCATATGCCACAAATTGCAATCTAGATGTCTAACAAAATAACGGTTTATAAGAAAGAAAAGGTTTAGTAAAACCTACATTTTCATAAAATGCCGTTTTATCAGATATTTCATTTATAATTTAATATAAAAAAACGTCGAGATATCGTATTTCTGAATGTCTATAAAAAGGATATTGTAATTTGTTTATTTATTATTTATTTTATTGTGTTAACTTTGAAAATTGCAATGGTTTAAGTGTTGATATTTTTAATAGTGATATTTGACGAAGAAAATTGTTGCGACCGTTGTAATCTGTACTTGATTGAATTGAAAAATTCACTGAGTTTTTAAAAACAAATAATTTGTGGTTAAAATTTAGAGAATTTTTCCAATTAAGGTTTAATGTTTCGTTTAGAGTTATTGTAAAATTCTTGTAAATTGGAAATAAATTTTAGAAAGATTCATACATGTATCTGTAAGCCATATGTAAGTAAATTGGCCACTTGGTAAAAAACTTCATAAAATACAAGTAAACTTGATAAACTTGTATGAAAAATATATAAACAGAAAGTGTCATCTTTACTTTAGTAAATTTTATATTTAGTATTATGTCATTAAAACCCACTTCTAGTGTACACGCCATCTGTAGGTGAATCTTGAGATTGCAGTTTTATTATAATTTCTATCAGTTTTTGATAATAATGTACGCCTCAGCATTGTCCAAAAATTGATATTACAAAAAAAGAAAGAAATTACGAAGAGAAAACAATTGTGTTTGGTTACACGGAATAGTAAAACTAGAGTAAGTGGGGCAGGTTAAAATTTTTCAGCCGAATACTTAAATGATATATTGTGTAGAATTTGCAGTACCAAAAAACATCTACCAACTGGAGAACTGGATAAGAGGTTGCTCAGCATTAAATTTAAGGGTGAGTCATGTTGAATGTATTAGTATTAATTTCTTAAAACCAACATTTATTATTTTTCTAAATCATTAATTTATTCTAAATGACATTGTAGACCAAATAAATTATTCTCACATATTACTTTATGCTGATAATATTAAATTATTTAAAATAATACACAATCAAAGGGATAGTACGCTGCTTCAGTTAGACATAAACGTTATTTTTAACTGGTGTTCTAATATTGATTTACATCTTAACATTAATAAATGAAAATATATATCATTTTTCAAGAATAGAACCTGCATCGATTATATACGCTATAAATAATATACCCTTAGAATGAGTTAGTGAAATGAAGGATCTTGGGGTTACACTCAATACTAAAATGAACTTTAAGAACCATATTACCAGCATTACAGGCAGAGCCGTGAAGATGTTAGGGATTATTTTAAGAGTGGGGAAGGATTTTTCTACTGGAACTTCAAAACTGCTTTACTGTACATTTGTCAGATTCATATTGGAGTATGCATCTGTTGTTTGGAATCCTCATTAGTCATACATGATTAAAAAAAATTGAATCAGTCCAGAAGAAGTTCTTAATAATTATTGCTTACAGGATGAGAATGGCAGTAGTAAATATCAACTACAATCATTTATTATCCTTACTTAATATGCAGCCATTAACTATAAGACGACATGTAGATGATTTGTGTTTTCTTTATAAAATATTAAATTCGCAAAAACTTTGCCATGAGTTACTGTCTAAAATAAATATTTTGGCCTTTACTAGAAGTAGAGCTATTTTTTGGCACCCACTTCATAGAACGAATTATGGTCGAAATAATTCAATTTGTAGAATTATGCGACTTGGTAACAAATTAAATGCAATTTTATCATTTCCTATTTTCTCATACAGTTATGAAAGTTTTAGATTTTACCTATTGAGAATAAATTGGAACACTGTTTTAGTTAATTCCTTGCAATAATACTTTAGTTTCATATTAGTTCACATTTTGTTAATTGGTTATAAGTTTTATTTATTTATATTTATTTTTTCTAAATGTTTATATTTAAGTGATTCACACATTTTGTTAATTTAGTTATAAGTACGATTTTTAGTTTTTTTTTTTAGAAATCTTTATATTTAAGTCATCGTTCGTGTAGATTGTATATCATTTGTAAGAAAAGGGTTCACCCGTTAATAAACTAAACTATTAAACTATTTACAAAACAGTGAATTCAATTTAAAATACTGATAATTTGGCCACCATTACACTTATAACTAGAGTTTCGATAAATATAATTTAAATTGGTTGATTGAGTTACGTGAAGATCAAATTAATTTGACGAATAAAGCACCAATAACCTTTCTTCACAATTTAATTTCATTCACTAAATTTAATGCTAATCCATTAATAATGGTCACTTTGTCTCCGAAATGTACATTTGGTAAATCAAATAAAATTGTGAAGAAAGGTTATTAGTGCTTTATTCGTCAAATTAAAATAATTTACCTCTAATGTAAAAAATACAGTTATTTGATATAGCCTTCAATTAAGTAAATATTTAAAATGTTATAACTAAACTGAATAACGAAAATAAAATATCAAAAATCATATGTTTAAAAACACGTGGTAGGGATCCACTGATATTTATTTTCGTCTAATATCTAGTTTTGAATTTGGTAATATTAGTAGTTAATTTTCAACTAGAACAGCATATAATATTACTTAGTAAAACACTGATAAGGGGTAATGTTAAAAAAATGTTTTTTTTTTATTATTCTACAAAAAATTTTCGAAACCTTACACCTTATTTATTTATCTATTTATCTTTGGAGTCATTTCTTAAAAATTACATATACACCAAATCAATTAAAAAAACATGCTTCAAATTTTGGGCGAAAGAAGCACGGGAGTTCACAATCACAAAGTGTTCTTCCACTCAAACCCATCTCCTTCCATAATGCTTAGTGTTTTACTAAGTGATACCATGGAGTTTCAACAAGTAACTGCCTCATCGATCCAATGCATGTAATATTGTATTTGGACACATGAAAACTGTTTTATCTAAAAGTTTATCCGTACATTTTCTTCAATTATCAAAATAATTAGCATCACAAAATAAAGATGTAACATGGTAATAAAATATATAAGTCCTTACGCTGTAGAAAATTCAATAATAATTAGAAAAAACACGAAAATATTTCGTAAAATCTGCAACAAATACTTCGACAGGCATTGAATGATACAAAAGTACAGTATAGTACAAAAGTTTAACACGCAATTTTTTAAATTTATTTATTTATTTAACGGTAGCACCTTTTATACAAATAACTTACATTTTTAAATCTATTATAACCTAAATCTAATAACTAATATAAACTAAATCAAACATTCAACGACATAAATCACTTAAATTAACTCTAAATAGATTTCTTTTAAACCTATTTAAAGACTGTACAAGTAAATCAAAATTAGAATTAGCCTTTGAATAGGATTATTGAAACTATAATTGTTAGTTGCAGCGTTCAATCTGAAAAGTGGTTTCGACCGTAGAGATCTGAATGATGTAGAAATATGAAAATTAATAAATCGAATTATTTCACAAGTAACTAAACCTGATACAATTTTAAATAACATAAATAAGTCTAATTTAATTCTACGGACTTCTAACGACTCAACATTAAGTGTGCAACAAACAACATCATAATTAAAAGAACATAAATTAAACTGGTAATTAAATTTAAAAACTACATAAGAAATAAATCGCTTTTGTACGTGCTCTATTTGTTCTTTGTATACTTTATAATATGGCGACCGAATAACCGACAGGTTATTTAAATCGGATTGGATTTTATGACAATCTGAAATATCATCAACAGCATGAAACAGCTTTAAATCATCCGCGAATAATAAACATTTTGAATAATTTAAGTTCTCACTAATATCATTAATAAAAATAATGAACAATATCGGACCAATATGCGAGCCTTGTGGAACCCCAGAAGACACCTTAATAACGCACGATAGGTAATTCTTTATCTTAACAACTTGAAATCGGTTTGATAAGAAACTAGTAACCCAATTTACTATTTGTTCGGAGAATCCCAAGCATTCAAGTTTTCTAGATAAGACATTATGTTGGACACGATCGAAGGCTTTAGCAAAGTCGGTATAAATAGTTCAACTTGTCTGTGTCCATTAAAAGCATCCAATAAGAAGGTATCATTCAATGTCTGTCGAAGTATTAGCTAGAGAAGTAGTTGTTTCGAAAGTGATTTATTTCTTGTAGTCATAATAAGACTCATTTGTTGTAGATTTTACGAAATATTTTCGGGTTTTTTTCTAATTATGTAACATGGTAATAATGTTCTAAGCTACAATCTATTATATATTTTTTAATTGGTCGATTGAATTCCATTAAATATTTGACTGTGGTACAAATTGATGAAATTAAACAAAATTTTGTTTTGCCGTTATATTTGTGGAATTACCAGTGAATAATAATATAGATAGATAGTCATCATCAAACATTAAGATTGATTTAAGCTAATAAATTTAATAATCTAGTTACATTTTTGTTTTAAGAAAAGGAGGATTAAACCGTCCTGTAATAATAATGTATCGAATTAGTATGTATTTTACAATTAATAAATAATTGTTGAACTCTTAATAAAATTATTATATTTTAGCGGAAACCTATTTAACTAGGATAATATAAGAATAAAAATAAATAACCTTATTTTTTTGAAAATTATTTTAATTATAAATATTTATATAATAATAATTCATTAATTCTATGAAATAGTTGAACAACATCTGATTAAATTTCGTCATGGTTATGAAATAAAGCAACCTTTTTGTTTCAGATTCTTGTCATTATAATCCATTTTTCTAACTAACCAAGTTCTCTACCTGCTTTAGGGTCGCGGGTTCATGGCCCCCGCCGGTTCTCCGTAAACTTAATACAAGTAAAATATATTATTCTCGGAATGTATACTTGAAAGTAAAAGAAAATACGTTATGTGTTTAATTTCATTTAAAGATTTTAGTAATGTCGATAATATTTGATACAGCAATAATGTATTCGACAAAAACCCCGCAAACAAATTGTTCCGTATGAATAACTGAATAAACGAAACAAAAACGAGATGCAATGTTTGAAAAAAAGGTAGTCCGCAACACGCAATTCATCATCACGTACTTAATTTTAAATGTATTAATTTAAATTTATTCCGCTTACAAATTACATAACTGTACCGTGCCTTTAGCATCCACTAAAAAAGACATATTTTCACTTTGACACCCGTTTTATGACATTATAAATTATGTCGCGCAGTGACACAGGTCCAAATGTGTTTCGGGCATGGAATGAGAAAAAAAGGAAACATTTTAGGGCCCCGGCGAGTTTTAGAAAGCGACAAAGGAACATTCGGCGGGACCAACAATACAAATTTACCTGGAGTACTTGGAACTGTGAGATCGCCTGGTTTTTCGGGTACACACTTATTATTCGGTGGAACCTTTAGCCGCGACATAAAGGGAGACTTTCGGATGCTGCATTTAAGACCAGATGATTGCCAGACTTAAAATTAGCCAGTCTAGCTGAAGAGTAATACAAAGGCGGAGCTATCGCTTATTATTGGGGGCATAAAGGGTATTACGGTGTAATACTCTCTAGTAATTTAAACTTAAGGTAAACCGACAATATTTTAATTATTTTTCTCTGCAATATTTATAACCTTTTAAAATTTTAATTATAACAATTATTCATTTTGTGTTAGAGCTAGTGACAGACAAGTGCCACAAAACTAATAATATTTATCGATAATGTTAGTAATTCATATTTCATATTATTTTTTACAGAAATAACTTTTATAAATAGGCATTATAAGATTGGTTTGATTTATAGAATTTGTCAGGTAAATATTTAGTTATTTTTATTATTACTGATGAAGGTTTCAATTAAATTACACTTGGTTTGTTTCACATTTTTTCTATATTTACTCGACTAGTTACGCATTTTAAGACATTATCAAGAGTTTATTGTGAAACAAACTAAGTGTAATTTAATTTAAACCTTCATCAGTAATAATTCAAAATGTTTCACCAACCGATAAATGCGAAAGTAATTCAAGAAATGTAATTTTTATTGTTAAAAAAGTAACATTGAATATCTTTTTAAACTAAAATAATTATTAAAACTATTATTTTGAATAATATTTGATTTACTTATAATAATCTTGTCTGAAAGAATTAATAGCGAATATCTAACAAATAATATCTAGACTTTTTGTTTTGTTTTATTTTGTTTATTAAAGAAAAAAAATACATTAAAAGTTTTTATTTAACGAATTATTAAGAGCACGCAATATAATAGGAAATTGGAATAGGGTCATTGATTTTTTTAAACAAACTTATAGTTGATTTAATCCTTGTGGTACACTTATATTATTTCCATTTCTGGTCAAACTTAAAAACATCTGATAATGCATGTTACAAAAAATAAGTTCTCATTTATGTAAAAATTCACTAAAAGGCTCTACATTATTTATTAAAATTTTGTAGAAATATACAAATGCAACAGTGATTATTTTACTTTTCTAAGTAGTTAACGTAAAAATACTTTTTCCTCATTTTCAAAAAACTTCTGTTGTTTCAGTTAAATTTAAATTATGTGTTAATTTAATTGCATTTTTAGCACATAGCTCTCTTAAATGTTTGATTTGAATCCTAAACAATTATCGTATACTCAAAAATGTATTTGTATTTTGTATATGCTTTGTTTCTCTTACAATAAATAAATTGATTACAAAAGGATAGATAAAAATATGTACTTAAAATTTTGACGTAAGATGAGGGGAGTTCACTCGGCAGAATGTTCTTCCACTCCAGCCCATTGCTGCGTTATCAGTTCTTCAGATGATCCTTCTTGCAGACTTCTAATTGCCATTTTGGCTTCATTTTGATTTAAAAAGCATTTGGCGACTAAAATGCGCTGATTATATTTTTTTACTCATGTCAAACTGACATTTCTAAACAAAAAATTAATTTAATATCGCAAAGCAGTAGAATTAAATCTGGATTTTACTATTAAAGCATTAAACTAAAGATTTTTAGCAGCCATAGCATAAACTCACAATAAGTTATAAATAAATAAGAAAATTAAAGGACCCTTAAGGGGTTCACATTTTAATATAAAATCAGAATCAAAATGACATTATATGACAACACATATTTATAGGTCCATTGGTACTAAGCACTTCTGAGCATTTATTCTACATAGCTTATAAAACAAACTTCGTGTAGTCGCAAATCAAATTTAATCTATTCACAATACATCGCCTTAAACACGCCCAGGTAATTTATTTTAACCAAAATTCATCGCCGATTTTGAAGATTTTTATCACTAAACAATATTGTTTCTAATTCACTTATAGTGCTACAAATGAACTGCAGCCTAGTGATTTTTGGTCATAGGAATTTACTTTATATAAAATGTAAGTAAAATTTTAATGTCCTTTCTACAAGGCATTAGTATAAAATTTTGTCAGATTTATTAACACCGCCCATCAATTGGTTGTATGTGTGAATCATAGATATATTATTTGAATCCTTTTATAATTAGGTCTTTTTCAGTGTCTACGTTACCATCTGTTCATAATGCCATTTTTTTTAAATTTGTCCCTGTAAGAAATTGCTGTAATATCTTGGTTGACCAACTATTGTCTTTCTTTTAAAATATGCTTTATATTTCGTTTTCTTTTCTTTACTTTTTTGAAATAGTGATTTGGCGACCTTAACCTCTGTATAAAATCATCAGTATACAGATGGCATTCCTTGTTAAAATAATTTATCAAACTCAAAAATATACTTAACACCTCCTTTTTTTCTAATTTCTTCCATATCCTCATTAGATTTAGTACCACGGTAGCAATAAAATCCTAAACAATATTTTGTTACAGAACCACAAACATCGAAAACTTTATACCCTACATATTATGGATTTTATTAGATTAATAATTGTTTGCGAATGAGTTCCAATAAGAGAATCATCAATACTCAGTTGGCACGCTCAACGAAGAAGGACTTAAATCTAGTATATGGATCATACTCTGAATGTCTCGGTCGTGCTACAGTTTTATTTGTCTATTAAATGAAAAAATATATTAGTAATTGAAATTGATTTCTTGAAAACATTTTACTGAACCAAGAAATTCTTCTTGTTTTGTTGATCGAATATGAATAAATGGTATGTTATGCCTTGTTATGCCTATTTCTATTCTAGTAAAACAATAACAAATGTTTGCATCTATGGGATGGTCAGAGATTTCCAAAATCTTGGGTGTGGTATTGGGTTTGGATTTTGTTAATATTCCAAAAATTATACGTTTTTTAAAAGCGAAATTATATAAAATGGATTAAAATATTCTTCTTTTCGTTCATTAAAAGACGTGCTTTGCTCCGGGTAATTCGCAAAATATGTGTGGAGATTTTTTTGATAATTTTATAGTTTCATCTTTTCATAGAATAAAATTAAAAGCCGCGATATCCTGACCGGCGTTTATGGAGATACCGCGATGCCAGGAGACTGATGATATTTTTCTTGTAATCGGTGCAACAGCTGTGGAATTTTATGACTTTGTCTATATCTCAGATTTAATCAAATGTATTTATACTGCACACAATATAAAAATAATATTACGTATTACAGAAAGTTGAGGGTGTATGGAAAAATTGCTTTATCAGCTTCTCCCTTCAACATTTGTGAGGCTAAAGCATATAGGCGTCTTATGATGAAAGAATTACTTCTGTATTTAGCAATGTGAAAGATTTACAATCCTAAATGAAGAAGTTTGTCGCCTCTAATTGTATAATGAATGATGCAACACGCTTGTTTCTCATTGTTTATAGATGAGTGTGCATCAATTGAGGATTATAGTTGCTTAGTGATATTTTATTAGGTCAAAACTATTCAATCATATTTTGTTAGTATCTTTTGTAGGTTTATTGAACAAAGCAACAGAAATTTGATTAAAATGATGACTTTGATCAGCAAGGCTATCAAATATTTTAGAATAGTGTATGAACCAACATATTTAACCAATTATTAGAAGCAATGCAGTATAGAATGTCGATATATTTTATACCTATCAGTTATATCACTTATGTATACAAATGACAAATTTTTATCTTAATGGACATCTAGACACAGAAGGGGGTAAAAATATAAACCCAAATTGTTAAATTTTTTGTCCAACTTTTTTTGGATTCAGATTTTAGACCTACTAGGCCAAGTTAAATAAAAGAACTCGCGAATATTTATAGATTGTGTTATCAATAAGCTAAAGCAAATCAACTGCTGATAAAAACTGAGTCTATAATGATTTACAGCAAATCCTAAAAAAAAGTATTTAAAAATCTATAGAAATAATTCAGTTATTCACGTTAATCATTGCTGTAAAAACGCTGAACACCGCCTTAAAAACAATTAAAACACTTTAGTCCTAATTTAGGACTGGCCTACGTTATGCCAAATAAAATATGTGGATTAGAAAATGTTAAACACAATTTCAAGGTTATCGATATAAAAAGCCTTTGACAAGGCCTCATTCGACACTATTGGACAAGCCTAGTCGATAAATTAGTTGTATTAAGTGAATGAATTAAATTTTGGGCAACAGAGCAAGAGTGACGCGAGTAAAGAAGGATAATCTAATATAATCTGATAATCCTACTTAAAAGTCGCTGCAAAGGTGTAATGCGAAATAATGGGAAGTACCTCAAGATTGAAAAGTTGTGTACAGATAATAATATCTTAATTAATACATTTAAAATATATCTAATGATGTTTAGTATAAAACAAAATCTGTCAATCTGAAGCACCCTTCATGCAAAGGTTGATATTAAAAATTAATTCTCGATCCTAAGTTCTTTCTTGTATCCATTATTTACTGCTATTTGTTTAATTGTGTTAATTCCAGTATGTAGGGATTGTGGGCTCAAGGGTCAATTAAATGCTCTATGGATCATTGAATTAAAACTTGCTACTTTATGTTTTTTTAGGATGTCGGGAATGATTAGGAATAACGGAATCTGTATAGGTATGTAGGTTTTCTGTAAATATTAAAATTAAGTTTGTTATTTCTATATAATTGTTCTTGTTCAAGTTAGTAAATTAGTGAATTTGCACTATATATGTATTACTTCCGGTTTCATCATCATTAAGTGAACACTGACATTAAACAAATAATATTATTTGATGAAACAAGTTTTATAAAAAATTACTTTTATTCGTAATGATACAATAAATTAAAGACTAGTTTATCGTATTGTTCCTGTTACGTGCCGTTTGAAGACGACAAAAACGAAACGATTGACTGAAGTACCTTACGCTAGCTATTATTATTGTAGACCCTTCTGTTTAATGTAATAGGAAGTTCTACTATGTTTCTTCTCAACTGATCACATTCAAACGAAATCTTATTCTTCATTTTTGAGTTAATTATAATATTGTCTTTGTTTAATAATGGGCTGCCGAAGATCCCTGGTTCCTACAGTAACCAATAGCATGCTTGCTGAGTTGCACATCTATACATCTGTTTTGGCATTTTAAGATTTCAGTAAATTAAACGTGCTTTTGCATAGTGAACAATTTCTTTTTTATGGGTTATATCTCTACTTGGGCTCTTAGTTATGGTAAAGTATTGAACTTTTTATATTGATTGATTCCACTAATACCTTGTACAAAATATGCATTATAATAGGTCACGGACGATGCCATAAGTCCAATTTCTTCCTAAGTGACCATTTTTTAAATAATTATGATGCTATGAGTATTTGAACATTGGCTTGGACTTCAAGCTTTTTGTTGGGATGAAGTAATTAGTTTTGATAACACTTCACTAGTTAATTGAAAACACAGTTATATTCCTTTCTTCACTTTTTGTAATATAACTGTGTTTTCAATTAAGTGATATTAACCTTCACGTACTCGAGTAATAATAACTAAACAATAATAATAATAACTAAACTTTATTTCAAAATAATGTTAACAAAACATAAATGTGATTATTAACTTAAATGAAATAGGGTTAAGGAGTAATAATAAAATAAACTAAACTTTACTTGACAAACGACATACTAAAATAATCATTTATAGAATATAGTTCTGCATCCACCAATAAACGAAAAACGGCTTTCTTATACTTGCAAAATGTTTGTATTTCTTGAATTTGTGTCGGTAATTTATTATAAAACTTAATACATCTGTAAAATATAAAATAGTAACTACATTAACTTCACTAGTTCTTAGAGAAATGGATTAACGTTAACCAACGAATAATTATGCAGTAACAATTTTCCCCGAATTTTGGCGCAAGATTTTTGACATTATTTATTTTACTCTTATAATAAAAATATTTCCCTTATTAATATTATACCTTCCTTAACAGGCTGTTGCATATTTCACAAACTATTTCTGAGTCAATTTTGTTTTTTTATTCAAATTTCAGCAAATCTGTTATGTACCAGTATGATACTAGTATACATCAAAGTTTCTAAACTGCTGAATTTAATTAATTTTAAATTATATAATTGAGCTATATTAGAAGAATGGAAATAAAATTTGAATATTATAAAAATATGTCATGTATGGTATTATCAACTTATTATCGTTTTATTATTTTTCACATTGACAAAGAAGCCATTTTTACCAAATTGGATTTTTTAGTTTTACGTACAATGAATTATCTGAAGAGTAATTAATAAGTAAAAAAAGACAAATTTTAAGAAATCAGTTATTGATCGATGTTAGACGCTGGACATTAGACGGAGTTAACTTGACATTTAGTCATTCAATTGCCATTCGTTGGCGTACTCGTAATACACAATATGCGTGTATCTTCCTTCCTTGATTTTATTGACCATTTTCGGTTAAAAATTCTACTTTCGGAATCTGGAATAAAGCATTTAATAAATGTATATCGCAAGAACATCCAATAAAAACAAAAATCACATAATGAGGGATGTTTTTATTACGAGAAAAATTTTCGAAAACGAAACTTTCCTGTTATATACTAGAAGTACATTACAGTAAGAAAGAAGATTTCTTACTGTAAAAATGATTGAATTTCTTACATTTACTTCTATCTACTTCTGGTATTGATTTTTCTAAAAATAAGTTATTTGAGACTTTCTTTTGGAACCAATAGATTGTGGAGAAATAGAAGACTGATGCCGATTTACTATATTGATCTTCTACTGTTTGTAGGTTTGTTCAGTTCAGTTAATTCTTGATGTACTTTGATTATATTAATGGTAGGTTTCTCTTTCTTTGTTTTACTCCTAATTTATGTGATTATTTTATTCTGATTTTTGGCTATGTTCTAAATATGTCATTAACATAATTACAAAACTTTTATTTAATTAATTCAAGTAATGATCTCTAGCTCTTCTGTGGTTTTAGTATAACATGCTAAAGCCTCTACGAATCTCGCGCTTCATTTAATTATTTGTTATGTGCACGCGCTTATCTAGTACACCAATTATTTTAAAGCTTTTTAATAAATTACTTCAGAGAAAAAGCTAGCAGCTCCTTTGGTTATTTTGAAACCTATATGAAATTACGAATTCTGTCAATGAAAGAATATGAATATCGTATGTGAATTTCCAATATTGTAATATAAGATGTTTAACACGTGTCAAACAATTTGGTATAAACAACTTCACTGCCTTCTATTCCCGAGTGGTAAGAGTTTATATTAAGATAGACTTACAACTCTTTACATAAGTAGTCTTTGATACAGCTGTAAAACTTAAGACTCTTGAGGGAAACTTGGTTATTTGGGATGAGATAGATTTATTCTACTTTGAGAAGACTTTTGTTCATCTTTTTTAGCTATTGTTTCCGCTACTACTATTATCAATCATTACTTTGAATCTTGCGTTGAAGTCAAATTTGATCCACAAGGTGCTCGAAGATGTTTAAATAAGTTTTGTTGTTACCAGTATTTTAGAGTGTCAATTTTTATAGATTGCTCAGTTCTAATACATTCCTACAATGAGAACGTACCCTCTTTTCGAATTTCTTCGAGTAGAGGAAGTAGGTTTATTTAAGTTTCCATTGATACAGAAGATGTGATATGTGCAGTTGTTTTCATTCAAGTATTTAATGATTCTTCTATTAGATAGTTACTATCATAATATATGGTATACCAAACGTAATTGTAAATTACTTTGAATAAATGTCATGGTTGTTTCGTAAGTTTTATATTTATTCAAATATTTTAGATATAATTGTTCGAAGAACATCATGGGTAGAAAAAGTAACAAACTTTGAAGTACTAAAAAAGATGAACAAAGAACTGGAATTACTAACAACAACAAAGAGAAGGAAAAACAGTCTATTAAGGGCACATACATACATAACAATAAGTAAGAATTGTTATAGCTAATTGTAGAAGGCAAAATTGAATGTAGAAGAACCATAAGTTTATCAAATGATGGTCGCCAACTATAACTATGATTTACTATAGGAAAGAAAGAAGTAATGAAAAACCTGTTGGATCTTGTAAACATTGCCTAAAAATCGGAAATGATATACGAGAAATATGATATATTGATTATAGCAAATTTCTTTTATTTGCATACGATTTAAAGTTATATACTACACTAAATAGTAAAGTGGAAGCTAACTTCAATAAATCCGCTTGTAAATGCTGACATCAAGCGGATTTATTGAAGTTGGCCTCGTGGTGTAAGAGAAATTTATTAGAATTAAATTTAAAGAAATGTTGTACTATGTCATTTTATAAATATAGAAATCAGGAATTGATTACTTTATTAATAATGTAAGATTAAAAAGACAAGTTAGTGTTATCTTGGTGTAACATTTGATTGCAAAATGAAATCGGAAATCTAAAATGGCATAAGAGGGTTATATAGATAATTCGATTCAATGTAAGTTTGTAGGATTGTTTGATTTTGACCAATTTGATGAAGTCATCTGACCAATTTAATGAAGTACAAATTGAAATAATAAAGAGTTTTTTTTTATCCTCACGAGGTGGTGTCGCTTAGCGTCCCTGCACTGCGGTCTCCGTGGTCCTTTTGTGCACCTCTGGCTGTTTTACTCCTTTTGAACTCCTGTATCTTCTAACAAGTTCAGGAGTTTCTGCCAGGGGATATTCCTTAGCTGTTCTGCAGGAAGCATGGGCTTCCCGAGTTTCGCCTTGCGTTCTTGTTTGTATGCTTCGCAAGTGCACAGTAGGTGTTGGGGAGTTTCCTCTTCTTCCAGACACCCACGGCATAGGGGGCTTTTCTCAATGCCCATCCTATGTTTGCGCTTGTTCAGGTCACAGTGCCCAGTAACTAGTCCTGTGATTTTTCTTAGTTTCGATCTGCTCAGTCTAGACAGCTTCAACATGCTGTCAGGTATCGGACCATCTAGGAAGAGTCTCGTATGCCTCATTCCATGTTGGTTTTGCCATGCCTTTTTGCGCTCCTCTGCTAACTTGCATCGGATTATTTCCTTTCCGGTTTCATGGGGTATACTGAAAGCGGGTTCAGGTCCTATGAATTCACCTGCTGCTCCTTGTTTAGCCAGCAGGTCGGCCCCCAAGTGTCCAATAATTCTTTGGTCCTTGGGTATCCATACTAGCTGTGTTTCTCTTGTTGTCGCCAGTGCGTCCAGTCTGTTTATGCAAGTCATGACCAGCCTGGACTGCACATAATAAAGTTTCTTTTATGCAAATTCACATTCATTACATACACATACGGTTGTAGCCGAACTAGCGATAGCGAAACTGAAGCATTATTGGTCTTGACCTGTAGTCAGATAGATCACCAGTACATTTTGCTATTGAAACTTTATTAATGGCACTTTATAGTAAAGAGAGTAATCTTTTAAAGTAGAAAGCTCATTGACACATATAAAAACACAATTGACATGCCTGAATGACCTAGACGACGATAGCCGACCATTACTACTTCTACTTGTAAGAAATAAAGTTTTAAGGTTTATTATCTTCGTGTTTTCTATTTACAAATTTACTTTTTGTGATCCTCTATGAGACCCATAGCATCAATTAAATCATAATATCTTAACCCTGCCAAAATTCAATCGATAAAACAGTCTTAATCTTAAATATATGGGCCCAAAATAGTTATGGAATTATATGATCTATTCCAAAAATATACGTAGATTTACAATATCCTATCAAAAAAAATTGAAATAATTGTATGTTTCCGAATGGTAATGCAAAAGCTAAGCTGAGTCTTTGATGTAGTTAATTTGGATCAGCTTAATTTAATTTTATCACCTATTTCAAAAATATTCATAGATTCATAAATAATATATGCTACGAGGAAAGGAAAAATGGCAAAATAAAAGCTAACCTGTCTTTGACGTAGTTTAAATAATTTAAGATGAGCGATACTTCTTGAATATTTAGAGTTATCACAACTAGTTCTTCAAGCTAGAAAAAATAGTGTCTATTTCCAATTATTTTTGAAAGTTATTAACTACTTTTTTTCGGCGTATTTAATATGTAATTTCATAATTGTAGTTACTAAGAATTAATTATCCGCTAACAGAGTATATTTATTAATTGTTTAAGTAGTTTTACTGATTTCCGCTTAGCTGAATTTGTGATCATGTTTGTATTAGTATAAACCCTTCTTCCGTCAAACTTTTTTCTCATATGCGAAAAATTGAAGTTTTGTAGAGCACAAAACACTACAAAAACTAATCAGACAAATTTATGACTAACTGCAAAAAAATAATCTTTAATAACTAACTAACTTTGTAATATCAGGAAATATCACGTTATTTTTTAATAGTCAACTACAATGAATAAATAAAATCAAGAATTAAAAAATACACTATATATAATATTATTACCATTATGTTCTAAGGTTCATTTTGCACAGGTATTAATCCTTCAAGGTAGATGTTGAAAATTCACTCGGCATCCATTACCAAACCAATCCTCTACTGGTAAGGACAATTAACATGATTATGCAGGACGTAAAACAAATTTCACAGATAAGCAATCGAGGCTTGAATTCGGTTGCAACTCCATCTAGTGGTGTAATGGAGTGGATGGCTTTAAATTACTCTTGCACTCTCGGTCAACTCAATAACTTCGATCGTCCTTGACGATACAAATGCAAATCCAGAAATGACGAAATCTGATCGTACGGCCAGTAATTCCGAACTAGCGAGTGTGTTAGTCTGCCAGGATGCAATTTCCACGCCATCTAGTGTACGAGTGTAATTGTATTCCCCATAATGATGCCATTAGTCACATGTAATTTAGCAAGAACAATTACGAAACATTTAATAATATTTAATCATTAGGCAAAACTTTTATCTATAGTTTAGAAATTCAAAGAAAAACTTCTTTAAAACTTTAAATATTGTAATAATAACTTATTTTAATAGTATTAATAAATCTAATGATTTTTTACTTGAAGCGATTATTGTTAATAGTAACAATTATTTAGGGAATTTAAAATATAAACTTGTGAATATAAATGTGTATTTCTATTAAATAGTAGAAATAATTGTGCTTTACACTTTTACAAAGTGCAATCAATTGAAATTTCACTAATTTATTTATCAAGTTTGAAAACAAAAATCTATGTACAAATTGATATTTTCGAACATCTAAATTGATCAATAATAAATTAAAAGCTTTGAACAAATCTAACAAAACAGCTTTCCTTTTCATTGGGGCTTGCCAAGGATGACATTGATAAATAGATTATAGTCAATTAATTAACTACTACCAAATAAATCTTCAAGATTTCAATTTTTCTATCGCTTATCATCTGTCTTAATATCGGGACCAATTAGGTTTCGGCGCGTGTTCATAAAAATATAAATAAATTTTCTAGTATATCCACGCGGAGAGATGCATATCGCCAAGATGATGATACATTACTGCACGTGCCCAAGAAATGACTAATATATTCAAAACAACAATCCGATAACATAATTTCCTAATATATTAACCACGATGGGCGGCATAAAATAACTATTAAATATGCATATAAATATTACCGGCGCGTTAAAATTGATCGAACCCCAATAAAATTCTCGTCAATATTTATTAGTAAGACTACACTCGATATTTCAAATATCAAGAAAGTTAATTTCCTGCAAACATGGAAACATCTCATTACTTCGAAACGAATCAGACACTATAATGACGTTCATATATTACACACACGTATACTCGTATATATTTATGTGTGTATATTGAGTTTTAGCTACAAATATGTAAATTTATTAATATTGCATTGAACTTTTGATCGCAACACGATACCGTCATTGATTATTAATAAAACTAAATTAATTAAAGAAATGAATAATAATTTTTATTACTCATCATATTCATTTTCCGAATTTAAAACTTAAAAAATTATTGATAAAACAACATTTCTTTTTATTTTTAGAAAATTCGAAGTTGCCTTTTTTATTATTATTTATTTATTATGATACCTGTTAAGAAAATACATTAATAGACACATATATAAAAAATACATTAAATTTTGAGCACAAGAATCACAGGCGGACTTAATTTTTCAGAAAGTTCTTCCAGTCAAATCCTGATGGAATGTTCCATATTTTTTAGCAATAGGGCTCTTTATTCGCCCTATTTATGGTACTGTTCTTGGGCGCAAAAAGGTTGCATTGTTATTTTAAAGATATTAATTTTACTGATCATGTGATACCGGTGGAGCATTTTTCCTCATATTAATACTTAAATCCAGCAAGTAGCTTCTTTGAATTTTCGTCGGTACATACTTTTAAGTGTTCTCTCAAATATTTTTTGAAGAAATTTTTCATAAAATTTCGTTCAGTTTTTCATTTGGTGTTTATAACATGTGATCTATTGGATCAGCAGAGCTTCCATATATTTTACAGAGGTTTCTAAAAATCTGTTATACGTCAGTTATACCTATTGTTAACGGTAAATCCTCTGATAACTTATTAAACGACGCAATGGAATTTTTCTCCCATTTATACGGTAAATGATATCCTGAGTGAATTTCTTCAAATTGGAAAGAGTTTTGCTCTTTTTATTAGAAATTGTAATGTTTGAATTCCTTTCTAAATTATACAACTATATTGGGTTGAGTCTTAAGTCATTTCAATAGATATCTACAATTGTATTTTTAACCAACTATCCAATCACATAACCTAAATACCAGTTGACAGGAAACCCAGCGCAAAAAACCAAAGCTGTCGAAGCGCTCTACATTATTATGTACACTTAATAATAAAGGATCACTTTAATCAGGAAATCTGAAAAAATATAATTTGATAATAATTGATTGATTGATAAAAGTCAAGCTTAAGTAGTAAATTGCTTTCGTCAAATGATCTAAAAATAAGAAATAAACGAAAGAGAGTAAGCACTTTTGCAAAATTATGCAATAGAAGTAAATACTAAGCCAAAATTATTTCAAATTGCCAACTTTTTATAGTTTATGTTTAGACTGCTGGAGGTCATTACTTTGTGATCTATGCTTTCATACCTTTACCAGATGTATCTAAAGCCTTTTATTTGCTTTTTCTATTGTTAGCGTTATTTCTCATTAAATTTGTTTGATCTTCTGTTTGGACCTTATTGCAGTTTCTCTGTAATATTGGGATGAGTAATTTTCCTTCCGACAAATAGAAGTCTACATTTGTTTCATGAATGATTTTCTCATTTACCTCGTGGTGAAACATTGTGGAATAATAGGTATTAATTAAAAACACTTGGTTTGTTTCACTAAATTTTATATTCAACAAAATGCTGTAAAAAGCGAAACTAGTCGAGTAAATATAAAATTTAGTGAAACAAACCAAGTGTTTTTAATTAATACCTATTAGTCTACATTTGTATTTTTAATCAACTATTTTCAGTCTAATCATCTAACCTAAATACCATTTCACAGAAGACACTTCAATTGCCTTTTAAAACAAGTAAGTGAAAAGGTTCAGTAGTCATTGTAACGCAGTGGTCGAAAGATGAAAAAACTGAGAATTATCGATATGTTTTACTGTTCTACTTCAGAAAAGGGAAAACACAACGCAATGCACTGTGTAGATTAAAGATTGCTTAACAGAACGCCAGTGCCAGAATTTGTTTGCCAAATTCCGTTCCGGTAATATGGCGCCCCTTTGACATTGAATGTCAAAGTGGCGCCACGTTCAGGAAGGCTAGTTAGAGCCGAAGACGATACATTAAAAGCATTAATCGAAGCAAACCCCCTTGAGAGGTCGCAAAAATATTAAACATTTTTCAAACGACAGTCGAAGGACATTTGCGCAAGCCGGGATATGATAGGTAAAATGAAAATTTGGGTTCCATGTGTACTCTAAAGAAATTCATTAGATAAAGTGCATAAACAATAAAAATAATCAATTTTTCAAACGTATTGTTGTGAAAACGATCATGGTGAACAAGCTACACCCACTTTGACCATCAAATATCCATCAAAAGAAGTCGCACATTGGACAAAGTGAATGAAGCAGCCAGAATTGGTAAATCGTAAAGGTGTAGTCTTCCACCCTCACATCGCGAGACCACACATAGTTTAGTAACTCGCCAGCAGTTGCTGAAGCTTGGATGGTATTTGATAGATTATCCACAATACTTACCAGACCTTACGTCGTCCGACAACTATTTGTTTAGATTTTATAAAACTCTTTAAATAATAAACAATTCAATTCAGACAATAGTATCAAACAGCACTTGCTTAATTTCTCATGAACACTAAATATCTCCTTTCTGTTCGTTATAAACTTGTTGCGCATGAACTAATAGAATATACCTTCTTCCATTTGTACAATTGGTTATTCTGAAAATGCCTCTCCATTTGGTTCTTTTTGTTAATAAAAAAGTATTTTTCTTGATCTTTATTAGTACTTATACTTATAATTTGATGAACAAAAAAATTAATTGGGTACTTATTAGGTACTCAAACTTTTCAATGTATGGATCTTTTGGGGGTTTGTTTTACCATTTGTGTAATTGATTTATTTCTATTGAGATAAATGTGTAAGAAAGCAGTTTTATTGAGCACGGTTAAATTGCGACTGCATTTTTTGTTAAAAAAACAACAAAATTAAATTTTTGTAAAAAAATCTTTATAATTATAAAACGTATTCTTGCATAATAGTGATGTTAAATGCTGTTTGAATGCTTGCAAATGAAGCGATCTCAACTCTTGACGCGTACAATATGAATGTTGTTCAACTTGGACAGAATATTTTGGAAGATTTCTTTTTACATACATTATATAATCAAAAATACATATAGCATCAGCAGTTAATATGATAATTTTTGTCTGTTATGGAGATTAAACATGATTCTTAAACATCTGCATTGAAGATTAAACACTTGATTAATGTGTGTTTTGTATTCTCAACAAATAATGGCATAGTTAATTTGTGAAGCAACAAAAGCATGATATGCAGTAGCTTCTATAAAGCAACATTTCACTAGGTTTTTTTATTAAAAATATATTTGTGGAAATTTTTTGACAAATTTTGTTTATGAGCTCTGACTATGTCAATCCGGGATCAAATATAACGCTAAGGAATTGTATTGTTTCTGTTGTATTCTGTATTTCTGAAAATGGGGGACTTTATAAGTGAATTAGACTAAGCAGTTGGTAATTAAAATAAATTTGTGTAGCGAGATGATAGCCTGGGGACAGTAATTTGCACCTTGTTAAGAAGATATGAACAGTCAACCACTTTGTTTATGAGTTTATAATTATTGTATCACCACTATAATCTCTACGGCTGGAAAGTGCCTCAAAGTCATGGCGCGTCAATAAAAAGTTATAATCAATATTTCTTTGTGAAACTGTTCAACTGTTAATATTGGGTATACGCACTGTGGTGACCAAATAACAGACGCATATTCAAGTTTGCTTCGAACCAAACCACAGTAGTGAGATTTCATAGCAGAAGGATCAGTAAAATGTTTGCAAATACGTATGAAGAAACCAAGTGATTTAGATGCACTCAAGTACAACCAAGTTATATGGCAGATAAATGTAAGTTGGCTGTCAAACCATACCCCAAGATCTCTCATCTCACTTAGCTTATATAACAAAATACCATTTACATTATAAGAAAAATTAAAATAAGAACGTTTACGAGCATGTATAACCACAGAGAACTTCATTATATTTAATTTTAACATATTTTTCTTACACCAATTAGTAATTATGTCTAAATTATCCTGAAGTAAAAGTGCGTTACTCAAATTATTAATAGTGGCAAAAATCTTCAAAACATCAGCCTAAGCCAGCACATTACAGGTTAAAGAATTAATTAAGTCATTCATATATAATATAAATAATAGAGGTCCTAGGTATGAGCCCTGAGGAACCCAGGATGTAGAAATAAATTAAAATGACTGCACATAACTCTTACGATTACATAAATAGGACGCAATTAGTTGTATAATAGAATTACATAACCCAAATGCTTCCAGCTTACTCAACAAAATTTTGTGATCAATTGTATCAAATGCACGGGAAAATTCCGTCTAATTGATCGCGACTATCTAAGACTTCACCGATACGCTATATGATAACTGATAAGTTAGTAAGTATTGATCGTCCAGTCATGAAATTATGCTGAAGTTCAGATATCATGCCCTTAACTTGACAGTATACCTCACAATAGATGATATGTTCAAATACCTTGGCAAAATTACAAAGTATAAGCTAATTATGTATGTCACTCCTATCACCTGTTTTATGCACAGGGCTTATACGTGCCCGATTCCAGATATTCGGAAATGAGTTGAAAAGTACTACTAAATTAAAAATAATTAATAACGGTTTTACAAAAAAAATCTTACAATCTTTGATCAAAAAACTTTGCACTTGGTCGTCACAAGAGCTAACATTGTTTTTTAGTTTGTTGATGCTTTTGAGGACATCGTTTTCACTAATTACATGAAATTAATAGAGGGAAAAAAGTGTAACTATTTATTCTAAATTGTTACTTATAAAACTATTAAGTGGAACACCATTGATTGGCATATCGCTTCTTTCTTCAACATATGGTGGTAGAGAGTCAGAAGAAAAGAGCTCTGCAAATGCTGATACAATATCTTCTGGTACGTTATACACAGCATCATCATCATTAAGTTGAGACGGAACGCTAGTATTATCAAACTTACTGCGCAAGAAGTTTTCTTGGCTTCGGTAATGATTTTACATTCAATGTAAACCACGTCGGAAAAGATGTATTTCTTGGTGCATATCTGGGCATAGAAGCATCAGATATATTATAAAGGACATTATAGAATTCTTGAACAGCTTCATTAAAATCAGTAAGACTCTTTAGAAAAGACCAAATATCACAAAAAAGTTTATCATATAGAATGAGATAGTTGGCTTTTCTGAAGTTATAGCGGCTGTTACTAGTAAAAGGGAATAAAGTTGGCTTAATAGGCACCTCAAAATCCATAAACGAAGCGAAGCAAATCTTCAGTTATGAGTGGCATCTAACGTGTTCCATAACAAATTAAACTCGATATTAGAAAGCACAAGGTCAAGAAGTTTACCATTTTCATTATAAATCATGTTATACTGATGGAGACCCAAAGTGATGATAAAATTATTTAGAATATTAACTTTAGGAATTAGAGTTGAAGATTGTGCGTGTTCATTGTATTGTGGCATGTTAAAATCACCCAGTATTAAAACCTGTTTATCAACAAGAAGTGCGTCCAAATATTCCAAGAAAATGGCTAAATACTCATTTAATATTTCTGGCGGTATATACAGAACAACCGTACAAAAAGTTAAACGACCAGTTTTGAATCTACAGGCAACTATAGCAATTAAGGGAACACGGTTTACTAAGTGTGTGGTATCAAGAGGCCCAGCAACCATACTTTAATCAACAGCAAACAGTACGTCACCTCCAGTGGAGCCCCCAACAGCAGAAAAATCACAGCGTATAATCTTATAATTGGAAGTCATAAGTTCTAAGTGTCTAAAATGGAATTATTTAGCCGTCTCAGTAAGTGCTATTATATCATATATATTCATTGTAGAGAGAGTACTGTCGGACATCTTTTGTTTTCCGAATTTTTGACAATAGTGGGTATACCACGAATATGTTTAATTTTTAAATATAGTTCTCCATCTGCAGTTTTGTGTGTCAATTCAGTCTTCAAGATCGATAATAATAGTCCGCTTGCATGCGAGTCTGATTACTAGAGTTATTAATTCTGTTGAATTTGTCAATTTTCTTTAATTTATTACAATTAAGAAGAACATTCATAACTAGAGAGCGGATTTCTAGCATTATGCTTATCCATAATATTAATAGCATCGAAATTTTTTTTAAATATCTATACGAATCTTGAAGAATGTGATTACTTAGCGCTAAGTTTTTTTTGCTTTTTTTGCTTATTTTGACTTTTTGTGCTTATTTTGACTTTTTGTGCTTATTTTCATGCTTTTTTAGATTCTGATGCTTATTTAGAGCATTTTCTTAAACATTTAAAAAACATTTAATAAAATTTTTCGTGTCTTTTGACAACATAATTGTTTAAAATCTTCATAATATGATACAATAATCATAATGAATTTTATTATTAATAAATATTAGTATAAATTACCAATTTACAATGGATTCGTTTATAAATAAGTAGATATAATATACCGTCTCATTATTCAGATAATACAGACGAACGCTTCATAGGAATGACACCTATGATATTCCGGATGTAAATGTCGTTAAACTAGGCCCAAACAGGGGCCCAGTAAGTATTAAATGTAAACAAATTTAAGTGATAGCTAATAATCAGGTGTTCTGCAACCGTACCAATTTTCTACTTTCGGCAAAAATACGAATGGGACGACTGGCGCATATTTATCGCTTTCGTTAATTTTCATATTCAAACTCGCATTCATAAACTATTGAATTGACATTCCAAAAACTTTGCTTATTTATCAAAAATTACTATATGCGTGAATCGTATTAACCTGGGGAATCACAGATAAATTATATTATATAATTCACATGTATATTTAACCCATAATGCAAAAGGTGAAAACCACAATACAAGAATTAATTAGAGACTATCCAGAATTAACAGTTTTATTTTAGTTCCCAACTGCATCCTAACTAGTCAAGACTTGTATGTAAAACATATTATAACAACAATACATCAAGAACGTTTGAAAAAGTTCAAAGCTGAACTAAAAAACAGCACAATTTCACAATCTTTAGCATCATCTTCAACAAACGATGGACAATTTAAATTAAATTCACATTTGTGCAAAATACTTTTACATTCGAATATCCCTTTAAGAAAATTACAAAATAATGCATTTAAATCTTTCTTGGAAAAATATTGTAAAATGCGCATTCCTGAGAAAAAAATATGTAGCTCTTGTGTACTATGAAATCATACAAAAAATTAAAGATATTATTAACAATAATTATATGTGGTTTAGTGTGGATGAAACCACAGACGCTTGTTTAATTTAATAATAGGAGTTTAACATGAAGACATCCAGCCAATAGTATTTTGATATATACAAAAGAAATTGAAGAAAACTGATAATAACATTATAGCAAAATTCATAAATGATGGACTGACAAGCTTATTTTTGCCGTAGACAATACCAAGTTAGAAAATTTTACTAATAATGCATTTTGTGCATTGTACAAGTTTAGCACATGGATAGAAACGAATTTCTGAAACTATAAGAATGAAATTTTCATTTGTAGATTTAATTAAATATGGAAAAATAGTTCTTATATTCTTCTGTGAGTGCAATTATTCAAGGAGTCATTACCTGATATCTCACTGCCCCATAAACCAGTGCTAACAAAATGGGGAACTTGGCTATATGCTACTATGTACTATGCGAACAATTTTGAAGAATTTAATAAGGTTATATACAACTTTCCCGAAACGACAAGCAAATCAGTTAAAGACTGTCAAACAGTTCTTAAGAAACAAGAGCTTCCTTCAAAACAATTTAGTTACATAAAATCGCGTTTAAATTTTGTGAGTAACACAATCAAATCTTTATAAAAGCAGATTCAATTTAGAAAATACTTGGACGCATTGACCAATAAATCAAAATAATATCGAAGGAAGTATTCGGTGAAAATGAAGGATTTTTAATATTAAATAAATTAAACTTAATTTTGAATGGTAATTTTCAAATGGATCCAGCTATAATTTAAAATAAAGAGTAGCTTTTCCACTTTCAAAAATTTATTAAGCGTCAGAAGTAATAATTTTTACAATTAAACCCCTAGAACAACATTTAATGATCTACTGTTTTCATGAATAGATTTTAGTTATTTTGAAATGTATACAAAATTACAATTTAATTTTTAAATATTTACATAATATTATATATTGCGTAAAGAAAGTATGTTTATTTTAGTTTTAAGCAGAATTTCTATGTAAAATATGTTGATAAACGTGTAATATATTAAGAAAATATAGTTTTCTTTAGTGCTTTTTTTCGTGTTTTTATGCTTTTTTCCTGTTTTAATGCCTTTTTAATGCTTTTTTCTCTAAATTTGGTGCCTTTTTAAGCGCTTTTTTTTCACATTTTTTAAGCTTTTTTATCCGCTCTCTATTCATAACTGAAGAATGATTCACAAGACGGATTTTAATAGGCCTGCTACTTTTATCAGGAGTGAGATAAAATTTTCCTAATCTAATAGGTTACACATCAGATTTTACAACATTCTATACCAGCAGAATTTCATTAATGATACAAACGTGATGTTCAAAGAGCTGCTGCTTATAATCATATTTTGGTTCATTCAGACCGTAAATTAAAATGTTATTTTTACGTTTTTTGCGTTTCATTATCTCTTGAATAATCAATTCAGAGAGTTGTTACACTACAATTGTATCGTCAACATAAAGTGTAATTTTAATTATGTCACGTCATGCCACAATGTCGTTGATAAAAAAAAGAAATAATAAGAGTCCGATGACTGATCCTTGCAGAATACCAGTTGTTATTAATTCTAGATCAGAAAAAGAACCATTAAATGTAGTTATTTGTGACCTATTTGTTAAATAAGATTCTAATAATTTAATAGATTCTGTTCAAATGCCGTAATAAGACTATTTAACAGTATGGTGTGTGACACACAGTCAAAAGCTTGAGAAAGGTCGAAAAATATACTTGAAGAATAATGTTTCATTTCAAAGGCACCTACAAGTTGCTTGAAATTATTGATAGCGAAACGTCTTAGATAAGAAATAATTATTATTTTAATGAATTATTTGATATTTAATTATTATTTCCATTTCAACAACAGTCAAGAACAGGTTTAGATATATTTTGGATCTCATCATCGTAGCGCAGTTGTTAGCTAAGTTGTATTATCTTGCTTTATTTGCTATTGTTTTTGAAGATTTCCGCAATTACTTGACTAATTAGAAATATTATGTATCAAGTAAGAATAATATCCGTGGCTGTATTGTATCGTTGAGATTATAGAATGACAAAATGATTTTATGAAGTTGCATGGAAATAATTTTGCGTTTACGCATAATATTTCTGTTTCTGGGAATGCATAAGGAATCTAGGATTTGGAAGTGGGTGTGATTTAAGGCGATTTTTTGTTCAATGTAAGATTTCATTTAGTAGTATATTTTATAAAATACTTTTTAAAAGTTTGTGTTATTTTTAGCACAGTTTTAGATAAATTTATTTCTAATTCCTGATAATTGTTATTTTAGTGGTATAATTTATGCGGAATTATATTAATTAATTAATGATTAAAATAGGAAATGTCGATATTATAAATCTGGAAAATATTCACAATTTTTAATTTTTCTGACATAATAAAATAACATTACAGTTTTATAAAATAAGGAATTAAATTAATTCGGATGTTAGCAATAATATTAGTAAAGTTTAGACTAAAATATTTATATCATATTTTTGTTTGGATTAATTGAATTTTTAATAAACGTAAATAAAGTACTCTTGTAAACTATCTAAATAAATATATTAATGTGGTTATGTCAATTAACGTTTCTTAAACACGTGCTGTGGTGTAGTCTTAGATTTTAGACTTCAGAACTGAAAGGGATACATTAATGAATGAATTCCCGTTGGAAGAGTGTAAAGTGAATTTTATACACCTTCCTGGCTTTTTAGAGGCATAATAAAGTGCTAAAAGTGTAATAATTTATTCTGGAATAAAGGGATGCCATAAAAAGCAAATTTCCTAATTGAGGAGGAAGATTCAATTCATGGTTTATGGAGGGCGTGAAGTTTGATATAGGAAAGCGATATCTGGATTACTTTCCTTGATGAGAAATGAAAATCTAAAACGCATTAAGGAAATTGCCATTGCTTTTAAATTAATGTTAATTGCACGCTCTTTCTCTTTCCACTCTGCATCCATTTGAATTTGAAATTGTTATTGAAATTAATGTAAACCTCCACTTTTGGTTAAACAATTTGCGGACGGGGTTTCGGGGTAACGAATGTTCGCTTATTAAATTTGCGACTTAATTGGAAATTTTATTATTTTGCTAACGATGCGTTTGTCTAAATGTTGGTTTATTGAATGAAACCGAACAATGGACTCGTGCATACATGCATATACACGGTGCACACTTGAAAGGGGGTCGTTATTAAAGTGGTTGTTATGTTTAGATTGATGGTGGAAAAATTGAATGGCTTGTGTATTGGTGATGGTGGCTGCATTGTTAAAACGTTGCTAGTTAGTGGCGTAATGAGCAGATGTATATTTTATTGGTTCTTCGCCATTTTTAGTCCTGTTAAAGATTTAAAACGGCGCACCGTCTAATTAAAGTACACAAAGGCATACTCGATATACGCAAGGTAATTGTTAACTATCTATAGAGAGGTTTAATTATTAATTAAATCAGAAACTGCGCACGATAATTAACTAACTTCGTTAATTATAATATTTAAAGTTCCCCTTAAAGGAATGAATGAATAGAAAAAATCATTCGACTCGACAAATAATATTCCGCGCGTTAATTAATTCGCGTTCCGTACACAATTCGAATTTTCCCTAATTATTTAATATCTCAACGTAATCAGCCAATTTATTGTCGCGAATTGATTCTTTGATGTACACTTT
Source organism: Ontholestes murinus (assembly GCA_963969525.1). Classification (NCBI taxonomy): domain Eukaryota; kingdom Metazoa; phylum Arthropoda; class Insecta; order Coleoptera; family Staphylinidae; genus Ontholestes; species Ontholestes murinus. The sequence goes on from OZ018391.1 coordinate 31,944,236, forward strand.
TAAGGTTTCTCTTAGTTACTGTTAATCAATATTCACGACTCAATTAAACGACTTTCTTTTATCGCCAGAGGATTGCTTACTTACTCACTTGATTAATTACTTTTTTCATCCATCAAAACCTTTTGTATTTAGATTTTTAATTAAACAGCGTGCGATAATAAACTCGTTTTAATGAATGAATTATTTAGTAATTCATGAAAATACTTTTTTATTTTATAATGCAGTAGAGGCAATTGAAATGATCAGTTCCTGTATTATTTATGTATATTATTATGAATTGAAAAATTAACTACGATTTAACCACAAATCATTATTGTAAAAATATTTTATAACGTATAGACTCAGTTATATAAATCTAAACTACAGAGCACAACTCAAGTATCGACGTTTTATCGTCATTGTGAAGTTGATATAATTATCGGTGTATTATATTTATACGATGCCTAAAATATCAGACAAAAAATAAAGATGACAATAAGACACGTCATAGTTTATTATACATCAAGAGATATGTAAAAAATATGTTTATAAATGGGAAAATAAAATAGTTTTCCATTTATTACATTTTTCAAAACTTTAACTTAAAAAAAATACAAACAGATTTTACATTCCTTTTAAAATTTCTACAGCATTTATTAAATAAATAAATAAATAAATTAGTGATAAGTAGGTGTCAGATTGACAGTCAGTTTCCCCATTTTGGCTTACTATATCCTCTATTATGGCAAATAAATATAAATAAATAATATAGATAATCCTTTACATACAAAGCTTTAGCAATAGATGTTACTTTAATGTCTTCGTTAAATTTACGGATACCCGAGATTATAAAAGTCCATAGTAAAATCTTACCCTGTCTTCAACTGTGATACGCCGATGAGTTCTAAAATAGCTCGAAATCGGTCCGTAAATGTTATGTTCAGAGAAACAATAATAAAAAATAAATGTGGTAATTTCCTTATAATAATACCCCTGTTCACAAGTTTCTCTAGAATGGAACTCGAGGTTTTCTCGATGTAGTAAATTCGTTGATTCTAGAGACAACCGATACATTTAAACCGTCCTTTGTGAACTTAGCAAAGATAAAAGCAAGCTAAAGCATTCGTTGAAAATTTTGTTTTAAGGTTTGGAAGACCTCCCTTAACAGTTACTGACAAAGGCACCTAATTTATGGCACATGTATTTAAAGACATATGTAAACTTTTACAAATTGAATATTTAAATTCAACTGCATACCATCATGGCACTTTAGAGAATACTCATAAGCATTAGCAAACCTTAGAATCTAAGCATCTCAACATGCTGGAATTGGGATTCTTCGGTTTTTAACAACACAGTTCAGACGTCTATAATATATACATGACATGAATTAGTGTTTAGTAAATAAATCAAGTCGTATACCGTCAAATGTATTAGAAACAATTGAGCCATTGTACACCGTTGATGACTATCCAAATTAATTGAAATAACGATTGCAAGTGTATTGGCAGGATGCTCAAAAGAATTTGATAGTCTCGAAAGGAAGTTGGGCAAACCATTGTGAATATAATAGAATAAATACTATGTACAATGTAAATGACAAAGTGTATAAAAACAGAGTGAAAATATTTAACGAACAGTAAAGTATATAGGTTAAGCCATTGTTTCTACTAACCACTCTCCACACAGGTCGAATCTAAGCTAGTGTGGGACTGTATATGTGCTCTTAATGAACTTGGCGGTCACAAAAAAGTATCAACCACATGGGTCTCAGGACACGGAGGACATCCGTGGAATGACAAAGCAGGCGAACAGGCCAAACAAGGCTCATCAAAAGGAGTAATTGGCCCGGAACCCTTCTGCGGCATCTCCAAAACCGCAGTCAACTGATTCATAAAAAATGGGTGGAGACACAGGCCCAAACCTGGTGGATGAACTCACCAGGACAGGGACAGGCGAAACAGTTCTTTAAGAAACAATCGCCAAAACCAAGACAGGAAATTGGTCAAAATAATAGTAGGTCTGATGAAAGGACAATGCAAGCTCAACAAACATATGAGCAAAATAGGCCTGGTGTAAAAACGCTACCTAGAGGAAGAAGAAGACTCGTTCCCCATCCTGTGCCATTGTGAGGGCCTAGCAAGGATTAGACATCAAAAGCTGGGCACTACAAACCCAAGCGCGGAGTTATATACAAGTTATATACAAGCCCATTTGGTAGTTCTATTAGGACTAATCAAAGAGGCAAAGATAGAACTAGTCATCTGAGACAAGTAGGGATTCACAATAAATCTGAAAAGTTCGCGAGGGGACAGACGCTATTGCCACCCATATTACAACTATCTATCTATAAGAGGGTGGTATAGTGAGTAGTTATTATTAATGGGTTTGCAATTAATAGTTCGATGAACTATTACAAAAACTGGGAACAAATTGCAAACATATAATGCTGAATAATAAATATTCACCTAGTTAGAACAATTTCGCACCTGAAAGTTTGTTGTAAACAATAATTAAATGTATAAAATAGTGAACCCTGAATAAAACACTTGTTTTCATTCAGTGTTCATTATGAATTACCACATAGTAACGGTCGCAACCATCATTATGTATAAAATAGTATTCTAAAAAAATATTATTGCTCCAATAACAGTAGAAAAGTGCAATAATATTTGTCCCATATAATCTACATTTGTTCTGCTACTCTCTTGATACAACCAAATTTTCAAAATTGGAGAAGAAAAATTCTTGTTATGTTCCATTTCTTTATTTTCGGATAACTGATACGTGTTTCGGTTTACAAATTCCAAATTTGTCTGATGTTTAATCTTACGCTAAGTAAAAATTACAACTGATTTATAAAGTTTTATGTTAATTTATCTTTGAATCGAACTACTTGGAAATTAATTCTCTTCAGCGAATTGTTTAGTTCAGTGGCTTTAGAAGACTCTGATAATTGAATTATAAAAGAGTAAAAATATGTTTTCTAAAAATGTCGAGCTGAATATTATTATTGTATGAATGACCATAATTTGTATAACAAAACCGTTTTGTTATCTTTTTTTTATGCAGTGAATTGAATTATTATTATGTATAAAGAAACTTAACAATCGTAACTTAATCTACATATCTGACCATACGGTTTTATGTATTATTTTATAAAAATAGAGATCTACATTTGACATGAATATGTCTACTAACAATGAATTTAATAACTAGCTCGTTATTTTGTTGTATCAAATATTATTGAACTTGAAGCAAATTTCCAGTGAACCAAAAGTTGAGAATTTATTACGGGATTAATACTTTTGTTGTGTTTGTTCAAAATTTGTCTTGCCATTTTAAGGCTTTATTTTGAAGAAATATCTGAAAGCATACTACTAATATCAAATAAAACTTATTTTAAATTTTTGGGAGTTGTAACGAATTTTAATTTCTGGGATAGTTTCAGGATTTTTTTAGGGTTGATTAACTTTAATAGCTAAGATTCTTACAGAATTAATATATAAAATTACCGGTCGAACTGATTGTTCGGTTTATGGGTTTTTAATACAATTTGTCTTCTTTTTCTATAATTGCCGTGCTCCCTAGAGTGCCTTGGCGATCGCCATTTTTGTAATTGTTCTAAAGCTCTCTCGATTCTGCGCCGCGAGAAGATCATCAGCGTTCGTGCCATAGATCCCGTAGCTAAGACAGTTTTTTGCATCCTGTCCAACTTTTTCGTTCTAATTACCATTTAGAATTAGGCATAGGGATTAATGCCTTGGTCTTCTGCATAGGTGTCCTAGGTATTTCAGTTTTCTACGTTTGACTATCTGTAATATTAGTCTGCTATGGTCTACGAGGGCGCCCTGAATTTTTTCCGGAATCGACAAGAAAAATACGGTATTGGTGTGGTTTCTTATTTTTATTTTTCGATGTAATCTCCTCGAAGAGAACTGTTTCAAACGGTGCTACAGTCCCTTCAAACCGTAGGAAAAGTAGGATGTTTCGAGGTCTGCAAAATAACCATCTGTAGCGGCGATGACCTCCTCATTTGAGGCAAATCTCATACCTGACAGCGATTTTTTCAGATTTGGGAATAGGAAAAAGTCGCTGGGGGCTAGGTCTGGTGAATATGATGAGAGACTAATTTGTAGCGCAACTCATTCAATTTGGACACAACAGGCCGTTTCTCCTTCAATACTACATGAAGTCGGGTCAATAAATCGCTGTAGTATTGCCTCGCGATCGTCCTTGCCTTCTTCAGATAGTCGATGAGGATCACACTTTGGAAATCCAAAAAAAAATGGTCGCAATGACCTTTCTGGTCGATGGAAGGGTCTTTGCTTTTTTCGGAGTTGCTTCGTCGGCTTCGACTGTTTTTTGGCCTCCGGTATGTAGTGGTGGATTCAAGTCTCATCTACGGTTACGAAACGTATGATAAAATTCCTTGGATTGCGTTAAATCCTGGCCAGACACTCTTACTTTGTGTAGCATATGGCCATTGCGTTCTTCTGAGATGCCTGTTGTCTCTGCTATCTCTTTCAGCTTCAATCTATTACTACTATTTTATCTTTGGTAGCAGTTTTTGAGAATCCACTGCATGGTTCGCCACTTGTGCTTGTGCGGCCACGTTTGACCTCGCTCACCCAGAAGATGATGGTCGAAAGTTATAGAGTAGATCCGCCATGAACCTCTAGCAAAATTTTTTGAATTTCGTGATCGTTTTTCCCATCATTGCACGAAATTCAATTTTATCCATTTTTGCGAAACCGCCCGACTTGCTCTACAAAATACGTAGACGTCTGAAATTTTTACATTTGCTTTAAAAAGGGTTGCCCTTGCCGACTAATGAATCCACTTCAATCATCGTGCGCCATCTCTTGTCGATTCCGGAATCATTTCAAGGCGCCCTCGTATTCTATGAAAACTCTAACGTAACGGGTTTTGCTTGACAACGGTATTTTAAGCATCCTTTGATAAATACACATTTCAAACGCGTCAATTTGTTAATGTCTTTTGTGATGAGCGTTAATGTTTCACAATTGTAGAGAAGTACCGCCCAAGTGTAATAAGTAATTGTCGAGGCTTCTACTTTGTTATACATTATAAATGATTAAAAACACGAGTACCTGTTGAGTCTGAGTCCGTTTGGTTAATAACCATGTATTTGTTTTTTTAAATATTAATGGATATTATTGATAGTTTCTCCTCCTATTACAATTCCGTTTTGGTCTTCTAATGCTTCTATGAAAATATCATATATGAGAGAGCACACAGCCTTGCCCTACGTCTTATTTGATATTAATTGGTTTACTTCTAAACACTTCTGTTGTTGTGGTCACTATTATAAGCTGATTGGTTCCAACATAAACTTGTTATCAATCGGATGTCCTTGTCATCTACCTGGATATTTTGCATAGTTGTAATATTAATAATAATAAGAACCAATCTCTATTTCAAAAAGAAATGTTAACAAAAAACAAACAATATAATTGAAAACATAAATAAAATTGTGTCCAATAATAATATATCGTAAAGTACTAACAAACAAACATAGTGTCGAAAGTTAAAAGAAATTAGACAAGCGCATGTTATGAATGTAGGTATTAAGAGAGTATAGTTCTGCGTCCAACAACAAGCGAAACACCTCAGTTTTATATTTACCGAACAAATGAAGCTCTTGTATTTTTCTCGGTAAATGATTGTAAAATTTCTATCTATCTATAAAATGCATTTCGTTCGGTGGTTGTTAATTTATGGGCTGGTTACGTTATTTCTTTCGATCGTGTCTTATATGTATGATTTTCAGTAATACATCCAAATTTTGATCTATTTTTGAAAAAAAAATTGGCCATTCATAAATAAATAAACCATATATAGTGAGTATACCATTCTTCTTGATAACTCCTTTGCAAGATTCTTTATACATTAAGCCAAAAACTGAACGTGTAAATCGCTTCTGTATTATAAAAATATTTTGTGTCCGTTTCAAAGGAAACATGGTAGATTATTTTTAGCGACTCTTTATTTAGATATTTTTTTAATACTTACTTTTTAATTAATTAGTACTTAATGAGTATTCATTAAGTAATAGAGCTTCGCTGTTTTTGAAGACAAGTGTTCTACGTGCGAGCGCCAATCCAAAATGCTCAATAATCGCACCCAAAAACATACCCTCAGAAATTAATTTGATTTTATTATCTGATAATTGAATAAATTCAGGGGCATTGATCTGTGACTGTTTTGTTTTAAAACGAACAGCATTTGTTTTTTCTTCTTAAGACGCAGCATATTTGAAGCAAACTACTTCTCAATGTTTTCAAATATACAGGTTCCGGTAGAGAAGTATGATGTTTTTGGAACGCGTATAAGTCAGCGCAGGAGCAGCGTAACGTTGTCGAAATGGTTGATATGTGACTACCCAACCTTGCGATTTTGTTTGGTTTAGTCGGTATGGTAGCTCTAGAGCAACGCGTATTTGTTTGCGACACTTACATCGGAACTAGGCATTATGTGGTTGCTACACAACGCATATTTCAGAACTCCTGAAAATGGAAGCAAGTCACCATGCTGCGTTGTTTTTTCCTTGCAGAGTTGACAAGGCGTAATGTTGATATTAGAAGAGTCATTTTTCAGCAAGATGGGAAACTTATCACACCTTAGGGGAGTCTATGGCATTTTTGAGAGATCAATTTCATTTCGTTACGAGGAGATATTGAGTGACCCCCACAATCGTCTGATCTTACACCCTGAATTTTTTTTTGGGATCTTAAGGCCAGCTTATTTGTTAAGAATTAATGGACCCTTAACCTATAACCCGAGAAATTCAAGCGATTCCGGCCAGCATGTTTGAAGGATGCATGAACAACTTCTCAACTCGACTTGAGGAGTATGTGGAAAAGAACGGATATCACTTATATGATATTTTTTAACCTTTTCTTTGACATGAATACGAAATCGTAAAACCACACCAACCTATTAAACAAATAAAATTTTGATTTATTTGAAAATTTTCGGGGTTATGATTTTTTCAAAAACGTCATACTTCTCTGCCGGACCCTGTATTATTAGACATTGACAAAAGATCTGGATACAGTTTAGTTAAGACCAATAAATTTCTACTAATCGTAGATTTGAATTGCACTCCACCTTCGTTTATAATCACTCTTCGATGTCTGTTTGACAGATACCACTCGAACTATTGTAATTTGTTTCCTATTACACCATATTTCTCCATCTTTAGTAATAAGATTTTATAATCTATTGTATCATATGCTTTGGATAAATCTAAAAAATACTCAGTGCAAGCTCTTTAAGTAGCTTGAAGCACTCAAAAGCTTTCTCAAAGTCAATTAATTATCTGTAACCTCCTGACACCGTTTAAGTAGCGTTAAAATCGAGAATAATGCTTTCCTAGTTTCAAGGCATTTGTAGAAACCGAACTACTCTTGCCTCCTAGAGCACCTTCAAATTAATATCACTTAGATGATATTTTTTTAACCTTTTCTTTGACATGAATACGAAATGGTAAAACCACACCTACCTATTAAACAAATAAAATTTGGATTTATTTGAAAATTTTCGGGGTTATGATTTTTTCAAAAACTTCATACTTCTCTGCGGGACCCTGTATTATTAGACATTGTCAAAAGATCTGGATACAGTTTAGTTAAGACCAATAAATTTCTACTAATCGTAGAATTGAATTGCACTCCACCTTCGTTTATAATCACCCTTCGATGTCTGTTTGACAGATACCACTCGAACCATTGTAATTTGTTTCCTATTACACCATATTTCTCCATCTTTAGTAATAAGATTTTATAATCTATTGTATCATATGCTTTGGATAAATCTAAAAAATACTCAGTGCAAGCTCTTTAATTAGCTTGAAGCAGTTAAAAGCTTTCTCAAAGTCAATTAATTATCTGTAACCTCCTGACATCGTTTAAGTAGCGTTAAAATCGAAAATAATGCTTTCCTAGTTTCAAGGCATTTGTTAAAATCGAGTATTATGGTTTCCTAGTTCAAAGGCATTTATAAAAATTGAACTACTCTTGATTCCTAAGAGCACCTTCAAATTTGATATTGATTCTACTATACACTATATGCAGTAATAATTTGAGAACATGGCTCATTAAACTAATAAGTCTGTAATCTTTACAATTCATAGAATTCAACTTTTTAGGAACAGGAAGGAAGGAAGGTTTACTTCGGCCTGTGGAATATGTGCCGTATCGTACATCTGACTAAAGGATACCATTATGTGGTTATAGTTTAATAGTTAAATATTTTATCAAAACCACTGGCTTTGTTCTTCTGAGCCTGATTGATAGATTTTTCTACTTCAGCTGTGAGGATACACAAACCAATTTCGCGTTTGTTAGTTGGGTCTGTTGTCTTCAAAGAGTTCCTTCTCGTATGTTTCCCATTTTGCTATTATTTAATCTATCTGTGTTATTAATCGTCCTTGCTTGTTTCCCAGAGTGAGTATGCTGTTTCTTTTGTGTGTCCCTGAGGTTTCTCTGATTTTCTGAGTATTGAATTCATCATACTTGCTGTTGCAAACGCATTTGCTTCTCGTCCACGTTTTCTTACCTTTTTTGGTTTCCAGTTTAATACTTCTGGATCTCTTTTTGTACTTAGTTGCGTTGGTGTTCTTCAAGGCTCTTTCATGCTTCATGAGCGCAATAATCTCTTTTGTCATCCACAGCTGTTTTTGTGCAGTGCAAGTGACTCAATCTATTTACCCGTTTCATTGATTGCCCATCTAACTATTCGCATGTTGTGGTACTGTGTGATGTTAGTCATTATTTTACTGTTTAGATTTTGTTTAAAATGTAACCCGAAATTTTCGTCTTTGAGTCTTTGTATGTCATACATTATTTTGATAAAAGGTTTTGTAGTTTTTTTTTAACTATACAATATACAGCACAATTTGATAAAAACACGAATCATAATCAAGTCTAATAAATAAATACACAACTATAAAACAAGACGAAAATCAGACCTTCGAACAAACAAATTTAAAACCAAAATATTTACCCAACACTTGACAACGGACACAATAAACACCTACAATAAACTATCCTTAGACATAAAATCATTAAAATATATTCCTTTAAAACTCAAAGTGAAACATAAATTAATAAACAACGAAATACTCGAATGGAATAGTCCAAACTATAAGAAGTTACAAGTTTCCTTCAATACCGTTAGCCCAAGATAGGGCCCAACCCAAAAATCACGAGGTGAGGATGAAAGGAAGGACCACAAACCGGAGAATTACAAGGAATAAGCAACAAACAACTTTAGGTTTATTCTAGCTGCTAGTAAGTTGTGATCCGCGGCTACATCACCACTCGAATATGTTTTGGTGCCCTGAATAGCATTTTTGAACTGTTGGTTGTTTTTTGGAGATGCCCATGTGTATAAAGGCCTTTTAGGTTGCCTGAACCGGGTGTTGATTACCACGTATCAACCTGATTGACAGAACTTTAGTTTGAAAAAAAAGAATTAATATTGGTTAAAAGATTTTCCATTTGTTTTTAAAATACTGCAGTTGGATCGTTATTTAAATAACTGAATCATTGTTGTAGACAAGGAAACATAATTTAAATATTACAATAATTAGAAAAAAACAGAAAATATTTCGTAAAATCTACAACAAATGAGTCTTATTAAGACTACAAGAACAAACCACTTTTGAAACAACTACTTCTCTAGCTAATACTTCGACAGACATTGAATAATACAAACGTGATTTGTCTGTCGAAGTATTAGCTAGAGAAGTGGTTATTTCAAAAGTGGTTTGTTCTTGTAGTCTTAATAAGACTCATTTGTTGTAGATTTTACGAAATATTTTCGTGTTTTTTCTAATTATTAGTTAATTTTCTACAACGTAAAGGACTTATATATTTTATTATTAAATATTACACATTATTATTGTCATAATTGTTGATGTTGAAAATGCATTTTAATTCTGGGTGGTTATAAGGAAACTTGGCGCAATTTAAACAATACATGAAACTTTAATTGCATATTACGTTTTTTTTTCAAGTATATTTATCTAAATAATAACATAGACAGGGAAACTTGAGAATCAGTATATTAACAAAAACCTGACGACAATTTTATGAATATCCGTTTTGAAGCTTCTAAATACCACGTAAAAAATAACTGTGAAGATTATGCTAAATTTCCTTTAGTACAATAATTGATGGGGCTGTTATTCATTGAAAATTGATATTCACTTTTTAATTGTTAATGTGAAAAACACTTAATTTTCAAAACAAGTTTTATTGATTTAACTGCGCAACAATTGTTTCGTCATACTGTGGCTTCTTCAGGCGAAGATAAAGTTTTGACATAAACTTTTAATTCTTGAATCGTGTTGGCGTTTACTTGATATGGTACATTTATATTCGACAAACTATTTCAATTGAAAATATCAGAAGAGAATTTCATAAAAATGAAATTGTTAGTGCCTACTTGTAAATATAAAACTTGAAAAGAGAAGAAACATATTATTATTTTGCCAAATAGAGGGAGCAGATTAGAAGAGCCGAAGGAAGTTGTCGAAATAGTTAGTACAATATTATAAAATTGAATAACCATTATGGAAAAAAAGCATCAACTACATCTACGGTCACAAAACTAATTCTCTATACAGCATGTCCAAAATTATCTCAAGAACTACAAACACTAACTAATAAATGAAATAATAAGACAAGTGTGGGCAGTGGTGAAATATTGACAACAGTAATAAAAGCGGTTAGTCATCTCATTCTAGAGAAACTAAACCTCTATCTAATAAATCTTGCTGGTTTAAAATCGGTTAATTTCCTAAAGCTTTAAAATGGTCCAGAAACCAAGGTTGCCAACTACACTACAGTTTCCTTGTTAAACATATTTTCAAAAATATTTGAGAGGGTTGTGTGACTACATCAAGAGATTTAAATTACTATATCAAAAATGAGCACGGCTTTTGACCAGGGAAATCAACAGAAAGTGCAATGGTATCATACATCGACGAAGCACATTTCTAAGTAGATGTTGGTAGAAACAATACTTTACTTCTTACAAGTGTTCAACGCCACTTTCGTTAACTGATAGATAAATCTATATAGAAATTTAACGAAAAATGTCAAAAACTTACTAAGTTATTAGGGTTTACCCTTGTGACATTTGATTTTCTTGTTGCTTCTTAAAGACTTAATCAAATTATCAGTGATAAGTTTAGCGATGACATTTCGGCGGAAATAGCAGATAGCCTAAATAATAAAATCAATACTATACATTTCAAAATTACCAATATGTACAGAAAAAATATATTTAAATCACTTAATAATACTATATTTCCATATTCAATTTTCTAATATAAAATCCACAAAACCACTAATTCATAACGAGGTATATCTGATTTTATAAACTTTTAATTTGCATACAATTTTGCGGATAAATTGCGGTATAAATAAACTTATAATACAATAATCTCATTCCACATAACAATAGTGATTACACGACTGGTTGACTTTCATAAATTAGACGATCGTTTTAATCTATTTAAAGCAGCATAATTGAATTTCAATAGCAAATTAAATTCACCTTCACATTTAGCTTGATAACCATTGCCATGTTTGTAATAATAAACAATTAAATTATTTGTCTCGCTAATATAGATGTTGATCCCGAGCCCCATTTAAATTGAACTATAACGTTTGATTATGTTACGTTACGACCCAAACGTCGAACACCTGTCGGTCATTAGGAATTTCCCAAAATCCGCTAACAAAGGAGTATGGCCTGTGCGCAACTGGTCGTTTATGATAGGCAATTTGAGGCCTCAATGCCGTCTTGTAAGTCTACTTTTATTCAAAATACATAATAGCGGTTCACAATAGATACATTCTTAACCATCGCAAGTATATAGTTATGAATTTCTGAAAATTAGGTACAAGCAGTGTTTCCTGTAAATCATCATAAACAAAATATATATACATTATTTAGTCATAATGATGGTTGCTACCCTTACTACGTGGTAATTTATAATGAACACTGAATAAAACTATGATGGTTCAAAACATAGTAAGTGTTTTATTAGTAAATTATTTAGACTTAAGAAGATTCATGGAAATATGATAATATTTGTTTTTATGATAACAATATGAGATAAATTTTACACTTTTTGATATATTTCATATAACTTAATAAAGTGATATGGGGTTTCAACTTGATAATCCAGTATATTTCATGTAGTTTAGATAGTTACAATATTTATAAAAATGCCTCCAAAATAAATAAGTTACAATATTTGTAAAAAAAAAACAAGAATTAATTTTTTAACGTCTTAAGAAAAATGTGTAAGAACTAATATAAATTAAACTCTATCATTGTAATAGTTTGAAGAATTTTTGCTTTTATTAAGAAAGTTATTCCAACTCTATTTTATGGTCCTGAAAATCTAATTCTCTTAATAAATTATGAGTAATTTGTGTTTCCGACAAGAGAAAAAATCCCGTAAGCAAATAAAGAGGATGAAGGATGCTCTACTCTCAAGTCGCAATAAAAATGCAAATCGTGTAACACTCTCCGAGCCGAGTAACATATATACATAATATGAAACCGTTTGATATTTTCTATATAATAAAGATAAGTTAAGTGTGCCCGATTACAGTGTAATAAAAGTTTCATCCATTAGCCGGAGCCATGATCATGAGTGATATTTTAATTCGGCTTTTACTTTTAGCCGAGAGTAGGTGGTCAATGTTTAATGGATGCCATTATAGGCTTTTGAGTATTCCGGCATAAGAAACGAGAGAGGGAGAAGGACGGACGGCGGCGCTGTGCTTTATGAATATTCCGGGGGCGAGAGAGACGGAGATCAGGGGTTATCTGTATTGAGTGCTTGCTTACTGCCAGTTAAGTGGCAGAACGCTGCCAGAAAGAGACAAAAAATTAAGTGGGCACGCATTTCGTAGACTACACTAATACATTGTTGTGGCGAATTATTCATTCGCGAAAAGGAAAAAAAAACGTGCGTTTTGCATTGCAATCTTCTTGAGATATTCAAATACATCATTTTATCTAATGTACTACGCAAATATTAATTTAATTTAATTTAACAAATAACTACCTTTATCTACAGGGTGAGTTTTTTTCGAAGTTCTCTATGGGGATCTCGGAAACTATAAGAGATAGAGAAACGGTTAAATGGGGAAAGAAGTGTAGATTTACGAGACGAATAAAATTCCACTTTCAAAGTTTTCAAAAAAATCAAGGGTAACTAGATATTTTGAAAAAAGTAAAAAGTGTCAATTTTTTCAAATCAATATATCTCGGTTTTTATAACAGGTAGAAAAAAACTGTAAAGGACAAAGTTTTAGATAATTTTATGCAGATTAATAAAAAATAATCATAAAATTTTTATCGCCATTATTTTCCGAGATATGACGCAAACTTACATTTTTTTAAATGGAAACCATAGTTGGCTGTGACCTCATTCAAAAGGTATTTTTTTTCTCTTTAATCCAATATGGCATACGACATAGTTATTTCTAAAAATGAGTGAGTTATAGTCATTTTAAATTTTATTATAAATAAAAAATGGGTAGCCATGAAAAAGATGAAAGTAAAACAATTGCAGTTGTTTATAATACTAGCAATATTGTAATCATTAGTTTTACAGAGATAAATCAAAATGAAACAACTGCATAAAGTAATTCTGTTATTATCAATATATCAATGGAAGAGAAATTTTAATATTAAAAAATATAGTCAAAAAATCCACTATTAATACTATTATATCTTTTTAAAATTGAATTTATGGCTTTTTGACTATTCTCATGTAAATTTAAATAAATGTTTCAATAACAACTAGTTTATGATCCTCCGCAGATTGATATGATTTTTCACATACTTTGTTTTTTACATAACCCCACAGAAAAAATTCTAAAACGCGCAGATCGGGGGATCTAGGTGGCCCTGGGATTGGTTTATTTCTTCCCACTTATGAGTTAGGAAAAGCATCATTTAAATAATTTGTAAAGCCAACATGTTATTAGGTAGAGCACCGTCATATTGGAACCATTTTAATCTTGCTTGAAATGATAAATTTAAACAATCGAGCGCATCTTCAAATGTTTTCTGAAGAAATTGACTGATTACTTTCAATTTCTCAGTGAGCTTTCAAAAATATATGGACCGAGAATTATTAATCCAAACACACCATGGATTAAACCCAAATTTAATTTGTAGTTTCCTCTGTGAAACTTCTCGTGGATTCTCTTAAGTTCATCTATGTTCATTGTGGCGATTAAAAATACCACAATTAGTGAATCGCTATTCATCTGTTCATAATATTTTTGTAAGAAACGTATTATCCTCTTGACAAATGGGTTTATACCACATACAGAAGGCCATTTGATAATTACAAAATTATTATACTTATGCTGGTTTTCCATTTTTATTTAACTTTGTAGAACTAATAATTACAATATTGCTATTATTATAAACAACTGCAATTGTTTTACTTTCATCTTTTTCATGGCTACCCATTTTTTATTTATAATAAAATTTAAAATGACTATAACTCACTTATTTTTAGAAATAACTATATCGTATGTCATATTGGATTAAAGAGAAAAAAATTACCTTTTGAATGAGGCCATAGCCAACTATGGTTTCCATTTAAAAAAATGTAAGTTTGCATCATATCTCGGAAAATAATGGCGATAAAAATTTTCTGATTATTTTTTATTAATCTACATAAAATTATCTAAAACTTTGTCCTTTACAGTTTTTTTCTATCTGTTATAATAACCGAGATATATTGATTTGAAAAAATTGACACTTTTTACTTTTTTCAAAATATCTAGTTACCCTTGACTTTTTTGAAAACTTTGAAAGTGGAATTTTATTCGTCTCGTAAATCTACACTTCTTTCCCCATTTAACCGTTTCTCTATCTCTTATAGTTTCCGAGATCCCCATAGAGAACATCGAAAAAAACTCACCCTGTATATAACCTTAAACAGTAATAATAATAATATGACATATTTTTATTTTAAGTTCTTGTAGGTAATTTCATAGCCTCATGACAATAATTAATATTTTTTACCACAAAATTTATTTATTCAAATAAATATCTACTTCAATTTAAAACCTAAAATAGCAAGCCGTGATTTAGTTCAGAACTGTCCTTCCATTCACCTCACCTAATACAAAACTAAATATATTATATTTTTCAAACAATTAAAATATATAAAGTATGCAAATAGCTTATGTCGAAATTAAAAGGATTTTTGCTTTTCAAGAATTTTTCGGATAGGTATAAAAAGATTTAATCGCGTGATAATTAGTGTATTATCATAGAGAAGTTATTGGAGGGGATTGTTAGATAGTTAGATAATAAACGCCCATATTTTTGCGTTTAGTTAAGATTCTAAAAGCTGAATTACTTCTTCTTTAGGTGCCGTGCTCACTAGGGAACATTGGCGACTGCCTTGTTTGTGATTATTCTAAAGCTCTTTTTATCTAGATTCATATCTAGGCCCTCTGCATAGGTGTCTTCGAAAAGTCTACATTTCTAAAGCTTTAGCTTTGTTAATGTCTCTTATGCTGAGCGTCCATGTTTCACAACCGCTCCCTAGATTTTATGCACGGTGAATTATTATTTGTTTAATTTAATTTGTATAATGTGTCACATTTAACAATAAAATGTCAGAAAAGAGTCCCAACTAAATTGGGAATAAATGAGCCAAACTTGGCTAAAATATTGTCTAAATGGCAAAAAATGCACATTGGATGAATTTCCGTCATTTAAAGTTAAGAGGCACATACAGAAGAGGAAACATATTGGGTCTGAGTGGAAGAACACATATAGTCTGTTCGTTGGATCTTCCGTCGTGCGTCACAAACTATCGCTTCGAGAAACGACGCAAAAACATTCAGTCTGATAAAGTAAACCAAATGCGTTAGAAAAAGAACGCACTGTAAAACTTTCGTCGTTTTTTGAAGCGATAGTTTGTGACGTACGACGGAAGATCCAACGAACAGACTATAGCTATGAAATGTGAACTCCGCCTACAAATCCTGTGCGCAAAATTGTTGTGATTTATTTTTAATATAGTTCATAGTTTTATATATAAAGTAAGAGGATATTGTAAAGTTTCAATAAATAAATAAATAAATAATTCGGCACCCTATCTCGTTTGAGGAAGGAAATATTTAACCTCAATATAGTTGAGGCTGAATCAATTTTGTTATCGTAATAACCATATATTTAGTTTTTTTTTTTAATATAACTGGTTAATCCCTACTGTTCACAGGCAATGTTTATTCTGTCCACTAGTTCTTGAAGTTCATTAGTGGATTCTGCAAGGACGGACCATACTGCGAAGTGGATATTATTGACAGTTTTTCCTCCTATTGCAATTTTATTTTGGTCTTCTAATACTTATTTGACAATATTTTCAGAATACATATTAAAGAGTGTGCGGAGAGCCATGCCTTACGCCTCGTTTGATATTAATTGGTTTGGAAGTTTTTTTATTTGCACTAATATAAGCTGATTGGTACCAAATATAAATATGCTATCAATCGGATGTCCTTGTCATCTAGCTAGATCTTTTAAAAGTAGCTTGAAGTGTTGGACCCAGTTAAAAGCTTTTTCAAAGACAGTAAAGCATATATGCACCGGGCTTGTAACCTCCCGGCAACGTTAGAGTACCATTATCGAGAATAATGCTTCCCTAGTTCCGAGCCATTTTCAGAAACCGAACTACCAGAGCATTTGATATTGATTCTACTATGCAATATATGCAGTATTAATTAAGCTAAAAAGCCTGTAATTCTCGCACTTCTAAGTATTTACCTTTTTAGGAACAGAAAGGAAGGTGGACTTTAGCCAATCCTGTGGAATGTGTCTCGCATCGTACATCTGATTAAAGAGCACTGTTCGTTCTTTTATCTTGTCATAGTTTATAAGATTGAGCAACTCATTAAATATTTTGTCGGGGCTACTGGCTTTGCTGTTCTTAGCATAATTGATAGCTCTTTCTACTTTAGCTGTGAAGATGCACAGACCGGTTTCTGCTTTTAGAGTCTGTAATTTGGCCCTATTGTCCTTAAAAAGTTTCCCTATGCGTGCTTCCCAAACTGTCATTATTTCATCTGTCTGTGTTATTAATCGTCCTTGGTTATTTACCAGAGTTTACCAGTATGTTTCTTTTTTGTGAACCTGAGATTTCTCTTATTTTTTTTTTCGAGTATTGGATTACAGTTTCAACTGCAGTTTTTTATAAATACCAGCATTTTTATACTGTGTACGAATTTTAAATTTTTTCTCTTTCTAATTTTTTTTTTCATTTTTTACTCATTTTGTATACGTTTTTACGCATATAATTCAAAAGGTCTGGTAATTATTGATCGTGTTGTTTTCAAAATCATCAGCCTAAAACATTTCTTTTGTTAATTCATCTTACAAGGCTACTACAATTGATAAAGTAAGAATAGTAGCCTAAAATTAACTAGATCTACAATGTTTCATACAGTATACCGCACAGTGGTCCCAAATGCCGAAAAGGTGGTCATAATATGAAGACGTTGTTCAAACTGCATCAAACCTCGTAGATAAGGCCTTTTTAGCTCGCTGATGAAGAATCCTTAATCAAAATTTAAAAAACAAACAAAATGGTGGATCCAATATGACGGACAAAAAATTTAAAAATAGTCATATGTTTTTGATATTTCGTATACAGGGGATTTTTTGGGTGCTTATTAAGAATGTTTAGTCAAATTTGAAAAAAACAAAATGGCGGATCCAATATGGCGGACAAAAATTAAAAAATACTCATATTTTCTTCGTATACAGGGGATTTTTTAGGTGCTTATTAAGAATGTTTAGTCAAAATTGAAAAAAAAAACAAAATGGCGGACCCAATATAGCGGACAATAATTAAAAAATACTCATATTTTCCTAAAATGTCATATACAGGGGATGTTTTTTCTTAAATCGTAAAATCTTAATAGTAACACCTTTATCTTTAGTAATAACAGCTTAATAATAACGTATATGTTTAATATTCGTCGTCCGACGAATTCACAGAATCGTCGTCACTACTCCCACATTCATACCTCGGCGTGTCTAACAGCTGCAGAACCTCAGCGTCTAACACCTTGAGTTGCTTCATAGGCAATTTTCTAAGACATTTGCTCAATCGGTAGAATGGAAGCCTCAAGAATCTTGCCTGCAAAATGACGTGAAATTTCTTGATCAAGGTTACGTCACTTCCAGTGATTAGGGTTGCAAGTGTGGTATTAAAAATAACGGGGCGCAGTCTTTCCGTCGTTCGTACTTTCGTACCCCTGTTTTGGCATATCGACCAAAAGTCCCAACTTGTTCCGGAATCCCTTTTGAATCGATTGTTTGCGAAGTTCGACCTTCGATTTGTCTTCGCCGCGATTGTGCCCTTTCTTAATCTCCAGTTTGTACGATATGTGCAAAAGGCATTCAAAAAAAAAACGTATCCAGGCATGTAAAAATACTATAAAAATACGAAGGCTTTTTGTTTTAAAGTGCTTCATTCCTTTTTTATGAACGTTTTTATATGAGGATTTAAGCCCGAAAAATGAATTTTTTTTTTCAAACGTGCGCCATTTTGTTTAGAATCAACATTTTCAAAATCCGGTCCGTATTTTTTTAGAGTATCCATCAGAGATTCAGAAAACATTTACTTTTTTGTACCAGGTCAATTGCTGTTTCCAGGATCTTTTCGCCCGTTTTGCCCTACGCTTCGAGAGAGACCTCCATTTTCTTTATTTTGTTACGTCATTTTTGAAAATTTTCTTTTAAAAAAAATTGGAAGAAAAGTTCAATGTGCATACAATAAATATATAAAAACAGTTTTTTAATAGGACTTTTAGATTTTGTTTAAAAAAATCTAGAAAATGAACTTTTTTCCCCCAGTCTAGAGTGGCCTAACCCCTTAATGAAAAGTATTACAAAAATTACAATTACAAAAAAAGAGCAAATTTGAGCACCTCCTGATTACGGGGCAATTATTTAGAATCAGTTAAGTAATAAGGGGACCCTAATTCGAGAGTGGGATCTAGTGGGACTTTTTTTTAATGGACATTTAAAGATTAACTTTCAAACCTGGGAATCATAAAAAAGCATATTTTACACGTTACGTTACTCCAAGAGTAACCAAATTAATTTATAATACGACATATTCTTTAAAAATACTTACTTGTATTGGGAGAATCCATGTCGACTGCATTCACTCATGTTCATACGAATAAACTGGCTCGGGATCGCGGACACTTTGCAGCGCGCGTCGACCCTTCTTGCTGGTGCCAATGAGGGCCCAGAAGGGTTAGACCGTTATAACTGGTTATTTTTAATAGGCCGGGTACCATCCTACAATACTAAAGTGTAAAAAGTCCCTAAATCAAACATGCATTTTTGGGTATTTTGGCCAGCTTTTCGGCATTTGGGACCACTGTGTACCGTCCCGAATGATTGAAGAAAAAGAAAAGTTTGTAAATCTTAACGGCTGATAGCTACAATCTTCGCCGAACGCATCATAAGTGAATGCGAGTCCAGCTACACAAGTTAGTGACAACAAATTATTAAGTATGGATATGGAAATTCGATTCCTCAGAAAAATATATCTAACAACGATGTTTTGATGACTTTGATTTTGATCTACTCGATAAAGCACAGGTTATACACAAACCATTTCACTTCAAGACAAAATGAAAACAATGTGCTGAATTTCACATCAACAAGTACTACAAGAACTGTAGGCAACCATATTTGCTGTATTGATAACAAGATATCTAATGTGGTTGAGAATAAATACGAAAACAACAATATCTTTGTGATAAAGCAAACCAAACCAAATGGAAAGTGTTAACAACGGTATATCAATTGTCACAATGATAGACTAATGTCATATACATTCCAAAAAGAGACAAACATAGCATATTTGCTCCAAAATACTCCAAATGAAGAAGTTAAAAGCTGTCAGCATGCCTTGTATGTATGTAAACCAGTGAACTCCGCCCGTGATTTGTGCTGTCTAAATTTGTGTACGTGTGTCATTAATTTATGTATTTTTTTGTACATGTATTATATGCAAGAAGAACAAAGTTATAAAGAATAAAGAATATGCATAAGGCATATTAAACTAAAGTAGTACTTATTAAACATGTATGGAGTAATAATGTTATCATATGTGAAATAGATCACAAACAACATACTCGAGAAAATACTAGACAACTATTAGTCGACGCAAACCTAAGCAATGAACTGGAAAAAGTGCTCAAATTAATGGAGTCTTCACATTTTTATATTAGAACAGCGAACCAACGGCAATTCTAATTATCAAATATGAGGCCAGAGGAGTACTCATCATTCAAGATCAGTAAATATTATTCTTCCTATACACGAAAAGCCCGACTATGCCACTTTCACTTAGGCCAATTACCAACTTTGGTTGACTTCAGTATTTCCATAAGATACAGGAAGTAGATTGGAATCTTATTAAACACCTTAAACTGAATAATTCCAGTATATGGAATTATTTTGTGAGCTTAGTAAACAACAATGTTTTATTATGTTTTCCTACAAAAATTGCAATGAAAAAGAATCAAAACTATGTGGCTTAATAATGACTTAAAAAATGCGTGATTAGTTAAGTATGATTGATCATATTTCCTAGAAATACCACTCATCTGAATTAAAGCTCTTTAGAAAAAATGTCGTAACAAATTCGGATCAGCAATCAAAACTACTCTAAAAGAGATAACAGAGAAGTTTGTCAGCCAGGCTCCAAATAAACCAAAAACAATGTGCAAGAAAATTAACAAAACAAAATGTGAGATTTCTTGCGACGAATTTAATAAATTATTTAGCAATATAGCAGAAAATCTTCTAAAAAACAACTACCAAATCTTCTTTATAATCTTGTGATAAAAACTCACTCAACTTCATGTTTACACCAATACTAATAAGAGATGCGATACGCAGTTTAAAACACAGACGATCTACAGATAAGTATGAGAAGTTTAAAAGGTTATATAAAAAGCTTTAATAATCAACTTGCCCTACCATTTCCTAGTCTTATTAATGAGTCAATAAAAAATGTTCATTTCCAGATATACTCAAATTAGCATAAGTATTCCCAACCTTTAAAATGGTGATGAATAAGAACTAAATAGTTACAGTCCAAATCGCTTCTACCAATAGTGTCTAAGGTTGTAGGAATAATCTTAAAAGATCAAATGCTATTCTATTTTAAAACCTACAAACATTTTTCTCAAAGTTAATTTGGTTTTAGGAAAAATCTGTCACAACAGACGCTGCGATTGCTGTAATGATTTGATCTTGAACTTTTTTGAATAAAAAAACCTTTTGATCGCTTTATTCGTTTTTGGTTACCTAAGCAATTCTATAGAAATTACACGCGTATAATATTAATGACTTATTTAAAAAAAAATCTGCTCCTGAATTAGTGAGATACGGTATACCACAAGGCTCAATCCTAGGACTAATACACTACCTTATTTTTATAAACGATTTATCATATCAGCCTATTTTAGATAAAACGATTTAATTTGTAGACGACTCTACTTTTATTAATGAAGGCTATAATATAGAAGATTATGAAATGCCCAACCATACAACAATCAATGAAATAACTACTTAGTGCAATAAGAATAAGTTGGTTATGACTAAGGACAAAATTAAAATTGTAAGGTTTACTTTTAAAGAGGGCGCTTAAGTAACAAGTCACAGATTCTTGGGAATTCACATAAAGAGTTCATTAAAGTGGAATCACCATGTGCTTATTTTAGCACAAGCGCTGGCCAGAAAAATTTTTTGCTTGCGAGGACTAGTGAGAAGGGTTTCTCATAATGTTCTTCAAATATACTATTATAGTTTAATGGTCACTCATCAGTGTTGCCATCAAAATTCGATCAAAATATGGAGCATACTGCAAGCCAATTTCAGAAATCTTGCAGTATTAATATTGCCGTCCCTCTATATACTGCAATCAATCCTGTACCTCATTAAAAATTGTGAAATGTTTTCTAGCCTTAGCAATTATATCAAAACAAAATTAGGCTAAAAAATCTTGTAATAGTACCAACTACTAGGGAATAAACTTCTATAACAAACTGCCTGATGAGTGGAAACAACACTTTAAAAATCCAAAGATAAGCTAAACATATTTAAAAAATGCCTTCATTCAAATCAAGACTTTTTAAAGTGTAATTTAGTGTAAAGCTTCTCAAATAATAATAATAATAATAATAATAATAAATTGACTTTATTGACAAAAATAAATGCTGTTACAAAATGATACATAACAGGGTAGGCGAAGTTCAGGTAGTTGATATCCAACTACTACTGCTCTTCCACTTAACCTACTTTAAAATTACGACTAAAAAGAAAATTAAAACTACGTGGTGTAACTGTATATAAAATAGCTCTAAAACTCTTACAAAGATAGTAACATTTAAGAAAGGTAGTGGTAAAATTTAAATGAATGTAGCTGAAACTATAGCAAAATTCTACGTCAAGGAAATATATTTTTGTAACAAATTCTTCCGGATAGTTTTCTTAAAGCTGATTAATGTGAGTGTTTTGAGGTGTAATGGTATATTGTTATAAATTTTGTAAACATTGTATGTAAAACATCTTTCAAAAAGGGTTGTTTTGTGTTTAGGCGGTGAGATAAGTCCCCGGAACCTCACATTAACATTGTGCACGTGAGTACGAAATACTATCCTATTGTAAAGGTAAGGAGGGGAGTGCATATGGATAATGTTATTATAGAGAACACAACAATGCAAGTAACGTCGATCAGACATGTTAAGCCAGTTTAATGCGGTTAGCTTACCAGAGATATGGTCGAATTTGCGGATTCCAAAAATTAGTCGAATACAAGAGTTTTGAATTTTTTGAATTCGATTTTTTGTGACTAGATCTAAACAAGAATTATATACAACATCAGCAAAGTTAAAGTGACACAAAACTAACGAATCGCAGAGGGTTCTTTTGGTTTGTATTGATAAGATATGCTTTTGTGAGTAGATTATTTTCAATCCCTGGTATGCCCGAGTTATACATTTGCTGATGTGCGTTTTGAACCTTAGGTTATTATCAATGACCAGTCCTAAATTACGCACCTCATCTACAAAGGGTAAAGTATTATTATTTATTTTGATGTTTAGTATATCTTTAGCTTCATCGATAATTTTACGAGGACCAAATAACATGGCAGATGATTTAGTAGCATTTATTGTTAACGAGTGGTGTTTTGATATTTTAACTAGCTCAATTAGGTCGCAATTAATGTTATTTTCAGCAATACGGATATCTTCAACATTAAATGAGTAAAGTAGCTGGGTATCATCTGCATAAAAATTTGCACTACAAAATTTTAGACAGATATTAAGACAGGATGTATAAATGGAGAATAATATTGGACCCAGAATAGAGCCCTGAGGAACACCTGCAGTAACTTTGGTAATATCAGAAAATTCTTCATCAACCCTTACCATTTGCAAACGATCTGCAAGAAAACTAGAAATTATTTTCACAGCATGTTTGCTAAAACCTACATAATTTAACATGGCAATTAATGTTTCATGATTAATAGTATCAAAAGCCTTGCTATAGTCTAGTAATATCAGAGAAGTTATACGGCCTTTATCAGAGGCAGAAATTATATCATCTAAGACATTTAGCAAGGCAGTTGAACAGCTATGGTTAGGTCTAAATCCTGACTGTGTAGAAGGCAGAAGTTGATGAGAATTTATGTACGCTACAATTTGTTCCTTCAAGACACGTTCCAATATTTTTGAAAGTATCGGCAAAATACTAATTGGCCGTAAGTCTTTGAAAGATTTAGGACAATCAATTTTTGGTAAAGGAATTATTGTTGCTGTTTTCCATATGTTAGGAAACTCTGCCCGCTCTAAACAACAATTTATAATATGTGTGAGGTATGGGATTATATAAGGACAACACAGTTTTATCATAGAAATGTTAATACCATCTGAGGCTGAAGCATTTGTTTGTATATTAGATACAATATTTGTCACTATATCAGTGCTCACTAATTTAAAAGTAAATTCAACATCTACATTTTCATGCAAATTATCCAGATAAAATTGTATGGTATCATCATTTGATGTGCTTTTTAAAGTTTCGCAAAAATATTTGTTAATTGTATTAACATTTTTTAAGTTATTTGGCAAATCGCGCTTATGGCTTTTAATTATGTGATGATATTTTAAGCAATGTTGTTTCTGTTTAAGTATTCTTTTTTATATATGATATTGTACCATGATTATTCATTTTTGTTTGTTATTCGATGGGTTTAGTATTTTGGATGGCTTATGATTACAAGCCAAATTATTAACACCTTCACTGTCTTCATCAGATGACAAATCAGTTACGTACTTGAGCGAAATTATGTAATTTTACATTTAATAATAAATTTTATATTCAAAAGAAATGTCTACCAATAGTCTCATCTTTTAGTCCATTTCAAGCAGAAGTTTTCATGGATAAAATAAGGAAACTAATAATAAACTCACAATTAGGCAAAAACCACATCAAATGGTTGACGATATCCAGGCGCCAGACAGACAAATTAATCAAATTCATAAATTTTTCTATTCTATTCGATAACCTCTCCGGTAGAAACTGAATCGAACTACTCAATTAATTTCCTTAATCTTTCTATTAGAAAACTAAATAACAAACTATTTATTATTAGTATTATTTATAGAAAAGCCTCTTACGCCAATTTAACAACTCCTGGTAATTCCTGGTACCATTAAAAACATAAATAAGCCAGTTTTAATTGTATGATCCATAGTACACACAATCTCCGAAAGAAGAAATTAGTAAAATACCAGTAAACAATAAATATAATAGGCATTTAAATAAAACACTCATTCACAAATTTGTAATAAAACAATTACAAAATACGCCCGTGTTCAAGTCAATAAATGTTTTGGCAATCTTGGCCTTAAAAATGAAAATGTACTTAAAAGATGTGACATTGTAGTTAGCTTTGGACCTGGTATTTACAAGTTCACAGTTTTTTAACTTTAATGATTGTTGAGTTAAGTGAAGATGAACTGTACTATTAAATGAAAGATTGAGACTCCATTATTTCTAGTGTGATTGCTTCTTTGGAATTTAATAAGGAATATTTGATAGTCAGGCGCAGGATGGAGGTGTGAATTATAACTCTTGGACCAACGTTTCGTTTTATTTATTTTCAAACTTCTTTATATTTAGCCCTGAAGACGTGTTTTAATAATTCATACCTGCTTCCTGCAATTGAGCCTCGTTCCTCCATTAATAGATTTTGCGAAGAAAGAAGACTCAATATTTTATTTAACAGTTTAAGTTCACAGGTTCTACAAGTCTGCCAAAGTATGCTAGAAATTTTAAAATTAGACTAAAGATGAAAAACAACATTCCTAAAATAATAATTTAACATTTATCTATTAGAAGCACATAATTCTTGTAGAAAGAATTCGCAAAATGGATTTACTGGAAGCGGTGTTAAGCAAAAGTTAATCCCGGAATTTTCGTATCAAACCAACAGACTGACCTGATGTACAAGTATTTAATAAATGCTGCTATATAAATAAAAAACTTTTGGTAATATAAGTTTCTTCGAGTTTGATAATGATTAGGTCATAATGCAAACTATAGTTACTGTAAAAATTATGAAATATAGTGGTAAAACAAAGTCACCGTGTTTCAATTCCTAATTAATCAAGTTATACTATGAAGTAAACGCCTTTACCACCAAGAAAGAGTTCAAAAAGATCAAAATGTACATTTCTGATAATTATTAGTAGTTTAGAAAATATGTTTCCTTCAAAACTCATCTAATTACTCAAATTCAGACTTGGCATTTTTGATGTCTAATCTACCGGAATAAAGGTATCTGAATTTACTCTAATTTACAAAACAATTCCTGCTCAATTATTGATCTCATAAAACTGTTCTTCTTTCAGAAAGATCACCAACTCAAACAGAAACCCTTCAACTAATTATTTAACATAACATAGGTACCCTATTGATATATTTATGAACAATTTATAAATAAAAATTCACTCGGTTTTAATTTAGCACTAAACCATCAAAGTTGCTCTGCTTGAACGTAATCTAAAAAATATAAATTTCAAAGAAAACGTATTTAAATTGATATTTTCTCTTAGAAAATTTCGAACAGATCATTGAAAAATATTAAGAGTAAGGTAAGGTGGAAAGACCAATGATCGATACCCATTTGACGTAGTACTCCAGATTTGCAATTGTAATTCGTCATTACTTTTTTATTTGTTACTAAAGATATTGGTATGTTATATGTATATTAAGTATACCTATAAATAATTCAAATTATTTTAAGCAGCCAAGAAATTAATTTAAAAATCGAATGATTTTTCCGCTCTTGTGCGGATAATAGTGTTAATATCATATAGTATCTAAAAATGAGGGTGTGTATGCCGGAAATCCTAACATTACCTTAAAAAGTAGTAGGTTCAGTAGAGTCAAAAATAGCAACAGATACTGTATATTTTTGATGATTTATAACTAGAGAAGAAGCCGTAAGAGCGAACGAATCGACTATTCCTTTCTCGGCGGAGGAATTGTATTATACGATGTGTTTTTGGGTTAAGTAGCTCAAAAGCGGTGATTTCTGTCGGAATGATAAACAAAGTCCTGGAGGCCCTAGAAAGTGCGACAACGATTCACTGAAGAAGATGCTCGCTGAAAATTCAGCACCAACGCAGTAAATTGATCTTCAAACGTCTATATAAGATAGGAATGATCTAGAAAGAAGGTAAATGGGTTCCGCATAAACTCAATGAAACCAACAAAAATCAAAGAGTGGCAGCGTATCTTTCTTTGCTGAATAAATAGCATCGAAATTCATTCTTGTGCAAAATCACCAAGGGTGATAGGAAATTGATACTTAATCACTTTGAAAACAAGGTTCTTCTCTGCATTTGGTGGAATTTGAAAGACATGCATTAATATTGTTGCAAGCGGGTGAAACAGTTACTACGTACTGCTACCAACGTAAATTATTATCTTAAGTCAATAATTAGAAAGAAAACGGCTTTTACTCACAAATCAGATAGATTTTTGACGTTTAAAATATCAAGTTTGTAATTGGATGGTCTTTAATATAGTTTTAAAACATTATTAGTGAATTTTTGTAATTGGGAGATCTTGTAACAGGTAGAAATGATATTATAAATTTTATAAAGTAAAGTATCAATTAGTATCGGTTGAGAAAAATTGGGAAAATCTCGTAGTTTTAATTTTATTGGTGTTTTTTTAGAACAAATTAATTAATTCTAATTTTCTAAACCTTTAACATATCACAAGTCAGCAGTAAATTGTCGATATTCCAAATAGCGTGATTCACGAGGTGAGAAATACTCAGAATTTATAGATAGGGCAACGATGATATGTTTGTGGTAATCGCGACTTTTTAGATAATAGCGCAAGCGTTTTACTGCTAAGTAAATGGCTAAAAACTTGCTAAGGTGTTATGATTCTGTTTTGTTTTTGAAAATGTCTACGAAGAATAAGCCACTCATCTAAAATTCCCATCTAAAATACATTCTTCTAAATAAGCACTAGCAGCGCAATTTTATGCATCAACAATTGGATTTATTGGGCTTTTAGAATAAGGAAAAAGGTAACCTCTGTTGGCTTAAAGTACGTTTAATTAATTCAAAAGACGCAGTAGTTTCTATATGTGTGTTTTTTTATTTAGAAACGAGTAACGAGGTACAGGGGGGAACTTTCAAAAGCTACTCGCCTGCGAAAAACCTTCTACCTGCCAGACGAGTTATGTGGGATTTTTACCGCACTAAACCCTAACATGCACCTATAACCCTGCTCCTGGAACGGTGGTTCCCCGGCGGTACTCTTTGTAAATACTCCTTCGCCGGGGCGATCTTTCTTTATGTTACTGCTGTGTGATCTTGACCTAATCCTCGACGTGATGCAAATATCTTTGATGATGGCTTCCGCGTACTCTGCAATTTTGTTCCATGCCGATTGATTCATCAGCATGTACCCCACTATGTTTTCTGGACTGATGGAATGTCCAGATTCCTCTTTAGTTCCACCCGTGTCCCGTCATAGAAGGGGCATTGGAAGAACACGTGTTCCGCATCCTCAGTCGCATCGCGGTAATGATGACAATTTGGGGAGTCGCTGCTCTTGAATCTGTAGAGGTATGGCCGAAAGCATCCATGTCCAGTCAAGAGTTGGGTGAGGTATTACCCGACCTCCCCGTGCATGTGAGTGACCCATTTGGTGACATCTGGGATCAGCCGAAGTGTCCACCGACCTTTCGTCGAGCTGTCCTATATCTCTTGCCAGAGACGAAGACTCTCCAGTCTCTCCTCTTCACAGATGCTGCTCTTCTTTCATCTTCGCTGCTCTTCTTTCTTCTTACGGTGTTGACGTTGCCGTTTTCCTGCTAAGATGTCGATGGGCGGGCATGATGCAACGACATTGATCGTATTGTGTGATACCGTTCGATATGCTGACGCCACTCTAATCGCTGAGAGCCGCTGGAGTGATGACATTGTCTTGTCTTGTATGTGTGTGTGTTGGTGTGTGCGAGCGTGTTTATATGTGTGTGCAGTGTAAGCTCGCGTACGTGGGACCGCTACTCCCAAATGGCTGTGCACGTCAGCCACCCCTGCGGGATAATATTGTGATATAGTTAATATTAATTGGATGGTAAAAATTGAGTATACCTAGTAATCTTAAAAGAGTTTTTGGGAATTCAGTTGAGCATAAATTAAGATTATTAAGATAGCTTGAATTGCCTAGGAAGAAAAACAAAAAATTCACATTTCGTAAAAGTAACTTTGATTCAAAAAAATAGCCTAATTTATTAAAGAGTGTGCTTAAATGGGTAATATGTTCCGATGTGTTTTTGCTAAATATTAATCGCCTAAATAGTGAAGACAACGCGTCGTGCGTGCATAAACCTTGGGACGTTTGTGCGACATTCCGCAAACCAAAGAGTATACGTAAATATTCATTCAAGTCCGAAGGGCGTACGTATCTTAGATATACCGGAAGGTTCGATAAGAATTTGATGATATGCTTGGTCAAACGAAGTTTTGAAAAAAAAATGCATCCGTCACAATTATTCGTGACGTTTTGAATTAATGATGATAGCGATCGGGTTTGGTTATTCGACTGAGTACTATATAATCTCCGAAAGGTCTTCACGATTTATTAGTTTTAGGAACTCTGTGAATTAGAGATGGCCAGTTATTGTTTGAGGATATGATGGCACCCCGTTTTAGAAGGATATTAAATTCTGTCTTCGCAATTTGCAATTTATAATGTCTGCCTAAACAAATTTAAAAATTCTTTTAGAAGCTTGCTTTTAGATTAATTGATTGATGGTAGGCATTCTCAGGCATAAACATTTTTGGGTACGATTGTAACCAAATCAGAATTGCATTTTGCACTGCGTAAATCAAACAAACTGAAATTATCCAACAAGTGGAAACATATATCTATCGCTAGAGATCCTAATCCTATGAAATCTGAAGTTTTCAAATCTGTCAATGCTGAAC
This sequence comes from Ontholestes murinus, assembly GCA_963969525.1. Classification (NCBI taxonomy): domain Eukaryota; kingdom Metazoa; phylum Arthropoda; class Insecta; order Coleoptera; family Staphylinidae; genus Ontholestes; species Ontholestes murinus. The sequence goes on from OZ018391.1 coordinate 31,973,866, forward strand.
TAAATACTCGAGCTTCGGATGGTGAACTTGGTCTCAAAATTAAATATCAGAATAGAATTTCCTCTATTACGTATCATCATTTTCCACCCCTCTATATTTGTGATTTTGCATATGATATTATTAATTAAGTGAATTTTGGTTAAATAAGTCTCTTTAAAATTATAAAATAATCCATAGTCATAAACATTTTGATCTTACACAAATGTCTACTGGAGGTGGCGTACTCATGAATTATATTAAATTTGATATTTGTTGTACTTCCAATCTTTCTATACAAGTGCCACTGATCAACCTGTTCATGTGTAAAAATATTGTTAATTCTGTATTTTGCCTAGTACGTTGTTATATTCCTCGAAGCTTTGAAGATTTCCCTCCTGGATGAATCAGTAATATTAATCAATGATTGGAACCTGACCTATCTTAATAGATGGTTAAAAGTTGGCGCAATTAATAATAGTTGTAACATAACTCGGCTTTAACAACTAAATAAAATTACGAATGTGGATATTAAGTTTGCTGACTTGATATTATCGAATACATATTCAAAACTTGAAAGAAATATGGATTATCAACCATTTGTACTCGTTGATTCTTATCATCCCACGTTATCGATTACTGCATACTTTCTTAGCAAAACAATACCTTCTCTGTTTCTGTCTTCTAAAAATCTAAGATACAATTTTCGAAAGGGCAACTTTTCTTCTTTCTTAAGTTGATTGGACTTTCCTCGATGACACTACTGATGTAAAGTATACACTCAAGTGTTTTTATAGTACATTGTACACTATCTAGACTTGTCGCTTTCAGTAATAACCACCTGTCCAGCATGGCTTAACTTTGACATTATAAGAAAATTAAATCTGAAGCAATATTATAGGTTTAAGTGGATGAAAGATCAAGTGGGCGACGAAGAACTTCCTGGCTCAAAAACCTACGAGAGTGTATGGACAGACATCTACCGAACTATTTAGAGCTGCTGCATCTAAAGTGAAAATTGCCAGAATGATAGCTAACCTCCGTTAGGAAACAGCACCTTAGGAAGAAGTGGAAAGCAACAAGTAATGTAAATCTTGAAGAACTTGAAAGGCTGTGTGCAACAAGCAAAATAAATATATATCAATATATAAAAGCTGATATATCATAATCATATTGAGAATATGGAATGAGAAATAAAAACCAATTCAAAGGAACTATGGAGATATTGATGCATGAATGACGGGATTTGTAAAATTCCAAGAAAATTAATAATTTATAAATAAAATTTCTTCTAGTGAGTAAGAAAACCAAAGCCATTGACGAAGTTATTTTATTCTTTTTGGAATTATTATTAAGTTAATATCAGAACTATTTAATTTAATAAGGATTTTTTATAAAATCAATATTTGTATGCCAAAATGTATCACAAAGTCAAAGCCTCCACAATGACGTATTTTAATAATTTGATTTTTATTCTTAGCCAGCTTCCTTATAGTTATTTTTTTACATAAACTTACAGTGTATATTAAGTTCTAAATTTCCTTTTTTTTTGCAAAATTACGTTTATTGCAATGTGTTCATTATTGTCGACATATTTTAATATTCTAGTGACCATTTTCATGTCATGTAAAGAACTTTTATAATATACGCATGTCGAATATAGTAAACGGAGCCTGTAATGTACGATATTGCTTATGCTTAATCTAAAATTGCTTCGGGCCCGAACATATGTCCGACAATTAATTTCATCCGTGTTTCATTAGTAGAAACACAAAATTCGAGATGGAGCGAGAAAAGTGGTGGCAACCACAATCGTCCATGATGGGAGGGAAGAGCGTTTAATTAATTAAGTAGTAAATTGGATTGATTATATTTGTATACGTCCCTTGCTATGTAGGGCTAGTGATGTGTGTAGTGACCATCGTGCCAGCTGTTAGCCCTGGGCTGTCTGAAAACGACAACCGCCCTGAAATCGCTTTGATGTTGTACTTCAGGAGGTAATTACAGTTTACTGATCAGGTGAAACAAACATGTACGTACCCATATCTATTAGCAGACTTTGAAATATTAGGAACGTGCTGAATTGTAGAGGGCGCTATGTTGTTTTAACCCAAATAATTTATAAACATATGCATATGTATAAATAAGATGTACTAATAAGTTTAGAATTACAAAATATATGTAGTTAAATGTTTTTGTTCTAATTAAATAAGTGCATTTAATATTATAACAATAAATCAATTAAAATATAACAATTCAGGAAATAATAAAAAAATAAAAAAAACTTTTCTACCTAGCAAAATATAAGTATGTTTATATATTACATACTTTCCTGCATTCGAAAGAAAATGCAAAATAAATCCTATTAATTGTTGATTACACATTATAAACATTTAATTTCAGTTATAAGTAATATAATAATTACTTATTATTGATCTTTGTACAATTTTTTAAAAATATATCATTAGAATAAATGAAACATCGACGGAAATAACTTAATAAAATACGTTTTTTTAGTTCTAAGTGAACATCAAACGTATTGAAATGATTACGCACATAGATATAAAATTTAATTTACCGATACTATCGATGCGATTTAGTCGCCCCAAAAAAATATATATGTTTTATGAATTCAATGTTGAGTAGTAAATTACCCAATGGGAAATATGAATAATGTATGCATAATATATGCGAGAATACATTTCACGAGTTTTGTTGATACCGCCATAAAAAGGCACAAAAAATAAACCTTCCACTGCATTGCAGCAACGAATCGCAAAAATAAACTTTTATGTATGTCATCTTTATGTACCTTTTATTGCTGCGTAATGGCTAGAAATCCATGAGCGGTTTGTGTGTATGAATTACCATGCTTGCAGTATAAGCCATTGTTAATAATAAACAAATTGTTTTATCCATGTGCAAATTTAAAAAATATATCTCAAGCAAGATTTGAACCTGCGTCTTCGTATTTGTCAAGACAGCGCTTACGAAGGTTGCTATTTATGTCTTGAGAACTGGCAACACTGATATTGAAATCTGACATTGCCATCGTAAAGTTTATTCAGAACGTTTTGACGTGCGAGCACAATTTGGTTTGTTTACAGGAAGTTAAAAATTTTATCTCGAGCAAACGATGGAATTAACTCGCAAAAATTTTGGAGTTATGAAATTTGTTATGCCTTTCGACGTGCCTAACTCAAGAATAGTGCATCAATCAATTGTATTCAACTTTTGGCGGTGAAGGGCCACCCACAGCCACTTAATAATCAAGTGCTAAATACAGAAATCAGCTCTCTAAAGAATTATTATATGTCACAAGAAGCACTGAATTATTATGTCACAAAAGGGATTTTAACTGATCCAGCAGTATATATCAAATCTTATAAAAAAGCGTTTAGTATTTTAGATTTTAGAGTTCATCGTGATTTATGTAATGAAATACCCTCCTTAAAAAATCTAGAATTGCTTTTTATTCGAAAAAGTATAGCTTTTTCGAATGAAAAAGCTATACTTTTCTAGAATAAGCTATACATTTCTAGAATAAATTCCAATAATGTCTGATGCAAATCGTTCTTCTAAAATTTTATGTAGATATAATATAATTTTTATTGTATCCTGATGGTTAAGACTAGATTCAAAAGAATGCTATTCAATAAATCTTTACTTTATTGTCACACACAAGTATTTCTCCAGTTTAATGTTTCATAAAGTTCATTGTACTCTTTACAAATAAAAGTATTATTTTTTAAAGGTATAATTAATAATTTTATTATTGAATCAATGTTAATCATAAGAATAGTTGCGACTGTTTCTACGTGGTAATAAACACTACCGTGAATCAATGTTGCTCGAAATTAATTAAAAGAAGAATATGTATAAAACCTTAGTTGTTATCCCTTATCAATTGGGGTATCTCGCATTGTATAGTCCGATCGGGTTCCACTAAATGGCGTTAGAAAGATGAGATTTTGTACTAAGAAAAGTTTGTGACAGTTTTCTGATTAGTTGACTCAGTTTTGTTTACGCGCGTCGAAGATAGACACTAGCAAAAAGAAAATACGCTATTTTTTATAGTTTTTTTTCGATATAGGCGAAAACGCATGGCAGGCGGATGAAGATGTGAATAATGTTATGGTTCTGATATTATAAGAGCCAATCACGCAGAATTTTGTTAATTTCGGTGTCAAAAATGCACACTGGAAGGACAATTGTTAAGAAAATATCGACTATAATGTAACACTGTTTCGATTACCCAAGAGTTAAAGATATGACTAAGGCTAGATACAAGCTCGATGTATGAGTGCCACACGAGTGAACTCAAAAAACTCATGAACCGAATTTCCATCTGCAAATCGCTGCCGAATCGTAATAACGACCCATTTCCGAAGCGGTTGATGACTGGTGATAAAAAGTGAATCACTTACGACAACGCCAAGGGAGAACGGACATAGTCGAATCGCACTGAGTCGGCGAAAACGGTGGCCAAGACCGATTTGACAGCTATCAATTGCTGTGAGTTTGGTGGGATTGGCAAGGAATTATCTACAATGAGTAGCTTCCCCATAGCAACATTCTTAACTCGGTACTGCACTGTTAAGAATTGGACCATATAAAGGAAGCAATCGCCCAGAAGGGCTAGCTTTGACCTTTGACCAATAGGAGTGGAATTGTGTGCCAGGCCGCACACATTGATAGTGACTCGCCAGAACATCAGGAGCTTGGTTGGGAGGTTCCTATGCATTCACATTATATTCCGGACCTGGCACCAAGTGGTCACCAACTGTTCCTATCTATGGCGAACAATTTTGCAGGTGACAAATTCGCTACAAGAGAGGCTTATGAAAATCGACTGTCTCAATTTTTTATAAATAGGGAAGGGGGTGGTTTTTATAAGAGACTCACAATTAACTCCAATATACAGGGTTCCTGATATGTATGGAAACGGTCGAATATCTCCTAAAGTAAGAGAGCTAACGAAAAATGTTAAGATACAAAAGTTTTAGGGTTTTTTAAAAACGATCAAAGTAAAGACAAATGAAGTATACAGGATCCGTTAGAAAGTCAGGACGAAACAAACTTGCTTTTTCTTTAATGGAATACCCCGTATATTTTTCCATATTTCAATTAATCTCGAAATTCTACACAAAATTGGTATAGCACATTATAAAGCTAAACTTGACTGTTTTAGAGATATCGAACTTTGAAAGTCATATATGTTTTAGCGTTGTTATGGAGATGGAAATCTAAATTGTAAATTAAAGAAACTATTATCTCATAACTAGTGAAGTTCCTGCTTTGCGAATAATATGTTTTGTACGTGCCCGTAATGGTTGTAATGCTTTTATTATCCTAGAAATTTCACTTAACTCCTATAGAGTAAATAATAGGAAAAATATAAAAAGGTGTTAAGTTAACACACACTTTTGGTTGATAACGTTTTACCAAAAGTTTATTCAGATCTTCTGACAAAAATGAAAATCTTGTGATCTAGACCTATATCATAGTATTTGTAATTCTTCAATTAATCCTCAATTGAACGCCATCGATTACTAAATACCAATTTCGAATGGGCATCAACAATGACAAGAACTCCATGTATCCCTTATACTAATAATAGAAGTAATGAAGAAGAAGGTGTCAATTTCAGAAACCTTTTACCCTTGCTAAAAGTTTGAGTTAAATATATATTTTAACTATTGTGTAAGCAGCTTAAATACAATAAAGTATTAAGCTATTGAATATAAAACTGTCAACGCTTTTATTTCTTAGAGTGAAAGATTAAATGTTGAAGGCTGGCTTTTAAAAAACCAATTAATAAAATATGCTAAGAATTTTATAATAGATGATATAAATATATATACAATAATCTTTATTTGGACATATTAACAATAAATAATAACATTTAACATACATATAAATAAATGGTGTTAGTCTGTCTGGGCTATAGACCTGAGGTTTTTCTGCCCTGTCTTGAATTTAATACTGTCAGCAAACTAGCTGAAATGTCCAGAAATAAATATATTTTGAAAAATTCGATATTCTCGAGAACTAAATATGTATTTATATGATACATATTTCGAATATTACAAATCTATGTAGTAATTTTTTGGTAAATATAGACAAAAAGATTTAGGTGCACGCTTTAGGCAATATATGTCACCTGAATGGTTTTTCTATTTTTACGGATATCCAGGGTTATGAAAGTTTATTGTAAAACTTCATTTCCCTGTCATAACTGCGTCACTCCTATGAGATCCAAAGTACATCGAAACTGGTCCATGGCTTTTATTAACAAGGAAACAATATACATTTTTAAATGTTTGATATCGTTTATAATTGACTTTAACAAATTTGATTGATAAGGAATAAATCGATTTCTGAAATAATACTCTAATAGATTAGTGGTTTAGTATTTGGTGATTTAGTAACATTAGTATGTAATTTATTGTATTGAGCGATATATATTGTAATTGAAAAAATACACACATACCGAGATTGGAATAATTCATAGAATATCATTATATTGGAGCACTCGGATTTGTAGTAAGTTTAAAGGGAATTAATGCAAACAATAAATAATAACTTAAAGGCAAAGAGAAAGGGTCATTTAATATGACTAAAAATGTTGAATACAATTTTAAATGTATTATGCCAACAATTTATTGGCAATTTAGGTATTACGTAATAGTTTCATTGTTAACTACTATTTTTATATTGAAAAATAAAAATTTATAATTTTTTTTGTCATAATAATAAACTATTGAAAGTTTTAACTATTTAGAAGAGGGCTTAATTAAAGATATATATAAACATCTTTATTATATTTAGTATTACAAAATGGGTAGCGTCCAAGTTTTATTTCGGTCCATATATAAATCATAGTTGGTGATTATCACATGAATTACATACATATTAAAATGATTTATAATTTAATGGATTCTGAGTATAAGATGTTTGTATTCGGAAGGAATAGTAGAATTTCGAGGTAAGCAAAACTTGTTCATAAGTGTTGTGTTAGAATTTTAGAAGAAAACTTTCTTATGTTATCTACGCGCGCCTCAATAGGTGTAATTTTGATTTATTTATTTATTTATTTATTATTTATTTATTACATTCTTTGTACTCCTTTCTTACAAAATAATTCAAAATTTATAATATAAAATATGTAAATATTTCATCGTAAAGAAGATTGTTTGAGGTATTATGGAGTGAGTTGTTGAGGTGACATTCCCTTTTTATAGGAGACGTATATTCTTTTCCAAAAAACCCACTACCTCTAGACTCTAGTTTTACTTCCAAAAATGTATGTAGGGCATACCAGAAGGTCGTTCCAAGAGAGGATCAAGGAACACAAAACAAGCTATAAACAAAACAAATCCAACTCCACGTACTCTAACCACCTCATCGAAGACAACCACCAATTTGATGAAAGTTTAAAAATTTTACACCGTGAAATAAAAGGCCGCAAACTTAGCACCATGGAGTGCATAGAAATAAATAAAAGAAAATATACTAGACATCTCCTCAATAACCAAACAGATTTAACAAATTCGCCACTTTTAAATTTACAATTTTTTGAAAAAGCCACTCCCCCACAAAGATTGTATATATACCTGACAAGACAATTTTTTAATACCATTTCTTCGCCTGAAGAAGCCACAGTGTGGCGAAATAATTGTAGCGTCTTACAATATATTTTTGAAAGTATTTATATAGTTTTATTTATATAAAGTCTAGACAAACTCTTAAATGATGTACTCATGACAATTATAACTTAATCAATTTTAAATTATGCTTGAACACTGCAAAAGACGTACTGAATAAAATAAAACTGGGCGAAAAACACACACGATTATAATTCTCATCATTAGATATAACTGATTACTCCGTCCATAATTACTCCTATGGAATATTTCCCTATACAGCGTGAGTTTTTTTCGATGTTCTCTATGGGGATCTCGGAAACTATAAGAGATAGAGAAACGGTTAAATGGTGAAAGAAGTGTAGATTTACGAGACGAATAAAATACCACTTTCAAAGTTTTCAAAAAAGTCAAGGGTAACTAGATATTTTGAAAAAAGTAAAAAGGGTCAATTTTTTCAAATCAATATATTTCGGTTATTATAACAGATAGAAAAAAAACTGTAAAGGACAAAGTTTTAGATAATTTTATGCAGATTAAAAAAAATAATCAGAAAATTTTTATCGCCATTATTTTCTGAGATATGACGCAAACTTACATTTTTTTAAATGGAAACCATAGTTGGCTGTGACCTCATTCAAAAGGTAATTTTTTTCTCTTTAATCCAATATGGCATACGACTTACTTATTTCTAAAAATGAGTGAGTTATAGTCATTTTAAATTTAATTATAAATAAAAAATGGGTAGCCATGAAAAAGGTGAAAGTAAAACAATTGCAGTTGTTTATAATATTAGCAATATTGTAATTATTAGTTTTACAGAGATAAACCAAAATAAAACAACAGCATAAAGTAATTCTGTAATTATCAATATAACAATGGGAGAGAATTTTTAATATTAAAAAAATATGGTCAGAGCTCACTATTATAACACTATTATGACATAAATTATTTCTTTTTACAATTGAATTTATGGCTTTTTGGCTATTCTCATGTAAATTGAATTATATGTTTAAATAACAACTAGTTTATGATCCTCCACAGATTGATATGATTTTTCATATACTTTGTTTTTTACATAACCCCACAGAAAAAATTCTAAAACGCGCAGATCGGGAGATCTAGGTGGCCCTGGGATTGGTTTATTTCTTCACACTTATGAGTTAAGAAAAGCATCATTTAAATAATTTGTAAAGTCAACATGTTATAAGGTGGAGCACAGTCATATTGGAACCATTTCAATCTTGCTTGTAATGATAAATTTAAAGAATCGAGCGTATCTTCAAATGTTTTCTGAAGAAAATGAAAGTAATCATTTTCACTTAGTGAGCTTTCAAAAATATATGGACCGAGAATTATTAATCCAAACACACCATGGATTAAACCCAAATTTAATTTGTAATTTTCTCTGTAAAACTTCTCGTGGATTCTCTTACCACAATTAGTAAATCGGGATTCATCTGTTCATAATATATTTGTAAGAAACGTATTATCCTCTTGACAAATGGGTTTATACCACATACAGAAGGCCATTTGATAATTACAAAATTATTATTCTTATGCTGGTTTTTCATTTTTATTTAACTTTGTAGAACTAATAATTACAATATTGCTATTATTATAAACAACTGCAATTGTTTTACTTTCACCTTTTTCATGGCTACCCATTTTTTATTTATAATAAAATTTAAAATGACTATAACTCACTTATTTTTAGAAATAACTATGTCGTATGTCATATTGTATTAAAGAGAAAAAAATTACCTTTTGAATGAGGCCATAGCCAACTATGGTTTCCATTTAAAAAAATGTAATGTAATGTAATGTCGGAAAATAATGGCGATAAAAATGTTCTGATTATTTTTTATTAATCTACATAAAATTATCTAAAACTTTGTCCTTTACAGTTTTTTTCTATCTGTTATAATAACCGAGATATATTGATTTTTATTTGACTTTTACACTTTTACACTTTGATAATGATTGTAAAAGATCGAAACACGTGTCAGGAAATTGAAATTAAAATTATGGAACATAAAAAGCGCTTTAATTTACCCAATTTGAAAATTTCGTTTCACCAAGAATGTAGCGCAAGAAGTATTGAATATAAGAATTTGTGTTTGATGACTGAGATTGACATATACCGGCGTACAAATACAAGAGGCATACCCCAATTGAGATCGTACCAAAGAAATGAATGGAAGTTTCTGCATGGTATTCGAGAAATCTTTCATAAAGCGATTGTTAAATCCTAGTTTTTGAAGTGCTTTGCAACATATCGCTTCAATTTGCTTAGAAAATGCGAGGAAGCGATCTAAAATAACACAAACAACTTTAAAATGAGTAATTAAGGTCAGTTATGTTTCATTGACCATATAGTAATTTTCATAAATGTAGCATCTTCCGTCTTATTAAATAAAGTTAATTAACACTGCACAATTTATAAGCATGGTTCATATAATCATTTAACTAAGAGATATCAATGCTGCATTTTATTGAACAAAATCATTTTAGATCATCAGCGAATAATAGAAGTCTATAGTGTTTGATGAATATGTTGAGATCGTTAATGAAAAATAATAATAAAATAGGCCCACATTAAGAACCTTGTGGAACCTTCGATGTAACAATAATAATAAGTTTATTAATGCAAATACATCTACAACGGATGTTTACACATGTCAAATAAAAAAATATATATATTCGCATATATGGTACAGACCTATATCGCTAATTCTAATAACTGACCATATTTACAAATCTTTCTAAAATTACAAAATCTGGATCTATTTACATAAATATTCTTCCACTGAATAATAAGCCTGAGCAATCAGTAGTTCTTTTATTTTTAAAACAAATATCGAAATCTCCTAATGTAATGACTTTGTAATGTAACAGGTTTATTTTACAGAGAACGCTGCTCATTATTTCTAGAAATTATTATATTCTGAATTCAGAACTCTATATATTGTGATTATAATTAAGTGTAAATCAAGATGTTCAATTGCTGCCATTTCACAATTCTTTTTTTCTGATTTACGTATGATATCGATTTTGTTCATAAATTTGATTTCTCGTTTCATAAGAATGATTACTCCACCATGTTTGAAATTTGAACGTGCAAAACATGATGCCATCATGTAATTATTAATTCTAATATAATCTGCTTCGTCTCGATCCAGCCAGTGTTCGCTAAAGCAGACTATATCAACACTATTCTCTAATAAGTGAATTTTAAGTTTATTACATTTAATACACAAACATTGTATGTTAATATGAAATAGATTTAATTTTATATTATTTTGTGATTTTTCGCTTACTTTTACGTTTCTACTTTCTTCGGCGAAAAAACTGCAACCTACTAATGCGAATTCTTTCTGGCCAGAATTCTTCATTAATTACGGTGTCTAGTAGTTACATATCTATACCCAGTTTAAAAGGATTAAGATTTTCATTCGATGTTTTCCGAATGATGAACTCCTTCCCCGGAAAGTCATCCACGAGATATGATTCGACGTTGTTTTCAATTGTTCCTGGCTTTGTTCGACTTACGTACAGCCATGATTTTTGGGTTGCAGCTCTCAGTGATGTAGTATTTTTTTCTTTCTCTGGATTCCTGGGGTGTTTTATTTCGTTACCATGTTATTCTGCGGTGGGAGTTTTGTTGGGTTTGTATCATTGCAGTCTGACATGATTGCTGCTTTGTTTACATTCTCAGTCCTTAATCTAACCATTTGATTTTTGAGATTCTCGTCATTACCGATGCCTTCATTATATGATGTTGTAGATGTATTTCTTTACTTCTTACTGTGTTGTTTGTGAGTATCGTTCGAGCGATTTTTATGTGTTCACTTTGTTTATTTTGTTTATTTTTGCCAGTGTGTGATTCCGTGCGTAGCAGTTCTGATTAGTACCTAGTCTGCTACTCTGCTTAGTTTGCTGGACTAGTTTCTATAACATCGCGTTTTTATTAATTAAGTATCCACTTACTTGGTTAATCTCGGATTCTGGCTTATCCGAATATGCCATGCTTTGTTCAATGAGATATAATTTCCAGTGATGATGATCCAGTTTTTAGTGAGTCTATAGTCTATAGCAGTTAAATTATCTGTTAATTTTTGCAAATTGCACCATTTCAGACAAATAACTACTAATCAATTTGGTTGTAGAAATTCCGAAATTAATCAAAATAATAATGGGAGACGCAATCAAAAGCTTTTGAGAAGTCTGTGTACGCTGCACTTGAAAATTATTCTAAAATGTCTCGAAGATGTAAGATTGATATTCTAATAAATTAGATATAGTGCAATAAAAGAAACAATGTTGCTCATCACAGATAATATTTTTAGAATAAAAATTTAATTGTTTAATTGTAAAAGCGTTTACTTTGTGGTAAATCTATCTTGAATATAATGAAGAAGAAGGCACGATTACTTTGTTTTATCACTTTATTTAAAATTACACGTGACTACAGTTTCGACAAACAACAAAATTAACATTTTTTATTAAATAAAGTGGTACATTAAAGTAATCTTGTCTCCTTGTTCATTAGAAAAAAATAATTGATCAGCAAATATTTTATAAAATAATTTGGGAATGACAGACTGTATTGCTATACATGTATAGTTAATAATGTCATCTTTACCACTCTTAAAATTTGGTAATAAATGTTTCCAGATATACGGAAATTGACATTTATTTAAAGATGTAAAAAAATAGGTTTGTGTATCCAAGGAGTAGATACATATTTTATATCCTTATCTAATTTTATTCATCCCATATTTGTAATATATATCCACTCCAATGGACACATCGATGATACTATATTCAAATAGTATCATTATACTATTATGTCATTATAGTAGGTGACATAAACAATCATTGTCACATTGTCAAATTTTGTCCGCACTCTAACACCTTCTATATTTATAATGAATATAGATCAATTCTCTACTCCTGATATTGTCCTTGTACACAAAATATTCATTTATTAAAGCTTTTAACATTGATTCCTAATATTTACTCAGATCATCTTTTCATAAAATTTGATCAAAATCTCCAAGTTTTGCGTTTTTCATTGATTCCCAAATAAAAAGACTACAATACAGATAACGTAACAGTTATGACAAACTTTTTCAAGCTCAATCTTTTTCAATATCACTTTGCATATTCAAATTTCTTAACCCTTGAAATTCCCTTCAAAAACATAGTTTCAAATATAGAAATCAACCATTTAAGTATACTTTATCGAAATGTATCCTCCGTCTCTTGAAATATAAACGATAGGTATTTGCCTATCAAAATATTAATGACATGAAAGGAACGTTTTTTGGAAAGCAGTAAGAGTTATCAACAACAAAAAAAAAACTTAATAAAATAATGGAACCTTCAAATAACAAAGTCTTGAAGGATAATATCAATATAGCTAATATATTTGCAACTTATTTTGAAAAAGCATACAGACTAATATTTGACTTTAACTTTGACAGTAACTTTTACATACAAGACAATGGCTTGTATATAAGATGTTTTAAAATGCTAAATGATAGGATCAATAGAAGATGATAACTATTTAACCACTCTACAAATACAAATATCTAAAAGCTTTCCTTATGAGATCTATAAACATATTTTAAAATTTTTAAACTATTGTTACGAACAACAATATTATCAATTTGGCTTCTTTCCCAATAGATCGAAATCCCCACCTCTTTCTATTCTATCATAAAATTGTGAAACAGTACAACACGTGATAAAGCAATGATAACCCTACAACAGTTGATCGATACTCTGCAAGAATGGTTCGCAAAGTTGCACATCAAAATCAACCCAAAAAAAATTATTATTGATTAAAGCATGACTTTCCAATGTATAATCTTAATTATTTCAAGAGGCTAAGCTCATAACTATCTATAATCAAAGTAATTTTAATTTATTTTCAAATTTAAGCATGAATTAAAATTTAAATGACAACATTTGTAAAGTTTTAGAAGTAGCAAAACATATTAATAGTATATTCACAGTTATAATACTAAAATGATTTTCTTATTCAAATAAAGAAAAACAAAAATTTAGTAAAGATTCGTTACTTAATAGATAATGAATACGGAGATATGCGCTTTATATTTCCAATGAAGTAATATGTCTCAACCACCCACTAATATTATGTTGTCAGTAGTGCACAAGAAGTTACTTAATACCGTGAGAATAATACCTTGCGCATAAACAATATGATCCGTAACAAGAACATAAAATTAACTTTAAGAGGTGAACTTAAGAATTCTTAAGGACTTGTGTAATCCTTAAAGTTCATTGGTTATTACCGGCAATTATCCGTCCTTATCACGGTATTTAGTGGCGGCTCCAATGCCGTTTCCAACTCCAATAAAGATAACAAATAACATTTTGCTGGGCCCAGGCAATAAATTAGCGGCCGCGACTAAATTGCGCCATTAAATGCAACCAATAAATTAATAGACTTCGTTCGGGCCATCCGTTATTGGAAGATGGATGGCGGCCTATAATCAACTTGAACGAATTGTTATAATTAACATAACAATTAAATTTGAAAGTCAATGAAAAGTCCCTTTCGAGGCAGATCGCGTAAAATATTGTCCCAATTTAACAAAATAATTAAACTAATGGGGGCGGATTTTAGTTGGAATCCCTTGCCGATTTATCGTCTCAGGTTTTCTAATTTGAACCCGTTTTAAGTTCAAAATGATGTAGGCTGGCTGTACGTACCGTTTCCAGTCAGAGATAAACTCTTGGATTATTAAGAGCTGTTTCACACCATTGAACACGTTTTTTTTTTCTTCGGAGAATTTATTATACAAATTAGTTCCTATTGGTGCATAATTTATAAGATCGAATCAGGTTTACCCGAGTATTTATGGCGTGAATTTGTATGTTTACAAGGTGCTCTTTACATAATCACATTATGAATTAAAATATTTGAGATAATTAGGGGATTAGAGTTGCGATGTCCTTTTCCACGTTGGTTCTTAACACGGCTGATTAATGCTCGGCGAGAATTAATGTCGTTGGGAGATTTATGACTGACAGGATAATTATGAATTATTACGGATTTGATTGTCGATATTGATTGCCCTGTGTGTTCACGTCGGTCCACAGCTTAATTTTTACGTCCATGCAACATTAATACCTGCTAGTTTAAAGATGAAATATTGTTATTGGAGAAATAAGTTAATGCGGCAATTTAAATATAAAATATTTAAGAGGCAATTATTAATATGATATATTTAAGCATTTAAGTCTCCCGCGCATATTTTTCTTAATTAATTTAATATACAATATTAAAAACATGAATGCAAAATTGTGGTTTGTCTTCATTGGCCAGAAATAAGATCAGTTGTCGCAGCAGAGAGGTTATTATGAACGTGACAGGTTTAGAGAAATATTCAAAACAACAGTTTGATGATGATATTGTGAAAATGATGGTAGAGACCGTTACTATGTGGAAGTTCATTTAAAAAAAATTATTGTGTCTGTTTACGAGCTAGTAAATAGATTATTTTTTCTTTCTGTTGGTTTATTTCTTAAATTGTGTGAAGTAATAGATTAAATAATAAATAAATAATTAAAGTATAGCTTTTAGCCAATTTGTGCAAGAAATTTGCGAAACAAAATTTGTAACTTTTTTGAACAGAAATTTTTGATACATAAAATTTATCTTTATATTAAACTGTAAATGGCAGTTGTGTTAATTATACCCAACGAGAGACGTGGGCGTAAACTGAATATCGATCTAAGTTGGCAGTTTCTAGTCGGGGGCAATTTTATTGCTGCATTAATTTATAGTAATTTCAACATTCACACTCCAATTTTCGCTGCAGTTTTATTGCATGCAAGAAATTTCACAAATTAGAACAGGCATAAATTTCGACCCTGCTACGCCATATTATTTCGCCGCTGTAAAATCGGTCGCGAGAGCTGATAGGGCGATTCGTTCCGATATCAGATATTTCTTATCGCAATCAATTAGGGTGTATATCACAGAGTCTGACGTAAGTTTTTTTTTTAACTTTAAACGTGATGATGTCGGCATTATTTTTATTCCAATACATTATTCCTGCTATTTTACTTCTGTATTAATATTAATATATTTAAATGATTCATAAAAAAATACTTCATTATTTGCAATATCCAGGCAAAATGTTATTTCAATTTAAATTTTAGCAGAGGAGTAGACATCATATGACTTATATGTTTCAATTAGATCTTAAACTGTAAAACACATTAATCAGATAATTAGAATTATTTGAATAAAATTTTAACGAAAATAGTAATTTATCATAATTGAACATACAATGAATTAATTAACGTCATTATACTATGAGAAGTGATTTTTGTGTAGTCTTCTCAAGTCTCATTGTTGTGGATTTATGAAATATTTCGTAGATTTTAAATTAGTATGATCTGTATGCATTTGATTACAAACATTGGTTCTAATCGTCTACAGAGAAACAGGACAAATAAATAGCAAATTCCAATATACTCTTACATACTATTCATTTCACTACATATCATATATTGGCAAGAATTCGGTAAGTTGTAAGTTGATTAAAATACCTAAAATACTAGAAAAGTCATGGGCGCTTGTTTAGAAACTAAATGGTTTCAAACTAGATAAAAAAGCAAATCAAGCACCTTACAACGTATCAATTATACATTATGTTGGTTTAGCTTATCCTGAAAAGAACTTCTCAATAAGATATGGGTAAAGTCATTCTACAATATATCAACGTTTGTCTATACGGTACTAACTTTATAAGACTCGAGATGTGTACAAGAATTTTACTTCCTTATCATGCATTAGATTTATCATCGATTGAAAATATGATTATATGAATAACTAATTTTCGCATCGATATGTCCATTCAAGATACAATCCTCTAAAAAATAACAAATTAAACCATGTTTTAGAATTTGTTTTAAAGAAAGAGTTTTGCATATTGTATTTACCAAATAGGTGTTTATAAATATTATTTCCTTTTACAGTGCATAAAAGGTCAAAGACATTTGTAACGTTTCATTAGTACAGCCAATATAGAAATAGTGATAAACACAGATGAACTGTGTGCACTTAACCTTAATAACGAATCTTTGAATTTTGTATTTATTATGCCTCAATTCTACAATTTTCTTTATACTTAGTATATTACGAGGGTTGATCAAATATAAACAGGATTTTTTTTTGAATGTGTTCGAGGTAATTATTAAGGAGATGGGAGGACACCGATTTGGTTCACCAATTTTTAAGTGGATAAACAACTGTAGAAAACGCGAGTCATGAATGCCAACCACTAACAAGCATTACTGAAACGAACATTTGTGCTATCCGTTAGCTAATTAAAACTGCCGGCGACTTGCAGTATATGAAATTGTTGCAGTTGTAGAAATAAAGTACGTAAGGGCTCAATCAGTCATTTTCGATGAGTAGGGATAACGAAAATTGTCGACAAGGTGGGTTCCTCGCCTATTGATGGAAGATCACACTGCAAACACAGAGGGTGGTTATTTTAATTCTAATTGTCACTTGTGATGAGACGTGGGTACATCACTATACTTAAATATAAACAAGTAAGCATGAAGTGGAGACAACCCGAACAAGCTCCACCTTAAAAAGCCAAAACTCCTATGTCTATTGGAAAAGTTTTTATTTTTGTATCGTTGATTCCTGAGGCATTTATAATACATCGTTATACATTGTATAGTTTCGACAAGACACTTGTCATTTAAAGAAAAATACAAAACATTGCTATCTATATGTAATATTTTTTGGGATTAGATGATTTCCTTAATTAGTCAATAAATATTATTGCAAGCTCCTTGATTAAGCCAAACTGTTTTATCGAAAAAAAGGACGAGGCATGTCTATCCGAAGTCGATTCTCCTTCATAACAACGATCGCCCACATAAAGCTGCTTTGACCTAAGAAAAATTACAGAAAATGAATTGGGAAACATTAGAAAATCCGTCTTATAACTTCGACTTTTTTTGTCAGACTTTCATATGTTTGTTTCACCCAAAAACAAAAACATTGGGAGAACGCCGTTTTCACAGTGACCAAGATATGAAATCGTTTATGAGCAATTGGCTGAAGACCCGACCGACTTCGCTGAGAATAATCTGTACAAAAATGCGGACACTGTAGAATTTTTTTAAATAATAATACATATATACATTTTTTAAACTAAATTCCGGTTGTATTTGATTCACCCTCGTATACAAGTGTTAAAGAATAATTTGTTTTATTCCATAATCATACAAAAATCCGTTATTACAAACATACGTTTAAGAGGAAAGCTTTAGATTAATATTAATTTTCCATGAAATTTACAATTCAAGAAAACGAAGGAGACTATTTGATTTTGAATGTATCTCATGGCAGATTTCTGAAGGAACGTAGTTTTTAATATCTATCTAATAAAGGAAATGACGTGAAAAAGTTCCTAGTCTTGCTATTTAGTCAAATGGGTAAAGCAGCGTAATGTTGCTTTAAGTTCACAAGTCGGCAGAATGGAAAATAAATATTTTTAGGATTAATTGAAATGTTTGGTTTTAAGAACAAAAACGATATATCAAGGGATTTTACTATTTTTAAACGCTTCTAGGTCAAAATTATATTGCGACAATTTTTATGTGCTGAGGTCCAGAGTCAAAAATACGTTCATAAAAAAAGGAATAAAATATTCAAATTAGGAGAAGTAAAACTCTTGTTATGTTCCATTTCTTTAAAGTTGTACTTCTCTAATTTGAAAATTTGGTTTTATCAAGAGAGTTGCAGAACAAGTATCGATTAGAATAAAATATCAATAAAGCTATTCAAAATGCGAATATTTGTTATCGCATAGTATATAAGTTTAATTCATTGTTGTGTAATAAAATGTTATTTTATGTTTGTCTTTATATAATAAAAAACATTCCTAAATTAAAAATCAATTAAAGAATCAATCAAGAATTTTTATCCTGTAATTTTTTTTGGAAACAAGAAATTTAGGATATACAGTGTTTTTTTATTAATTAGGTGCACTCTGGGTACCTTGAAGAGGTCTCAAACGACTATCCATTTTATATTCCACCATTTGATCCACTAACTGAAGGTTGAGAAAATTATTATTTCTGTAACAAAAAGAAAGACCTTACAAAAGACACAAGCAAATATATTTTTAAGCTAAAATAGATAAAACATAGAGATATAAAGAAAACACCCTTATGCAAGTCGTCAGTTATCCTGCGAGTTCTTTTCAAAGTTGAAGTATAGGAATTCAATAATTCCAGCAGGAAAGCATAACGTTTATGAAAAAATCATAACTCCGAGAATTATTAATTCAATCAAAATTTTATTTAATAAAATGTATTAAAATCCTTTAGTTCGTTGTAGAAAATTAAATAATAATTTAAAAAATACGAAAACATTTCGTCTTAGTAAGACTCATTGTTGTATATTCATTAAATGTTTTCGTATTTTTTAAATTATAAAAATTTTATATGTTTTATATGTAGGTGTGGATTTGCCATTTTATATTCATGTACGAAAAATAATGCCATCTAAGTAATGTCCGTTCTTTTCCGCACATTCTTGATGCCAAATTGAGAAGTTGTTTATGCATCCTTCCAAGATGATAGCCAGAATCCTTTGAATTTTTCGGGTGATAGCATTGGGTACCTGATCAAGAGTCCGTGGTTTCTCAATAAATACGCCTTTAGGTACCCCCTCAGAAAAAATAATCCACAAGGCGATCGTTTGGGCCCCTCGTACCGAAATGAGTATTCCTGGAAAATGTTGTCTTAAAAATGCCATAGACTCCCTTGAGGTGTGACAAGTTGCCCCATCTTGCTGAATTCGCCGTACTCACCTGTCTCTCATCCTCAGCTGCTATACCGATTGACGTGGCATTTCTTCCATGGCTGCCCTAGTGCGACCCATATTTTCAGGGGTTCTGACACTTCTTTCTCCATCTCGAGGTTTCAACGATCTTCTAGAACGGAGGTTCTGCACCCACTTATGGGTGGTCGTTCGCGTAGGAACCGTGCTCTCCAACATTGAATTGTGTTCGAAATTTGCGTTGTGTAGCAAAAACAAATACGTGTTGCTCTGGCTTCCACGGTTCCATAACGACTAAACCAAACAAAATGGAAATATCCTACACGCCGGTGGTGGCGCATCAGTTACGGCCCCGAACTGACGTGCAGCAACGTTGATTCGGGTCAGTAGTCGGATGGGTGACCGGTACCATTCACCATTGGGATACAATTAATGGTGCTTTAGAGTGACGGGGGCGATCCTTTAAAGTAACAAGCTCATTTACACACACACAAATACACAAATGACACATGGCGGAAGGACCACGTGGTCGATAGCCTAACACTACTACTACTACTACTACTGGAAATATCCGTGGTCACATAACAAACATTTTGAAACCGCCAGGCTGCCCCTGCGCGGAGTTATACACATTATATATATTATATATTCTTCATACTTAAAGATTTTTACGTCCTATTCGGATTCGGTTGTTTTTCAATAAATTTTGACACAAATGAGCCAATCTGGTTTTAAAGGTAAAGTTGGTTCTAGTTTTTTTGTGGATTATATTTATATTTACGAGGGCAATCCAGATAGTGACAGACGTTTTGGCCTGGCGCGGCAGTTGGCGGCACTGGCATCACCTCATGGCTACAGAATGTTTCTACACCTAGTACACAACCAGCAGTGGTGACTAGAGCATCGTGAATATTGTACTTTTTATACAGTGGCGTTTTAAAATGAGCGCTGCAATTGAAAATCCCACCAGTTGTGAAATGCGTGGTGTGATAAGGTTTTTGTTGGCGAAAAATTACAAACCGATTGAAATTTATCGCCAGATTTGACTTTAAAAATGGCCGAACTAATGTTCACTATGAGGATCGCAGTGGTAGGCCTAGTCTTGTGACTGATGAATTGTTGGTGAAAATGAATGAAAAAATCCGTGAAATCGTTTCATGATTACGGAACTCTCGGAACATTTCCCCCAAATTTCACGGAGTTTAGTTCACGAAATCGTAGTTGGTAAACTTGGATACCATAAATTTTGTGCCAGGTGGATTTCGAAAATCCTAACGGAAGACCACAAAAACAAAAGACTTGCTGCAGCACTGACATTTCTGGAAATGTACGAAAAATGTGGAAACTATGTTATCGATTGTATCATAATTGGTGACGAGACTTGGGTACAGCACGTGACCTGTAAAACAAAACGACAGTCGATGCAATGGGGTCACACGCATTCGCCCAAGAAACCGAGGAAGTGTCTTCAGACGTTGTAAGCAGGAAAAATCATGGCTACTATATTTTGGGATACTCAGTGAGTGATTTTCGTTGATTTTCTTGAACGTGGTCAAACAATCAATTCAGAGAGGTATTGCGAAACACTCCGAAAATTAAGACGCGCGATACAAAACAAGCGTCGGGGAAAACTTAACGATAAAATTTTGTTTTTCCATGACAACGCTCGTCCACACACAGCCAATCGTAGTCAAGAGCTCTTGCGTGATTTTGGATGGGAAATTTTCAGTCATCCGCCATACAGCCCGGATTTGGCCCCGAGCGTCTACCTTCTGTTCCTAACGATGAAGACGTGGCTCGGTACGCAAAGATTTGACACTGACGCTCAACTCCATGCCGGTGTAAACCAGTGGTTGAATTCGCAGGCGGCAGATTTCTACAAAGAGGGCATTGAAAAGCTTGTAAAACGTTATGATCAATGCCTTAATTTATATGGCGATTACGTCGAAAAATAGCCTAAGAGTTTACCTTCAAAATGTATATAATAAAAATTAGTCTTTTCACTTAGTTTATTTTTTATTTAAAAACGTCTGTCACTTTGTGGATTGCCCTCGTACATTGGCGTGAAGAATTAAAAAAAAACACCGTTACTGAAGATGATAACACTGCCTAACAAAATGCAAAAAGATTAACAAGATCTTAAGGAGTCGGAGGTAACACTGATCATGTTTTGAAGCTTGGTAATAAGGTAACAAAATTGAATTAAACGAAGAGGAAAAGATAATACAGTTGAAGATGTTGATGATACTTTTTACTGTATAATCCAGAAAGTTTAGGACATCTTACACAATATTTTAAGGAGGTGCCATTATTTGACAAGACTGGAAAGGAGATAGACTAACATCGTATAACGTTATATCTAACCAGGTTATTCATAGTAATAAGTACTTATATAGTTCACTCTTTTAAGTTTATGCGTCAAACCTGGTAGTCAGAATATTAAAGATGGGCATTATTAGTATAGAATATGCATTTTCATTAAAAATAATTTTAATGATTTCTTACATCTTACTGACGTATTTATTGATAAAGTCGTGCAGTTTATTAACACGTAATAATATACTGGCACAATATAAGGTTTCAAAAAAATTGTTTTCATTGTTCTACAAGAACTGTTTTATCATATATAAATAGTAGGTTTAAATAAAATGACACTTGGTTTGTTTAACAATGTTCCTCTTTTTATCTTGATAAAGCCTTAAAAAACGAAACTATTCGAGTAAATAGAGAAAAATTACCAAACAAAACAAGTTTAATTTTATTTAAACCTTCATCAATAGTAGTTCAAAATGTTTCACCAAGTGATAAATGAGAAAGTCATTCATGAAAAAAATGTTGTTTATTTATTTATTAACACCTTTTACACGTAAATAGTAGGCTAACCTTTAAAATAATAATCTTTTATTTGCTTGTATATAGTGATTGTTGCTTCGTATTTTTTCCCATACCTAATGCATGGGTAGAAAATTAAGAAAACAAGGACATAATTTTAATTTTAGTGTAAGATATCACCTCTGAAATTAAGCGTTTCAATAGGTATTTGAATAGATATATTTTAGCTGCGACCTTTTATAGGTTTTTTTTTTCAAAAAGTTTCAAAACTGATCATTTTCTGAGTTCAACCGATATGGTGTGGTAGCTAAGGGAGTAAATATCGCTAGTTGAGTGGAAAATGTAGCGCCATTTGGAGCATTTTTATTCTATCAAGTTGTGCGCGAAACTGAAGAAATTGAAAAGAGAAACTTTTCGTACGCTCCAAGAAACCTATTAAGAAGAAACCATGTTACCTGTAATGGCTTTCATGTGGCAGAAGAGGTTCGTAAATTGCCGCGCATACCAGCCGAACAGAAGAAAATCATTTAAAAGTGCTTGAACTGTTAAATCCAGACCATCTTCTTAGGGTTAGATTTAGTGACGATTAATTGCAATTGGGTTAGACTATAGTGTACAAGTTAATGACAAAAGGACTTTAGATGAAAAATATGTGTGCCAAACTTTTTCCCAAAGTTTTGATGGATGGACAGAAGGCACAGAGCCTGGTTGTTTGAGAAGAAATGCTTCAACGTCTGCAGGAAGATCCAACTTTATTGAATAAAAGGTTACTGGTGATGAGATCTTGATCTACAAATGCGATCCTGAAACGAATTGGAGTGGCACAACTCCCTCGTTTCCAAAGCAAAATAAAGCTTGCCATTCGTAAATGGATGCAAAAAATTGTTTTTATGATGTTAGTTAAGCATTGATTCATTTAAAGTTTGTTTCTTCTGTTAGTCACATGTCAGTGTAAGGATAGAATGTTTCTTCATTTGAAGAATCGGGTCAACCGCGACCGGCTCAACATGACTCTGCGCCCTCTCACATATCGCTGCTTTCCGCTGCCAAAATGTTTGTTAAGTTAAATGTGTCAACCCTGCCGCTCCCAGTAACTTCTTTTATCTCTCTGAAAAAAGAAATACCTGAAATGCAAGCGATTCGACATATTTCCAGAGGTTCAGGGAGCTTCGATGAAGTTCATTAACAGCTTAGCGCACGCTGACTTCTAGGAAGTCTATGAAGTATTAATAAGAAAAAAAAGAACGGTGGTAGCGGCATCAAGAGTGCCAAAAGTCATATTTTAAATTGCTGTACAATAATCTTTAATATTTTTTTAATTCTTAGGCCAGTCTTGAAACATTGTGAAACATCCCTGTATGAGCTATGAACCTTTTTGTTTACTTCTTTTCTTAGGTTGAGTACAATGAAATAGGCCGTTTATTTCTATAATTTGCTAGATCTTCCCATGACAGATGCCGAACTATTTATTTCTTAAATATTTAGTAAACCTATCTATTTTTATTAACCTCTTATTATGTAGAATGTAAATAATTAATAATAGTCAATTTTATTATTTCCATTTAAAAACTGATCATTGGGAATGCTGCTAGATTTAGAATTAATTAATTAAAGTACGTACGCGTCATTTTTGTTAGCATATACGAGTTCAGTACTACTTATTAGATATGTTGTATTATCCGCATATTGGAACACTTATTAAAATTTAAAAATAATATTTTGTTACTTACAAAAAATCTGAACATAATGCTGAGTTATTCAACTTAAAATTTAATGTGAATGTGTAACTTTTGTACTCAAAATGTTTTTTCTTATTCTAATACATCTCCACAGCTTTAGTTCCTAGAATTTTTTTTTCTAGATCTTTCACTCTTTAATAGTTTCTTATTAGCCTGCATCAAAGTTGGGGACATATATATTGTGGGTAATAGCCTTGGCATCTATAGAAATAACAGCACATTCATGCTAATAAGCCACAATTTCTCCTTTAATCATGTATCTATTTATATCTTGAATTTTGGAGGCGTTTAACGTTCAACTTTTAATACTACTTTTATTAATTTTGTTTTTTTTTAATTTTTAACACAATACATACGAAGTTAAACGTTTTTCTGTTATGTATCTATTTCCCTTTATAGGATTTATTTTAGAAAAAAGTGTTAATTATGCTCAAAAAATAAAAACATTTATAATTAGCAATTAGAGGATTTTCTAATCTGATAATATATTTTAATTTTACTTCTCATACTTAAAATTAGATTCCTTTAGATATTTATTTAACCATCTAAAATATATAAAGGGGCACTCGACATTAATCAAAGTCGATAATTAATTGATTCGCAAACAAAAACTTCAATTGAAGCACCTACAAGTGGTACTTTAATTTGTAGTAATGATAATAATCTCAAGAAAGCGAGACTTTCCTTTTTTTTCGAAGATGCTCGTGCAGTAGAAAGTTACCTTAACAGGAATCAAATTTAGTCATTAACATTTTACATTCTACTTTTCCAGTGTTTATTATCTGCGACAATCGTTTCATTAAATCTTATATAATTTATTGGGCGTCCCGATGAATTAGTTTGAAGTCTTGATGCGGCAAGGTGAAAGTAAAAGTTGTTTTGATTATACGAGAATTATAAAAAAAATATAGTGACATATAAACAAACATATATTCATTTTATATTTTAATAAGTGCGCACATCTATCGATGATTGAATCTAATTAAACAATTTTACTATACAAGATTTTACATACTGAAATTTCTTTGGCAATAAAAAAATTGCAATATTAATTGTTCCAAGCGAGAATATCTTTTTATAGCGCGGACTTTTGGTTGTGTTATCATTACATTAAGGGCCTTACATGTCCCATGTCTGCAATTTCTGCTACTCTCCTGCGAATATCTAAAGCCCTCCCAGCACCACCAGAAACAGATGCAACTTTCCTAGCAACCAATTGTATTGATTTAATGCATTTGTACCCATCAAATTTAATTACAATATGTTGCCGTTGCTTATTGCTTGTTAAATCTAGTCTACTCGTTACTCTTCCTATCAATAATCATACAGGTAAATCCATTGTATTTGCAATTGATATCACAATTAATAGAGTTATTGGTTTTATTGGCCAATCCAGCAAATTATAAACAAAATCTTGTCGCTTTTTATACAAAATATCTAATTCATCGACTAACATATCTATAGCTAGATTAGTGTTTTTCTTCCAACTCTTGGTGAAGCGAGTATCTAGCATAGTCTAAGCTTGCTCCCCCCAATTGTTTTACCATTTAATTGCTTCAAAATCTCAACATAAGATTGCCTTCTTGGTTAAGTAAGCCTCATACAATTAATACTATCATTCATAATTTTTAATGATTATAGTATTCTATTCATATGTCAGTAAAGGAGTAGTTCATTACATACATGCCCACCATTAATAAAAATTCAGTTTTTTATATTGCAATATGCAAAATTTTACATACTGGAGCTGTCTGGTTATAATTAACAGAATAAAACCTACAACTAATTCATTAGCGATTTTTTTGCTGAATCGAGTTGTTAACGTGCAAATTAAAATTGTGGATCGGCTGCTGCAAATGAATTGTTTTACAACTACGTAGGCCTGGGCATGAATAAAAATTTCCAGCCGGGCCAAATGCCAAATGCCGGTATCTAATTTCCCGTAGTGCTGGATTTTAGTGCGTCGATAAACAAAAATGTTGCTCGAGTGTGCAAATATAAAAAAAATATTAAAAAATACGTCGAACTAAACCAGAAGTACGTATAATGAAATTACAGACAGCGGACGTTTCCTATTCGCACACAAACGTACACATATAAATGACGTTACCCAATTAAAAAGGCATTCTGTGCACCCTTTGTGCCTCCGCTCTGGATGAATTTGTTTGATTATGAGTCAGTAGCTATCAATCTAAAACTAATTAGGTTTCATTTTTAAACAGCCGTCATACAATAGCTCATATAACAACTAAACCCGAGCGACACAATGTGTAATTAATTTTTCAAACCCATCATGGAATTGCTTTTCGCGAAAGGTTTTCACAATGAAAAAAAAGCGTGGAACATTCAGGGGTCGCAGCATGGGAGGAAGGTGTGCGCGGCCCTCATTTTTCAACGAAAACCCTCCGCCGAAATTGTAATTAATTAATTAATTTTCGAAACATGTTTATCGGCTAATTGCCCAGGAAAATTCTTTGTCGGCGGAGGAATGCGGGGCTTTGGATTCCGGTCCCTTGGAGGGCTTCGAGATGTGCTACAAGAAGCGCGATCGCAATGCGGTAATAGTTAGTGATTGGAGACAACGACACGGGGGCAATTAGGCAAAGTAAGCAAGGACAAAGACAGAACAAGGGATGCAAATGTACATTAGGCTAATTGAACATTAGGTAAAATGAACAGTTGGACCCCATTAGCTACCGTTTGATTTATTGCTTCATTTTACGAAAGCGTTTTACAATACCGAAAATAAAATTATGCTTTTTTTAAAATACAATTTGCGTAATGAAATAATTCAATTGATAACGCATTTGCATCCATTCAGTTAATTGGCACTATAATCTGATTGATTGGGAGAGTATTAAATAATAAGGATTAATTTTTCTATTGATATGATTTTGAATTCCTATTGGTATGTGAACAAAATGTATAAAGATTTTATAAACGAGTAAATAATAATAGATTAAAGGATGAAATTAAAATAAAAACATAATATGGGTTTATGGCCCAAATAAAAATTGAACCATTAATAAAAAGGAAAACACTGAATGACTTAAAACTAAATGTAAAAATCAGAAAAGAAATTATATGTAGTCAGTGATTTTAATGGAATGGAAGACAACATATTTACAATAGTATTAGGCAGTTATGAAGATGATAGAAGGAATAGTAATGGTGAAATACTTTTAAAATTTTGTATTAAACATTATATGATAATTACAAATACGTTTTATGAACACAAGAATATACAAGATATTAACCAAGCAGAGAAGAAAAATAAACTTTGGGTTAGTAGAGAAATGAAACAGACAATCGGTTTTAGATGTAGGAGTTTGACGAAGAAGTGAAATAGCGGTCATTACCTAGAAATAAGAGTAATCAAAAGTACAAGTGAATAGAAAGATGAAACCATCAAAAATTATATGCGAAAAATGAAGAAACTCTGGAAAAATACAAAGATATGTTTAAAGGAGCATGAACAGAAATCAATACAAAAGGCGACAACATAAACTAGAAAATATGCTCAGAAGACAAAAAATAATAAGAAGAGAAATAAGTAATGAAGGAATACAATTAAAAGAGGCAATAAAACATTAAAGAGTGGTTAGTCCACAGTAACGATAAAATCACACAAAAATAACAAATAATATAGATGAAATGGAATTCCTATTTAAATTCATTAGTCAAAATAAAATACCAGAAGACTTAAAAAATATGACTGATTGTACCAAGTATCAAGTATAAATGAAAACGGAAGACACTGTAATAATTACAGAAGAATAACGCTGCTAAGCACAATAGGAAACATTTACGAAAGAAGTAATAGAAAGAAATATAAGAATTAAAATAGAAAAGTAATTGAACGAAGCACAAAGTGGATAAATAAAAAGAACAAGCATATAAAATAATTAGAGTAAATCGCAAACTAAAGATTAAAAATTCAGCATTTATGGTCATGAAAAAAGCATTTGATCAAGTTCCTAGGGAATATACGTACAAGATACTAGAGGAAAGAAACATAAATAAAAAGCTAATAAGAGTAATTAAAAGCGTATTCAAGGAAACAAAAAGCGAGTAATAAACGATAACGAAAAATCCAAAAATCTATGCAACGAAACGAGGATAGCGAGAAATGTAAGCTCGTATTTCGCTATCCTTGATTATAATATTCATGGACGAAATTATAAAGGAAGTACAGAAATAAACAATATTAAAATAAAAGTAATAGTAGGGAAATATATAAGCAAAAATTAAGGTGTTGGTCATATCAAACAAAGAACAAATATGTATAACATATTGAAATAGATGGAATGAACAAGTAAAAAACAATTAATCTGAGAGTCTTTTTTATGAAAGAGGAAGAAAGGAAAAAGAAAAATATAAAAAAAACAAACAACCTATATTATGTAATAAACAAATTATTTATAGGAAGAGATGAAATAACTAAAGAAAGTAAATGAAGTATACAACATTCTCTTCAGATCTATTGGATGCGAAACATACGTACTATGCTAAAATCAAAAAGATAGGATACAACCGATTAAGATTAATTATTTTATAAATGTAATACTGGAAATTAAAGGAGATATTACTATAAATGACATTACAAAGCTGCATTAAATATCAAGTCAATCAAGAAATATATAGAGCACAAGAATTTAAGATGGTGGAGATATGAAAAGAATGGTAAACTGGAAAAACTGTATGTAGGAAACACTAGTAAAAATAACAGAAGACTTAAGGCGACATGGAATAAGCATACCTTAAGGGCAAAACAAGTAACAAGATTATATAAAAAATATAGGACCTATATTCATGTTTAGTAGAACTGTTATAATAACACTAATATGGTGGACAAAAAGTACATGCATACAACACAAAATTGTAAATTTTAGTATGTCTTAACAATACAAGGGTCGCTTAATCCACCGTTTATAAATCAAGAGATGATTTTGTTGACCTATTTCTTCTGAACAACTATGTTAGTACCAAAAGTCTCTGAACAAATTGGAACGAATATTTAAAATGGCTTCGGTCATGCCTAATTATCGTACGTAATATTGCAATAAGTTAAGTAAAATAGTGATATGTGGTGCTAGTTTCATCGCAGTTGCTTTGAAAAGAAAGGAGGCACACTGATCGAGGGGAACGCCCGCGTGGTTTGCTGCGCGGAGGAATTATCCTCAAAACCAAGTGAGCAAAATAACTATTGTATTAACTCAACTTTGCTTGTAGAAGCGAAACTATTTAAACAATTCTACTCTGAAATGGAGGAAAAGAACAAAATTATGATGGAGAACAAAGTGCTCTTAGAGGAAAAAGTACAATATATTAACAACTCATTGGAAATATATAAACAAAAATGCAACCAGTAATGCACCAACGATGCGACAATTTCGGATCATATAAACAAACAGCTTCAAGATATTTTCATATCTGTTTATTGACCGCCTTGTGCCACCAATTAATTCTTAATGTGCACGGTGCGGCAGGGGAACTTGCTGATTTAAATTAGGCGCCAATGAGCGAGACATGGTCAGAAAGAGGTAGGGAGGGTCTCATTCGAAAGAGGGAGTTTTGAAATTTTGTTACCGCTCAGTCAACGGACTTCCAGAACCCCAGAAAAATCGAGAGGGTGATGCTGTCATTTTCATCTCCCCAGCGTTGGGCGTGCAAATAGGCCGGTTCTCTGTGGATTTCTGATCGCAATGTGAGACGAATTCTTCACAATGAACTCGTTTTATCCCTACAAACTTGCTGTGGTGCAAGAGTTCAGTGAACGTGATTTTTTTTCTCGTCAAAGTGCACGTGAAGCGCTCTTCAACATGCCTCACGACGCTCTCGTGTTTTTCCATCTTTCCGGATGCGTAAACAAACAAAACATGCGCTATTGAAGTGGTGCCAATACCCGAGAACTTCATTAGAAACTACTTCATTGCGAACGTTTTACTGTGTGATGTGCATTGTCGAGAGTTGCGATAATTGGGCCTCACTCTTTCGAGGAAGAAGAACACACTGTTACTGTGAATGCAGTTCGCTACAGAGAAATGATTGAGGCATTTCTTCTCCAAAAACTTGAAGAAATAGATCTTCCAGCAGGACGGAGCTACGGCACACACACAGCGAGAATTTCAATGAAACTTTGAGGGAACACTTCGACGAGCGCCTAATCTCCTTGAGAGGTGATGTACTATGGCCAGCGCGCTCCCCCCAATTTGGCTCCTTGTGACTGCGAATTTTCAAAAAGCGGGTGGATCAGTGTATCGCAAATGAGGGCCGACATTTGTTCGATTTTATTTTTAAAACGACTTGAAACAAATAATTCAGGATATGTAATACAATAAAAAAAGAATTCAATCGATATGTGAAATACTTTTTCTTTTATCGACCTTTCAAATAAGCAAGTTTCCCTGCCGCACCTTGTATTATCCAATATTCTAAATAGTATAAATTTTAATAACTACAATATAGGACTTTAATATTAATATTATGTAGCTTTTTTATTGGATCCACCAATAATAGAATATTTTTGTTTTTAAGTGGTGGTACTACTGTTTTTCGAACTTTCTGTCAATCTATAATGGCAATAATAACTGAAATGGTATATTATATGGTAGTTATTAATAATAAATTTCATTTAAATAAAATAAAGCGTTCAGTTGTTATAAACAGAAGAAATATTTTTTTTTTAAACTTGAAGACAAATTCCGGCTTTATCGTAAACTTTTGGATATAGATATGTATAGATAGAATCTGTGGTCCAGCCATTTCCCCACATTAACGGGACATCCTGTATATACTAAAAAAAATGCATATCTCAGATGACAGTGCGCAGATTATAACATTAAGTTAAGCTCAGATGTAACTGTAGATTGTATACCTAAACGTTTTTTGAATAAGACAAATATTAACTTGTTCACTGAATCTCTGGGTATACAAGACTAGACGTGTGTTTTTAATTGTAGGACTATCGACGAAGCTGTGGCACAATTTTTAAATATACTTAAATTATATTACGTTAAATGCACTGGTGACGTTATTCGACTTAAAGATAGATTTAATGTTTTTGCAGAGTTAGCTACTAAATGTTTATAGACTATGGTAATCAACTAAAGGCAGGTCTAAAAAATAAAATGAATCTATTGGGTAAATCGTTTTATGACAATCAAATAGTCTATGCATAAAACAAATCAAAATCGAATTGGAATATAATTATGTCAGATCAAAATCATTAAACAAAAAGTATTGAAACTATTGAACAAAATCGTTCAATACTCTCAGAAGGAAAGGCAGCAGCATTATTTAATATTTATTTCGCCGACTTATCGGTACAATTAAGCAAATAATTTAATAACTATTGATAATGCTGTCATCTACAATTCACTTAAATTTAACAATAATTCCATTTAACTAATAAAATGAAAAATAGTTACAGTACTTATATTGATAAACTTACACCAATAGTAATAAAAATGCAATTATTTCTTTAGCCACACCAATAGAATACTTAATTAGCCAAGTGTTTGAAATTGGAAGATTTCTTACTTGTCTAAAAATAGCTAAAATGAAACCGCTGTTTAAAAAAACTGAACCCGATAAATTAACAAATTATAGGCCTATTTGTATTTTGCCAGTATAAAAAAAAAACAAAAAAAAATGAAACACGGCTTTAACTGCTGCCCTCTGTAATATTAGACAAAGTATAGATGAGGGCGAATGCTCTAAGGAACTTGCTATTAAGTTAACTACGGCATTCGCCACGGTTAACCATAGTATACTTTTACTTAAACTTGAACGATATGGTGTTAGGGCTGTAAGTCTGCAATTACTAAAATCATATCTTAATGGTAGAGTACAATCAGTATCGTATGGCAACAAAATATCAATACCGCTGCCTGTTGAAATGGGTGTCCCGCAGGGATTCATTTTAGGGCCAAGTTTATTTAATATATTTATTAATGACATTATATACACTATGCATAATATGCAGTCAAATGATATGGTTGTCTATGGTGTCACCACGGCTATTATCAGTTGTCAACAAGTTGATCAAGTCATAGTTGATACACAAAAAACTTACTTAAATCTGCAGACCTGGTGCCAAAAAATTTTGATAAGACATGCTGTGTCTTATTCCGATATTTGGATGTACTATCTAAGTTTCGATTGGATGGTTAACATATCGAAATATCAACAATGATGAAAATGTTAGGATTGTCAATTGACCTCAAATTAAGCATACTATGCGTACTTTTATTCAAATATCCGTTGCGACATCATACACTACGGGCGCTGTAAAAAAGTGTTTTTTCAATGTCTCTTTGTAATACAAGCTCTAAGCTCTATAAATTCTAGAGACTCATGTTGTCAAAGTTTTAAAAATCGTGGAATTTTAACATAAGCCTCCCCCTATTTATATGAAGTAGCCATATTCGTTCGTCAAAATTCACATATATTTTCATTTTTTCATTACCGCTACACAATTATCCTACTAGCCATAAAAATTAGCTTCAGCCAACAATTCTCGAAACGACCCAATTTGAAAAAGGAATTAGCTATAATGGCTACAAGATTTATAACTGTCTATCTCAAGTAATTAAAGAGAGTCTTTATTTATTTTCAAACAAAAGCTTAAATGTTTTTTGATCGAAAGATGTTTATATACAATTTAAGATTTTTTTAACAGATTGATTTATGTTCTTATCTAATTAATTTGTTATAAGTTACATTAATAAATAGAAAAAACACGAAAAATTAGTTGTTTCAAAAGTGATTTGTTCTTGTAGTCTTAATAAGACTCATTTGTTGTAGATTTTACGAAAATATTTTCATGTTTTTTCTATTTATTAGTGAATTTTCTACAACGTAAAGGACTTATATATTTTATTATTAAATTATGCTCTAATTGGGTATTTTCCTTAATTCCGAACGTAATTATTTCCATAGAATTCAGTAATCCATGCAGGTATAAATAAGACCTTCTGTCGATTATATTTCATTATTGTGTCATTTGCCGTACATATCTGAGTAAGTTATTTATATTTCATTATATTTATTTTAGTAAACGTTTTTATATATGATTAAAATCAATTTTATAATATAGCTTACTGAAGAGATTGAAATATCGAAACACGTGTCTACAGATGGTTTTAAAATTGAGTATTGAATTATTTAATTGCTTTTGCTAATTTATTTTTAATTACATCAACCTAAATTCATTTCTTGTTCCAAATTACTATAGTATAGTCACTCACAAACTATTTTAACGTACAATTAATCATTTTTAGTTCATTTTACAGAAAGAAATACGTTCAAACTAGTGTTGCTTTGATAGCCTTGCTATTTTGTAACACGCAAATTACTTTTGTATTATTCAATGTCTGTCGAAGTATTAGCTAGAGAAGTAGTTGTTTCAAAAGTGATTTGTTCTTGTAGTCTTAATAAGACTCATTTGTTGTAGATTTTACGAAAATATTTTCGTGTTTTTTCTATTTATTAGTGAATTTTCTACAACGTAAAGGACTTATATATTTTATTAATAAGTTACATTATTTAGCAGAATACGACGTTCTTCATTTGATTTTTTTTTTCATATTGTTAACTTACTATATGTATTTACAATTGAAAATAAACTTTATTAATATTATTATTAGTAGTTAAAAAAATATTTAACATGGGCAAATGGAAGCTTATCTAAACATGGAGGGATACGGATAGTTGAATAGGTTAAAACGTTCTGAATCGAACTTCTAACCTAAAGAAATATTCCAAATATCTATTATTTGATCATGATATAAGGAGCTGACATCTTACAGCAGGGTATTTCAGATTTACATTCTGAAACAATAACCGAAGTAATTGCATACTAGAATACATTAAATTGGACACAATTTTATTTTTTAATTTTAAGTAGGTAAACTGCTATTAATGCCGGTGAACCTACAATTTTGTATTGAAGATCATTCAAGCTGCAAAATAACTAGGTCACGTAGGAATCAATCTATAGTTTTGCCAAATAAGAATACTAGGTTATAAATTATTTAGAAATCACGTAAGAACAGAACTATTGAAGTATGATAAAATTAGAGAATCAAAAAATTGTAATAGGTTAAACAATGCATTTGTTTCTCATTGATAACTTGGTGAAAAATTAAGTATAATAATCCCGATATTTATTTCTTGAGTTTCGTGAAGAGTATAATAATATAAATAATAAAATACTGTTGTATCCTTTCTTCACACATTATTTTCTATGCTTAGATATATATTTGGAGTTTTAGGTGCCCATTACCACTACCAACTTCAGAATTGCTTTTTAATTTTATTATTTATTTATTTTGCTTTATATGTGCACTTAAGGAAATATTCCAATATTTTATATAAATATACCAACTACTTAGTAATTTGCACCAGGAGAGATCAGTTTATGGTATTTAATACCAGAGAATTCTAAATGTTTTCGCTATAATTAGCCACGTTTTTGTCGGCCTATAAACCTTTGACGCCAAATTTGTGATCTATTATTTCAAAGCCCTACCCATTTATCCTACACACATATATAGCAATTTATTATTTAGATGTCCACTTGTACACTGCACATGTTTTGTATTATTTTTATCTGATTTATTTTTTTATTTGTAAAAATTTGAATGAAACTAGTTGATTTTTTGATGGAAGATGTATGTACTTCGTTATATATCTTGATTACCTTGTAACTGAAACTCAGTTATTTTATTTTACCACTACATTTTACGTTTTTTATATTGACTGTAGTTTCAAAAATGAGCTAGTCATTCATTTCTCGCAAGAGATTTGTTTCTCTTAATCTATATTGTAAAGGAGAATATAAATTACCCTCTACAAACAGTGTGCATGTAAAATTAATAATTTACTTTCAAATTCATCTACAAATATTTCAGATAATAACCGCGACAAAGGTAATGCATTTGCTTGAATGTAAATTTTATTGTCGAGCCCAAAATAATATTGATTAATACATATGTCTATTAAGGATTAAAATTTTTGTATGACTGAATTGGATAAGTTTTTAAATAAGTTTGTTTATAATGGTTCTTAGTTCTTTGAACGTCAATCTTGTAAAAAAGGCTTTTTACATCATTGCAAAATTATTGACATTGACAAATTTACTTTGGTAATTGGAGGAATTGGCGAATCTTTTAATTTATTGACTAATTCTATTGTATTTTCTAATCAATATTGTGGTTTAAAATTTATGAATTGTGGAAATGTATAGTTAAGGAATTTTTAAAGATTGTACGTCGGCGCATATAAATATAGTACTACGGGTCTTTTTAATATTTTGTGTTTGTGAATCTTTGACAAACTATACGGTGTTGAGGGTTTTGTGTGGGCGACATTAGGCATCCTAAAGCATAGAGTACTTGTACCTTCTGAAAAAAAAAACGATCAAAATTATAAATATAAATTTCTTTGTATATGACAACAAGTACAGTCCTAAGACAGACAATTTCTTTAAATAAATATCATAGTTCTAAAATCGTAATGAATTAAATTCTCACTTAACCCGTGTTGAAACATTTTTATGTCAATTAAAAGGTTAATTAAACACTTGGTTTTTTTTCACTATTTTATCTTTTTATATTTCTCCGACAATAATAATAATATAAAGATATAAAAATTGTGAAACAAACCCAAGTGTTTAATTAACCTTCTAATTCTAAAATCCCGTATAGCCAATTTTATAATGGGGTTAAAAAGTGATTTTTTCATAATTGTCTTGTTTCATTTAATAGAAACACTTTTAGTTTATTCATCACTTTTGTTAGTCAAAGTTTTTAAATCTTATAATAGATTTGTTTCTTTATAGTAAGATATGAAGAAAAAAAATTAAAGATCACTAAAAATTTTGCTATTATTAATGTTACCTCACTTCTCAAGATACCTGTTATTCACTATAAAAATAAATTTTAAGTCTTATGACATCTAATTTATGACTAGCTATTAATTAAAAGAAAGATAACAAACACATAAAGATGTGCAAATTAAAACTCATTAAACTTTAAAACCTGTGTATAATTTCATAGTTGTAGAAAGTTACATTACAATTAAATTATTTACATTATGATTTAAAAATTATGTGAAGAAGAAGCACGTGCTTTATTTTATTTAACTGCAAAAATAAACATGGAACATTAGAAATGATTTAATTCACCAAATTTAAAAACTTGGTTTCATCAAGAATATAGCACAACAAGCATCAACTGTGGTAAGATATATTTCCATAGTTGATTTATTTAATAGTAATACTCTGTTTCTTCACAGGGATTTTTGTTCCAACAATATGTTTGATAATATAAAACAAACTATTAATAATTGCTGGAAATCCTGCCTTATTATTGGTACACCACTTCTTAAGAGTATTTGTTTTTATTGTAAAAATAAATGTAAGATCTAAGATATTATACCAAACAATTTACTACAAACAACAAAGTTTTCAAAATATTTATTTTACTCACTTTTCAATGTGTGTCAATATTTATTTAGTGTAATTTATTTATTTAATTGCATCTTTTCTCTCTTTCCTAATAAAATATCACAAAAAGTATATACATAATTTGAATAAACACTTAAAATTTTAGCCGAAGGGAGAATGGGCGAAGTATACTTCTTCAAATGATCTTCCACTCAAACCTATGAATTAACTTCATCAATACTGCTTCTATTTACTTTGGTTCAATTATTTTGTCCCTTTTTGCAGAGAAAACGTTTTAGCTGTTTATGTCAGATATGTAATTTTGGCAAAGAAAAACACTTGTTATGTTCCATATTATTACTTTTATTTCCTGACACGTGTTTCGATCATATCTGATTATTTCTAAAGGTTATGATCGAATCACATGCCAGGAAACTGAAAATAAAAGTAATAATATACAACATAACAAGTGTTTTTCTTTGCCAAAATTACATATCTGGTTCCATCAAAAGGGTAGCTCAACCATAATAGTATGTAGTCTAGTTTAATTACTTTAAATGATTTAATAAAAAAACATAAATAACAAAAAAAAACATTAAATTTTACTTATTATAAGTGAGCAACTAATTAATTACTTATTATGGGAGACTTTAATACTCTCAAGTACTACAATGGTAACATCACCAACTCTTTGGACACGTTACATGCATTTCAGAATTGTAATGATCTGACGCAGCACAATTATATCTTAAATGGCAATAGAAGAATTCTAGATCTTTTAATTTCTTCATCTAAAATAATAGAGCAAGTAGATCGTTATAAACTTCCATTAGTTAAAGAAGATTCTCATCATCTAACGTTCAGCATCACCATTGGTACTACCTGTACGGATGTCCACATTAATTTTAAACAAACAGGCTTCAAATAAAATTTTAAGAAAACTAATTTCATAGACCTTTACGATGATCTACTTACAAATTGTTGGGAAGATCTATAAACGTATTCAATTGTAAATATCGTCTGTGACATACTATACAAAAATTATACCACATGTTTGATAAGCATGTGCCCAGATTCCACGCAAGGTTTAAAACATTCAACAAGCCTATTTGGTTTAACAACTCTACTCAAATCAAACTTGTAAAAAGTATTTAAACTACAGAGCTGAATGTCATAAGGATGTATATCACGACAAGTAGTTTTTGCAAAAATGATATATCTTCTGCTCATTAAAATTATGTTTGTCAAATAGAGGATAATCTTCTATTCTAGACATATGTAAACCAAAAAAGGTCTCATCTCGTATTCCCGGTGTGATGACACTAGGTGATTCTGAATTATCCAATTGCGAATTACTTCAGTAGGTCATTTGTTTCAAACTCTATGCTTGTTTGTAAAAATAAAACTGCTTTTACTCATTTTGCCGATTTTAAATTATATGTAACTGATGTGAGAAAACAGCTTCGTGATCTGAAACCTACATTAATATTGAAAGAAGCATATTATGTTGTGAGTGAACCGAACCATTGTATTTTATATTTAATCTCATATTAAGTAGCGGAATCTTTCCTAATATTTGAAAGCTATAACCTATTTTCAGATTGAGCAATATGTCTAAGGTATTCGAATCTCTTCTTAACAGCTGTATATACAGACATGTCAATGCCACTTTTCAGGTTAACATGTATTCGTAAGAATGCGTTCTATAACAACCAACCTAAATAATATCACCCAAATTATATCTGAAGCTATAGATACTGGTGAGCAGGTTGATGTCGTCTACACTGATTAAGTTAAGGCTTGCCATAAGATTGACCATAAATTATTAATTTACAGAAGCTGTACCAAATTGTTGAAATTAACGGCATTCAATCTAATGTGTACTTAGCTACTAGTGATGTACCAAAAGGTTCTAACTTGGGGCCTCTTTTATTCTTATTATTTTTAAATAGCGTCTGTTCCAAAATTTAATGTAAAACTTTATTATATGCCGATGATTTGAAAATTTTAAATATTGTTACCACAGATGCTGATTGTATAGATGCCATGGTAAACTGGTATTATATAAATAAATTGGAGATTAATATTGGTAAATGTTCATTAACATCCTATACTCGATAGTTTTATGTATGATTATGTAATTGATAATATACCACTCGCTAGATTTGACGAAATTATATTTGAAAATAGTTCTCATGTAGCAAACTTTACCCGAGAGTATTATAGACTTTGAAGCTTCATAATTTGCAACTGTAAATCTTTCAAAAATATTGATGTACTTGTAAAGTTATTTGATACATTTGTGCTGAGCAAGTTGTGTTATTGTTCGCTAGTATGATCGCCTTGTTATTATAAATATATTAATTTTCTTGAAAATGTACGAAAGAGATTTTTGAGATACATTTATTGTATTAAACATGGGACTTATGGTGTTGATATTCCATATGAGGATCTTCTAGAAGAATTCAATTTTCTATATTTGCATTCAAGACGTACATTAATCGACCTATGTTTCTTATATAAGATAATTCATAAGAAAGTTGATAAACCTAGTTTCTTGGCAAATCTAAATTTCAATGTACATAAATTCACGTCGCAGCATGCCAAAACTTTTTCTTATCGCACACCGAACACTAACCACTTCCTCAACTCTCCTCTTTATCGTCTTTCACGTCTATACAATCAATATAATCCCTTCATCGATTTATATTCTCCATGGTCTACTGCCTTTAAATCATCTGTTATTGCTTGTCTGGAAGGTTTTTCTATTTATATTCATGTATTAATTGTATCATTTGTCATTTGTATTTTTGTTATTGTATTTTAATTAGTAATTAAAGAACATTACTTCATTTTAAAGTTTGAAACGTAAGTCTTAAAGTCCATTGCTTCTCGCACAGTCGACTGTTTATACTTGGAAGTTGGTAATAATACTCATCAAGCGATTGTAACCAATATTTTTCTCATCTTTTTTAGGTCAAAGTTTTGTATACCTGTGTTATTGTATATGCCATTGTGACATTTAATTAATTAATAATCCATTCAAGCTGTTAACAATTTCTGTGATCTAAATTATTTGTGTGTAATAAACATTAAAACTTCAACATCGAAAGTTTTACAAATTTACTTCGTCTTCATCAAGTCCTTGTTAAATAACTGGGCACATACATAGTAGAAAAACTTACTCTTTGGGCAATTTTTCTGAAGTGTTAATCTTGACAACTTGTACTATATCTTCGTCGACCATTTGATCATTTAATTCCAGTTAACTCAAAGGACAATTTTAAGATACGAAAAACCAACATCTCATTAATCACGAATTGAATGACTATCAGAACTGCTAATAGGGTGTTATTTTATTTCTTGGTACATAAAATAATTCATATATGTTTTCTTCAAACAATAGAAGTACAAAATTTAAAACTAAACAGCTCTTATAAATCGTTTAATCAAAACAGAAAAATAGAGATATAACTGTTTTTTGCAAAGAAAGCTTTTATAATCTGCACAAAATATGGCTAAATATGTAAAAATAAAGATTTTCCAATAATTGTTGAAAATTTTTGTTCATATTACAACGTATGGTTGGAAATGTGCTGGTATTTTGATTTAGTCTAATGCCAAATATTTTCTTAAAATCTCAATTCAAAGCTGCGACCAGTTTAACTTACATATGCACAATTGCATTGCAAAATATTTGACAATTTACAGCCAGCTCTAAACGCGACTCAATTTAAGTTTCGGAATTGTGAGCTATATTTTTCGTAGTTTTATCGCAATGACTGAGTGTAGTAATTGATTCTTTATTTAAATAGATATTGGTTTTTATGTTCTGATATCGTTATTTATGAATTAGATTTTGAATAAGGCCAACTGGGTACCTATTAATTTCGGTAACATCGAAACGTTTGTTAAGTTAATTTCAAATAGACATTATGGATATCTTTTCTTAGGAGAATTTATTTGAATTTACAAAGAATGTGTTTTTGATTAACTTAGTATATATAGTGTATGTAATATAATAGTTTTAATGTTGATGCTATAACTTTAAATATCTGAAATAATGACATGTTTATTTATAGATCACTTATTTTTTTTAACTGAATTTATTTTATAATGATAATAAAATCCATTTAACAATGGATTTCAAGATTTAATATGTTTTATTTATTAAATAACTTAATGTTACTGTATCTGAATGGCCATAGTATAAATATTGGAAAGTTTTTACAAAAATCCTTTTGTGCGGTTTAGATCCGATTGAAGTCTACATGAGATAGAGATGAAACGAGTACTTCCGGAATTAAGCAACGACCCATGCACTTCCTGTGATTGACTGCATGAACTTGGGGAAAATTCTCTCTAAACCCACCATCATAATTTTTATTTACTCTCAAATAGAGCCGACTGATTTAAACCGATCGCATTTAATCACATTTATTGCTAGGCAGTGATAAATAAACAACAATGAATAAACGTTAATTAAATTTGGTAATTAAAAGTTAAAAGGAATTGTGTTATATTATGGGCGTGTAATACGATTTAAATAACAATGATTATTATGTTATTACGTGGGTCGATTGATTCCCTGGTCCTAAATTAAATATGATAGTAAGTGATTGTCAATTAAATATACCACTAAAGGGAGGCAATAAAGCTAATTAGAGACCAACGTTGTGACTGCAGTGTAGTATAAATATTAAGCCGAGACGAGGCGAGTCTAGTCAAATTGCGAGGAGGAGACCAACGGGGGCTTTGGTGGCTACAGGGGGGACTGAAGGGGTGAGGCATGGCTTCCCTAATTAACTGGTAAACTTTCATTGCTCCCTTGCACATCGGGACCTAATTAATGGAAGGAAGGGTTGCTACCCGCTACCAACTCCCTCTACTAGCTCTACCAACTGCACGCATATCCATACATAAGTAAACGAATCGCGCCGCAGCAATTCATAAATCTCGGGGTCTTACTTGATGAATTAAATGGACCGAACCTTGAGGTTAAGTGAGACTTATTCCGGGGCTAATTTCACGGGGAAACCTCGTTAATTAATTGCGTGTTTTTTAAGTCCCGTCCCCTACAGCCCTGCGGGCCTCCTCGGTTTTTTAATTAAATACTTTCAGATGGTGGCGGAGAACGAATCTTCGCGTCTTCGGACAACACCTATGTTGTTAGCGAGAGTGGTGTCCCCGTGTACTGTTGCCACCACCGCAATTGTCGCCGATTCAAGTGTTTCGGATGAATATTAAAACGTAAAGGAATGCATCCAGATGGATTAGACAGAGAGATGTTTCTGGATTACTCGTTTCATTAAGCTGAGTGCCCCGGCACTGATATGCGAGGCTCGCTCTCTCTTCGCGCACAAAAGCGACTACACTCCATTCCGAATAAGCCCACAATGTCTTCATCGCATTCGAAAACGCATTAAAAAACTACTGTTTTCTATACAAACGCTCCATACCGCGACAAATGCGTAATGTACTCAATGGTAAAGCACTGCATAGTAATTACTGGTAAAGTATGTATTAATAGTATCATACTTGAACGGTTCTTAAAGTGTTACTCCTAGATTAGAAGAGGAAATTATTTGCAATATAAAATAAAAGTATGAAGTACTCATTCTTTTAATTAATTCAAATTAAATTAAAATAAACTTAATATTTCAATTTTTGTAGCAGTTTGGGTTATTTTTATATGTAGATCCCTAAAATGGCATTGTATAAAGAAGCTCTTTTTAGCAGATCTGATGTAGATTGTATTTATTTGATTATTTTATTGATAATCACGTTTCTACTTCTTTTTTTAGCATGTCCATAATATTTCATTATATTTTGAAAATTTTCACCGTTGGATATAATTGTAAGATTTGCGTAATCAACTGTTCACAATTCTTTAACAATATTCAAACATGCAGATATGAAAATAGTTGTTTCATAAATAGCGAAGAGTTTTGTAAATATTATTGATGGTAAGTTCAAAAGCAACGAATGTAATTTTCGCCAACTCAAATTGTCTGACAAGATCCATATCCTTGCAATCTGCCACATTTTGCCCAAGATGGTATACAATAATCAACGAATGCTTAATTCCCGATACAAAGGAAACTGTTTTCATTATGTTAGAATCAAACATAATCCAGTTGTCTGAAATAATTTTTCAAAGACCAATTTATGTTACAAAAACGTCATCCAAACTCGTAAGGCTGTGACTATTAAGGCCAAATAGTTTATAAAAATGGAAGACTTCTCATAAGATTCTATCGGTGATGAATAGCAGTTGACCCTAACACAACAATCACAGAATATTCGTATAAAGAATCAGTACAGTGATATTTTTACCATTAGTCATCATATAACCTCTCATTCTATTTTGAAAAACTAACCCCAATATCTGAAAAAAGAACTAGACGAAGTAAAGGTGTCAAAATTCAAGATATTTTTTGATTCTGTCAATCAATCAAGTAATAGCGAAATAGCAAGGAATTACATTTAGCCTATATTCTGATCGTAGGTCATACTTCGATAGAATTTTTCAATGGGCTAGATAGATATGCCAAAGACTAATCATTTTAGTGGCATTAAAATCATAAAGATCATACAGTAATAATAACTTGTTATCCTTAGATGTACCCAAGAATTTGCCCAGAGCCAAACAATGCTTAGAGTATTTACTTGGTAGTTAAATATTTACCTTTAGCTGATGTTAGTAAGCGTATTCAATTTAGTATTATTCGTCTTGGCCTTGTAGTAACGCAACATCAAGGACGTAACTCGTACCAGTTCATATAGCTTTCAGCTATTAAAAACA
This sequence comes from Ontholestes murinus, assembly GCA_963969525.1. Taxonomy (NCBI): domain Eukaryota; kingdom Metazoa; phylum Arthropoda; class Insecta; order Coleoptera; family Staphylinidae; genus Ontholestes; species Ontholestes murinus. Next base: position 32,017,166 of record OZ018391.1, read on the forward strand.
TTTTTTTCATCATTTTTCTACATTAAGTTGCTTAACAGTTTCGAAACTTTAGCAAAATTTGGCGCAAATATTCTATATCAGAAGCAGGTTTATATGAAGAAAATACTTTTAATTTAAAAATACAAAATATATCGTACAACAATTGGTTTCATTAAGGCTACAATATAAACCATTTTTTAGTTTGATTGGAATGTTTCGAATTTTTAAATAAATAGTTACATTTCTACAACCACCTAAAGGACTATTTTATTATATAAATAACCCTTTATTTGGCATAATTAAATTACATATATTTTTACATTATATTTGTACCCTCGCAAATAACTGTACATGTTTTGCTCACACTAAAAACTAAACTCTCTTCTACATTTTTTACTGACCTCCACCTAGCACTTCCCAGTCTTCAATTGCACCAACTGCTTACACACACCTATTCCACTTCCACTTCCACTTTTACCCAGACATATCCTCCTAACACTCTCTTTCCCCCTTCTGTCTATCTTCTCCATCACTTCTTCACACTCATATTTTCCTTCTCCACAATAGTTACATCTCATGTATTCTTTTCCCATCCACCCGTTCCTACCCCTTTCTTCACTTCCACATCTGAATCTTGCAGCAACCGGAATTCTTCTGGCTTTAAGTTTCTGAAGTAGAGCAGCAGTCTTGCGAACACTTGCAGAAATTGGTAGTTCGGATTGTATGTCTTTGAATTTTGGCCTACCTCTCCTGCAACTCATCCTCTCGTAACCTTTCCGCCATCTGACATACAACTTCCTCCTCTCATTAATCCACCTTATTCCTTCACCTTTCCTCGCCCACTCTCTCTCTCACTAACTTTCCTCACCTAACTCCCAAATTTTCCTCTAGAATTTTACGACTCTTCTAGACGCCTCCCACTCTATCAACATTCTCTCGTACTCCTGCAGCACTATATAGTTCGGTGTGGACCTATCCAGCCCTTATAGTTTTCAAATATGCATGTGTACCCTTTCTAATCTCACATGACAACTTACTACCCAAATTCACACATGCATCCCACAATACCACTTGCATACTCACGTCCCTACATAGCATATCATTCCATATACTTCACATACGTTCCATTGCTACTCATGATTTCTTGCAAATATACTCAACATGACGTACTTTCGTCTCAGTTTCGTTAAATATATATCCAAGATATTTCAATTCTTACACTCGCTCAATCTGTTTTCCTTACCAGCTCAAATCGGCCTCATTCCCTCTCCTTCCTGCATTCTTACATATCATTACACAATCAATTGTCTTTTTTTAAAGTACCTTTCCAATCTCCTCTTCATCTCTCTCATTTCACTCACCGTTTTCTCCAACACTACCACATCGTCCGCATATGCCCGACTCTACTTTATTCCCTCCCACTACTACTCCCCCTGCCTGTCCCAGATCCAACACCCTCTCTATATCTCCTACATTCCCACATACAGGTTGAATAGCAATGGGCTCCTCTCCTCAATGGGCACAATTGCTTCACTGTTCGAGCTGTCGAGAGCTGATTATAACTTTATAGTAATTAATATCTATCTGGTTCTATCATCATCCTAGGATGACCGAGACAGAATAAAATGAAAGACGGAGTGTCTGTCTGATTCCTCCAATATAGAACCATAAGTCACAGCTAGCTTTTGGCGGCTCGACTATATGTATGATACTAATAACCTTCATAATCAATTAAATTTAAATTTGTTAACTATCTGGTAAAAATATACGAAAATATGGTATATGTTTGGAGGCTGGATGCCAATTGTAACAGGCCTTTGATATTATGTTTTGTATATTTATTCCTGTTTTTTCGAAACACAGAACGATTGCGAAAATTAATTATTTCATTATTTCCTTATAATATAAACTTTTGAATATTGAAATGACGAGGCGGATACATGACGAAACTCCATAACAAATTGAAATAAAACAACACAGTTGGGAGGGTTTCACATTTATTGTTGAACACTGCAACATTTTCGTCACACAGTGGCTTCAACAGGCAGATGAAAAATGATGAATCCACTGTGTGGCGAAACATGTTGCAGTGTTCAACAATAAATGTGAAACCCTTCCAACTGTGTTGTTTTATTTCAATATAAACTTTTATAATTTTGATTATTATTCTTAAGTTGGCATTGATCTTAGGTGTATTGACAATCCCGAGATGCAGAGCTTATGATACTATAAATTGCTCAAAAATGCTCAAGAATGTAAGATTTGAAAGTAGAAAAGGGAGTATAGTTTTTTAAACAATTGCTAACTCTACTACAAAAATTGTCAAAAATTAATATCTTGTGCTATTTTATATATTTAGTTATTAGATTTTACGACTCGTATCTATTTTATTTTTATCGGAATGTTTACTAATAACTATTGAAGTTTTAAATTGCACCAAGTTTAGTATTTGTCGATTTCCTTTATTTTCCCGCTTTTATACTTTTACCTCAAAATTTGATTTTAGATTTATTAGCAACAATTTTAGCTCAAAATAGCTTCGAAGTTTAGTATATATTTCTTTACCTTTAATAACCACCAGAAACAGGAAAATAAAGTTGGGGTCAATTATTATTATCACTGACATGCAAGTGTTCTGAAACTATCAAAATCCTAAATTTAGCTTTAACTAAAGATAATTTAATTCAGGTGTCCTGAAACAATATTCTTGTAGCTAGTGAAGCATTTCATTTCTAGTAGCCTCAGAAAGTTGATTCCTAATTTTATTAATCTAATTCATAATATATGAAAACAATATTAATAATAGTAATTAATAATTCTTACTGAGTTTTCAAAAAGTCGAAGAAGCTGCGAATTGAAGAACTACTTATTTGTTTCTGTTATACATTGTCTGTTTTTCAAATTACGGTTTTGTCTACTTTTTATGTAATTATAATTTTTGGCTTATCGCTTCCAATCAAATAGAGTAATATCAGATTTACTAGATGCTAATAAAAATTATTAATTATTAAAAACCTTTCATTCATATTATTAGACCGAAAATCAAATCAAGTTCTTTTGTATTTATAAAATTTGAACAATCAATATACACTAATTTTCTTGGTTAAATAATACATCACTGAGAAAAAAATATGTAACTTGAAACATTGTAAAACTTTTTCTTAATGCAATAAAATTATCAATAATAAATAAACTTTAAAACAATATTTTTTACACGTTAACCAAGAGCATTTTTGTTGGTCATTAGATGTTGTCTGCATATATGTTAATGCAACATCACCATTTTTTGCATTAAGGAGCATTTAGTTTAGTAGGAGTGAACATAAATGGTGATTTTTGTTCCAAATTGATTCCAGTACAAGCCATGTCACCTGGGGTTACAACTTTATTGCTTCTTTCAACTAATTCTAAATTTTCAATTATGGATATTATAAATAAAACATTAAACTCTAAAAGCGGCTTTATTTTATTTTAAACCAAACCGTATTGATCTTGAAACCAAATAAAGCCTGATCCAAATTGACGGCGATGAAAAAAATATAATGAATTAATGAAATCTAGTAATTTTAAACCCAACTTAGTGATATAATATGGTTCTTTGTAACCATTAATTTTGAGAAGCTTTGATCATGATCATTTCACTAGTAAAATTTTCCAGGAGGACAATATTGTTCATTAGCACAGAATTGTAATATAATTTTCTGCCTGCCTCACGTGACTGTGCAAAATTTAACAGCTATCATAATTGAAAGGGTATAAAAAGGCAAAACAAATGTAACTATTCAGTTATATTTAACAGTACAGCCGAATTTTATGTGGTGGATAGGTAACTACTATTTTTTTTTCACTTATTCTAAATTAAACCTAACACTATATAAAGCGTGGTTTAATATGTGCCAACATAAGTAAAGTGAGTTTCATAATATAATTATGCTATAACCTTTACAATAATAAAGAAAATAAAGAAGTAAAAATAATATTAGTACATATTAATAGTATATTTTTGGAGCAAAATTTTGCTCTTAAACCTATGCCAATGTGAGTGTATTGATGTAAATATAAATATTTATTTATTTTATTCTTTGGACTTCTTTCTTAACAGCACATATAAAAACAAATAAATTACACATAGAAATATACACAAAATTTTGAGCGAAAGAGGAAACAAAAAGATCGTTTAAAAAGCGTTTTTAATGTTTAGCCAGGTTGAATGATATCAATAAATAAGCAGCAACTTTGACACTTGGTAGAAATAATATTAGGCTTGTTCTAATAACAATGATGAGGAATATTTTTTTAGAAATAAGAATTCTAGTAATTATATGAAAAAGAAGACTTTTATAAAGTTAATACTTGATGCGCTGCACTCTTGATTGAAACATATATTGATATTGGGTAAATAATAAAGACTTTTATAGTTTCTCCAAAAGGAGTTTTATCAGCTTAAATACATAAGCCTTGAATATAATTATATATAAATTATTTTTTATGTGATCTTTTGATAATAATAGACTACTGATTACACTTATTTCTACTTTTCAACAATTACTATTTAGATCCCTAAATATTTTGTATGGTTCAAAGAAATTTAATAAAAAATCTCTGATGAGTTGAGTATTTTTTATTATATCTGGAAAAAATTGTGATTAAGCTTTATTTCACAAAATAAAAAAAAATAAAGGCCAGTAGTTGGATGGGTGACCGATACCATTCACCATTGGGATACAGTTAATATTGCTTCAGAGTGACGGGGGTGATCCTTTAAAGTAAGGAGCTCACTTACACATACACAAATACACAAGTGACACATAGCGGAAGGACCACGTGGTCGATAGCCAAACACTACTACTACTACTAAAAAAATAAATAATCCTTTACTTAAAAACTAACATTGCTCATATTCGATACCTTGATAGTGATGTTTTAAATTGTTCAACATAGTTTTAAATATTATACTGAAATAACAAATAGCCATATTAATTACTAGGCTTTACATTGTTCTACAAAATAAACGAATACAGGGTCCATTACAATGCACCCGGTTGCCAGTTTGCTAAAAGCAGTCGGAGTAGAAAGACATGCCTCCGCGTAAAGTTTTTTCTCAAGTTTGTAATACGCAATCAAGTTTTGAGCGTGGCGTGGAAAGAGTACAATCGAAACACACCAGATGCTCTAAGAAGCCTCCAAGGACTTCTGAATTTCCTACAAGGTATTCAGTGAGGGTCGGGAAGAGATCATTGACGAACCCCATTCTGGACGCCCAACAACGGCCAGAAACGACGAAAACGTGAATCATGTACCCGAAGATTTGCGTTCCGATAATCGATTGAGCATTCAGAAAATTGCTGAATAAATATATCATTTACATGCACAAGGTCGATGCGAAGCTGTGCCTAAGGTGTTAACTCTCAATAATTGTTGGATTTGATTCAAAATGTGTCGGCCTATCTTAACTCTGTCGTATTTGGAGATGCATCCTGGATATTAACGCACAACCCAGATGGCAAAGCAGTGAGTGAACCAAAACGATGCTCATTATTTGTATGATGTCTCATGAATCGTCCACTTTTAGTTTGTACAGCAGGAAGAAACTGTCAACTTAGCCTTTTACCGGGTGTTATAGATAGGGCTGGAATCAAAGACACAATCAAACTGCACCATGACAATTCCCCCAGTGGTCTGAAGAGAAAGCTGTAAACAAAGCATTGCCAGTCCAAGGCAATCCAAAAGATTGTTACAACATTTCGTTGAGGAATTTCAAGGTAACTCCCAGGCATGGCAGACGAAAAACTATTGCCTATATGGTGAAAATACTTTGCTGACTGAGAATTTCCCCATTTGGAGCAGAAGAAGGGATCTGAGTGGAAGAACACATGGTGAACTCCCCCCGAAAAATGTGCATTTTCTTAATAAGAATTATTATGAGGACCCACATAATTATCCTTTGTCAAGTTATATAAACAATTAAAAACCCAATCGACCGTTGAAATTATTAATATTACATTGAATGTAAGAATGTGACAAATGCTGGGCAATAAATTTAACAGCAACAAAAAATGAAACGTCAGAAATTTTAACTAAATGAAAGTTATTTTATTATTTGTTAAGAAATACATTCCTAATACCTACAATTTACAATTATTTCTTGTAATTAATTGATTAATTAATAGTTATTCAAGGTACAAGTGTAAAAAGTGACTGCTGATTTTAAAAATACTCGCGCATTCGTCACTTGAGTTTTTAAATGCCAGTTCGTACAATATATTAACTTTTTACACGTTTGCCTTTTATCTTCGATCGTGCAACAATTTTCAAGGAAGTTTTTCATATGTGTGATATTTTGGAAATGTCATTTTGATTGCTCGTAATTATTTTATGAATAGCAACTAGTTAATAATTTACATAAATTTGATTGACATTGACATCTCCGTTCGATAAAAAGTTTAAAAAAATACTAGTACTATAAAAAGCCACTTTAAGAACGAAAAATAATGCAAAAAAAGTCAACTTTTTATACGATCGTGGATAAAAGATTGTTTTTACACTTGCTTTTTTAATTTTGCTAATTGTGTTTATAATATTTCCTGATCTGATGTGATATTCATGATAAGGTTCCCTTTTTTTTAAAAAAAGGCAATTTAATAGAACTGTCGACATCTGGTCTTTTAACATCAAATTAATTTTGTTTTATTCAATGTCTGTCGAGATATTAGCCAGAGAAGCAGTTGTTTCAAATTAATTTGTTTTGAAGTTTTAGTAAGACTCGCTGTTGTAGATTCACGAAATGTTTTCGTATTTTTAAATTTATTATTTAGTTTTCTACAACGAACTAAAGGATTTTAATACATTTTATTTTAACATTTTGCTTGTCATATGTGGGTAGACTAATGTAATTAAGTTTTTTTGGTGTTCTCATACGAAGCTTTTGGAATCCAAATTATTAATATTTTCAAGCTTCATTAACAATATCTCTTCCTAAATAATATATTTTTTTTTTTAATAGAAAAGCTTTCTCCAAGTTTCATTTTATAATGAATGTTTCCACAAGTTTATTGATGCAAAGGGTGAGTTTTTGAAGAATTAAAGCATTTTTACCGGTACTATCAATAAATATATATAATATAAAATGCGATTTACTTTTAAAAAGGTCCTTGTTATTTAAAAATGCGAAAAATATCCTAAATTTGCATAGCCATATTAAGACTACAAAACAAATTACTTATTGAAACAACTATTTTCTTGACTAATACCATAATAGATATTGAATCATACAAAAGTAATACACAAATTTCTCTTCTATAATTAAATATCTGTCATGTATAGACCGATATGGTTTTCTATAATTCATTTGTTTCTGCAACACAACTAAATAAAATTTTGATAATTAATAATAAGAAAAATAATTTTTCTTTGTGAGCATTTCTGCACTTATGATTTACATTTTAATGTAAATACTCCAGCTAACAGTTAAAACAACTACTCCCCGTACTAAAGCACCGCCAGGCATTGAATGATATAACTGTTAGCTGTCGTTACATGTCTGAAATAATATTCAGCACGATGTAACAATTTTTGTGGTGTTATCATTTTTTATCCGTTCCTCAAAAAGTGTTATGCAACGACTATCTGCAGACACGTGTTTCGCTGTATCACAGCTCATCAGTGCAGCTATGTCGTAACTACGTGCGTCCTTTCTGGTGAAAGGCCGTCACGAGAATGAATCAGTTCGAAAAAGAATTGAGCCATTTCCGATGTTCGATTTGCGAGGCGCGTATAAAAAACGATATCACCACAGATGAGCTGTGATACAGCGAAACACGTGTCTGCAGATAGTCGTTGCATAACACTTTTTGAGGAACGGATAAAAAATGATAACACCACAAAAATTGTTACATCGTGCTGAATATTATTTCAGACATGTAACGACAGCTATCAGTCATATCATTCAATGCCTGGCGGTGCTTTAGTACGGGGAGTAGTTGTTTTAACTGTTAGCTGGAGTATTTACATTAAAATGTAAATCATAAGTGCAGAAATGCTCACAAAGAAAAATTATTTTTCTTATTAGTAATTATCATGATTAATACTGCACTCACTTTTCAATATTTAATTTGTATAAATAAAATTTATTACATTATTGCTATATAATGGCAACTCTATTTAAATATTACTGAATATATTAAGTCGTATAAAACTGTTGTAATATTACTTATGACTATATTTTATAAGCAGGCATATTTTAAAATTTTGCGAGGGTCCATTGTCCATTACTGGATTTATATAATGTGGTTATTCGGTGTCTTAAAGCCATATGAAAATACGAAATAAAGCATTTAGGGGGGCTTTTGTGTAGAAAATTTAATTACTCCGTATATTGAATAAGTTAGGGGAAATTGCAGAATGTAAGTGACCAGTGTGCAACCTGAGGTTAAACTGCAACCCTCTCGCCAGCCCCTCCGCCCCCCCAAACCAGCCCCAAAGGCCTTCTAACTGGGGCCGAGGGACGCTCCATAATTAAAACAACGACGGGATTACACTACTTTATTTATGGTCACGATCTATATTGCTAATTAACGTTCTCATTTTCAGCTATCAACTCTGTCAGACAACGAGCGGTAATTACACTGGCTTACATAAATCCGACGCTTTGCAAAGATGGAAGTTTTACTTATTAATCTATATTCTATATGCTCTTTCTGCAAGCTTAATGCCTGCTTGCTTCTAACGCTTCGCGCACACACACTCATTTGCATTTTACTATTAATTTATAAAAAATTAATGACACCGGTACTATCATCATCTAGCACATGGCCGGAGTCATGACAATTATTTAAATACACTTAATATTGTTACGTGCGGTAAATGCAAGTACGATGCCTTGAGAAACGCGACTAGAAAATAATAATAAAAAAAGGCACGTCGACGTTTAAATGATAAACTTGTCAAGGCGTAAACCCTCGGGAAATTCCATATTTTCTAACAATTATTCAGATAAGTGAAAAGAGGCGCCACAGTCAAATCGCGTGCCGAGGCTACATTGAATTTGTCTCTTTTGAATTATTCAAAAGATGACATGGGATAAAATGGTCTATGTGTCTGTGTGTGTGTCATCTCGACGAATTTAAGACAACTCGTCTGCCTCTCATCCATTCATATTGATCAGATAACATTTATACACCTCGTAAAAATCATGATTTATTACACTTCATCGTACGATTGTATGCATAAATGTTTTTGTAATAAACACGCAATGTGCAATTAAGTTTTTATTCAACTCCTTTTTTTAATGAACGCTACTAATTTGCAAGTCCAGTCTATAATATAAAACGGTTTATTTCATTTAGATAAACGCTACCGAGGAATATTTTATAACACTTTTATTACTTATTGTGATTAAATTTATAAGTAAACACTTATATTAATATATTATTATTTATTATAACATTATAAGTAAGTTTCTTGAAACGTATAATACAGTTTTACTTGCTCGTTCAATAAGAACAAATATTTCAGTACCATTAAACAGAATAAAATAATATTGTATTTTATTACAGCACTTAATTTTAATTTAGTTATAGCAAGAATTCCAAAATAAAATTAAATTATCTGAGAGAATCATGACAATTCATACAAACGAGATAAATTTGACAAATGCATTATTAAAAAACCTTAATAAATTCGAATTACAAGGTTAAGATATCTTATTTTTATTTTAGGCCAATTATTAAACGATTTTTAAGCCGAACCGAAAGTATTGAAAATTTTAAATTATAATCATCTTTAAATATTCAATCTAAAATATGACAATCCATTGAAATACGAAATACTTAGTATTTGATACAAATTTTCTAATATAAATATTCCAAAGGGAATCTATTAAACCTTAGGTATATCAGCAACTTGGTAGTTATATAACTTAAGTCTATATGATCTATAAACAACAAAAAAGAGAATAGGTTCAAAGTAAGGTATTTGCATGATGTAACTCAAGGATCTTACTTGAGCTTACATACATTATATAGTTTTCTATTTTACATAAAAAACGGAAACCAAGGGCAGATAAAAAGTTACTCACCGTGTCTTTCATCGCTTTCTAGAATTTAGTATATAATTCTTGATATCATGTGTCATAACAAGTTAAAATACTCTTCTCAGAGGAAAACAAGCAATCTCATCGAAATAGCAGTAGAGAAGAATGGATCTTACATTTTGTTATGGACTTAAGCCATTCTCTATGCTATCAAAAAAATTGTTATGTATGTATTTTCGATTTAATTATGTAAGCATTCCGAGTAAATATATACATAATCTATCTAATTATGTTAACACGCAGGTTAAAATATTGGTACGATCAAAAATTCTTAATTGGTGATTTACCCTAGATAAAACCATGCTGCTATTTAGAAATCCAAATCATTCACTTGAAACTACTAGTCTGACATTTAAGCTATCTTCTTCTGTCGGTGCCTCTTTTAGCGAAGGTTGGCGACTATTTCAGCATATGATATCCTATCTGTTGTTGCTCTCATCAAATCTTCAAACCCTAACCCTGTCTATTGCATAATGTTCCGGAGCCAACATTCTTTTCCTTCCAATGTCTTTCATTCAATCTTTCATCATCTGGATTATCAGACGTAGTAATTCGTAGCATTTGTGCCTCATTACAGAGCTAAGTTAAGCTGTGTTTCGCTTTTTGATATTGAGTAGGAGTTCCCGCCCCTAAGCTACTCTTTGAAGGATTTCTTCATTCGATACGTATTCGATACATATTTTTTGCTTAACCAGCATCCACCTTCCGAAAGCCTTTATCTTGTTCATAGTGTTGTTCAAGATTCTATGCCATATAGTAACAAGGGCCATATATAGCATTTCGCCATTCAGTATCTCATACTAAATAGTAGGTCTTTATTGGTTAACGGTTTTCTCATTTTCATAAAGCCCACTCTCGAAATCTCGATTCTATTGTTTAGTTCTTTAATAACTGAATAGTTGAGGATGTTAGTTGTTGAAAGTTCATATTCTAATCACTTTGGTAAATTTTCGTAAATGATATACGATAACACTTTCAAATATTTATTTTGCCGAAACAATTGTCGCGAATGGGAAAATAAATATTTGAAAATGTTATCGTATTTCATTTACGAAAATTTACCAAAGTGATTTTAGTTCTTTGTCGAGATCTACGGTATCGTTTAGCCAAAAATCTCTCCTGTTTGTTTCCAATCGAGATTCTCTATAAGCGTTACCTCCTGTTCATCTGATCGGTCGTTGCAGTCTAATTAGTTTTATATGGTTTCTATTGGTCCAAGCAATTTTGTGCTAGAACTTTTAGACCAGTTAATGCATCTCTGGTATCTAAATCTTTCCGAAAACCAAATTGTTTGCTTTTATATGCTCTTGGTATTTTCTGAAGATTCGAGTATTTATTACTCTCATAAATATTTTTAAAGTTTGGTTCCATTATGCTGATAAGCGTTTTGTTGCATTTTTTGCCATTTGACTTTTTAGTTGTCGGTGCAAAAGTAGATTAGTAGATTTGTGCGGGAAATGTGTATTTGTCATATATTAAGTTACAGAGATATACTAGTTTATCTATGTGATCTTCATCGTCCAGTCAAGAATTCCGCAGGAATGTTGTTTGTTTGACAGGCCTTCCTGATTTTGTTCTTCTGATATTCGACTTCTCTTTTTAGAATGATTAGCAGTTGATTTTTGGTTGTTCGACTCCGTTGTTCTATTTCAGGTCTATTTTCGTAAAATAATTTTTGAACGTAGCTTACCCACACTTACTGGCTCTCTTCTGGTTGAAGTACGAAATGTCCCAGTTGTTTTTTTATGACAATGTTTTGAGATGAATAAAGAAATAACACAGAAATATACAGAATTTCTGTGTTATTTCTTTATTTTCTTTGTGTGTATTAAATATGTTTCTGCTGTAAGCTCCTGATTTCGATACACTGTTCTTGCATCTAGTTTTCTCTTCTTCTTTTTTCTTCCCAAATTAACATATTAATGTGCCTATAACCTTCTAGTGATTTCTTTTTTTCTAGCTTTCTTTATTCCATAAGTTTCATGTTTTTCGTCATCCATTTTTACTTTTTCGCCGTTTTCTTTGCTTGTAAAAATTCCTCAGTCGATCTATTAACTATTTTCATTATTAAAGTCAAGGTTACTTCAATACTTTCGCCATTAATCAGTGTTTTTATTTTTTTTTTCAGACCATTGTTTAGCTCGTTTTGGACTAGCTATTTTATGGATTTGTCTTTTAGCAACTGCATATTCATTAATTTGTTACTCTCACAAATATTTTTACGTATTTTCTTCTTTGTTAGTTTTAATTTTAATCTAATGTCTGCCACTGGATATGTACGAACGCTTCGAATACTGTATTTTTTGAGTTGTCCTAGGAAGATTTCCAGGTATAGAGTTTTCTTTGCAGGTGTTTGTGCCAGGCATTCGTGACGACCAATTCTTCTGTATAGAATTGTATCAGGAGGTCTCCTCCGTCGTTTCGTTGGCCAAGTCCTAACTTGGCCACAACATTCTAGAATTTTTCATTTCCAATTTTGGCGTCGAAGGCTCCAATTATGATGTTCAGAACTTCCTTCTTGGTTGACCTCATTAGTAGCTTAATGTTATCCTAGAGAAGTTTCACCACTTCATCATTTTGTTTGCTGTAGGGGCATATACTTATATGATACTTACATTTATTGGGCTGTATCATTCTTTCTGTTAGTGGTATAACGTTCACGACCGTGTTAATTAGCTCCTTTGATAATAGCATATTTAAGGTGTGATCGATTTAAAAATTAAATACAAATATTATCCCTTCCACTATTTTTAAATAATATATAAATTAAATATTCCTTTCATAATTTACGAACTATACCAGTACAAAAAGCGTGATTAAATAGGGCGAGTGATGATAACGTAAAAAATCATATCATTAAAAAGTATATAGAAAAAGTAATTCAGCAATTGTAAAGTAACTAGCAAAATATGGCACACATTCGTAACAATAGATTTATTTACGAAATCCACGTAGGTTGCTAAACTAATACATATTTATAACATTCTTGGATTACCATAAATGTTAATATCTACTTCATTCATAATTTATTCATAGAAGGATAATCTTACACATAGCATATGTTTTAAATTTTATTACAAATATTTTGATAAGTTCAAAATGTAACACATGAGGAAATATTGAATTTCTCTTAGGTTTTACAGGAAAGAATATATCAAAAGGAGTTAAAAAACCATCAAAATCGTGATTACTTAAATAAAATGTTCAACCCACGGAATCTAAAATTATTAAGATATTACCATAAAGGTGCCATCTTTAGTATTATGGTAGTATCTTAATCGATGGTTAACCCGGAGAATTAAATACAATAGTAAAACTTAATTCCCTGTTTTCAACTGCGCTACGCTGATGAGATCTAAAATATATCGAAACCGGTCCATGGCTGTTCTTGACAGGGAACAATAATTAATGCTAAAATCATTGTTTAGTAGATAAGCTACACGTTTGCCGTAATACAGATAATCCGTAAATAATAATCGTATATGATATGATGACTTTAAATATTTTTAATATCGATAAATAATTTGAATGATTTTTAATTCATCTTTGTAAAATCTGATTATCTTTTCTGGTTCGAATATATTGTAAGTTGGGATCTGAGTACATCCTGCAATCATCATTGTACATGACCATCTTGACTTAGATAAAATAAAAACCATTACATGAATTAATATATGCAAACGTCCCTCAAACTCTTTAAGAAGCCCTCTTCAAATTAGGTGATGTTATGTTCCATACTTTGGTCTTTATTTATAGTTGTCTGACACGTGTATCGATCAGTAACGATCATTTTCAAAATGTAAACTAAATTTTAAATGACTTCGTCGTCTTCATTAAAACTAATATTCGATCAAACAACAGAACCAGAGTTTTCGATTTTTTCAATTCGTTTCTCCAATGCAGTTAGTTGATTGGTAATGAATGGAGTCATTTCATTATTTTTTTTTAAACAATCTTATTTACTTAAAGTACTGCAATATCCTATAGCAATTATAACCTAATTATTTAAAGTATTCTAGTTTTTAATGCAGAATATCTTTATATCAGTTAAGTTAAAACAGTAAGTGTAGTCAAATTTATTAAAATTAAATTATAGTACTCGTGCTGAAAAGTCTTTGGCGTGACATATAGATGGTGCAACAAACTAACACTTTCCTATAGAACGTTGGTAACCTTAGATGCTGTCAAAATTTGATTTCTTATCGTTGATTCTTGTACAAATTACAGCTTTTAAGTGACGCTATCTCTAAATTTATATTTTCTATGGAAACAACATTGCTTCTTGATGGAAAAACGACTATAGATAGAAGTAGATAAATTGACCGCATAATGAATTTAAGTGTGCTAGTATATCGTAGGTATATTAAAAAGGTTTGCGCTTGTTGCGCTCCGTAATTGACCAAAGAACGGAACGTCTTCGACTTCTAAAACAAAATCTGATCAAGTTTACCTGAAATAAGAAGTTTTTGCTTAAACATCTCAGTCCAATCGGCAGTCAGCGCCATGGATTTTGTCCGAAAGAGCAACAATCAGTCGACAAATTTTTAGCTAGTATTTATTAAGTATATATTATAATAAAGAATATTACTTATTACTTATTTTGGATCCCCTGTTAACAAAATTCATTAATAGACACATACACAAAAAATACACTAAGCAAGGAAGCAAGGAATCATAGGCGGACTTCATTCTTCAGAATGTTCTTCCAGTCAAACCCTAATGTTGATGAATTACTAGATCAATTGGAAGGAGAGATTAACAAAACAAATTACTTTGCGGTGCAGAAATGCTCAAAGTAATTAAATAATATTTAGTTTTTTTAAAGCCAGGAGTGCAATAAAGAAACTTTTTACACGTGTGCCTTACAAAATTTTATCTTCGATCGTAAAGGATTTCAAAGAATATATTCATATGAGTAATATTTTAATGTCATTTCAATAATTCAATTAATGAAAACATATTTTACCCGCAGTGCACTAATGAAAGCGTTACTTAGCAACCAGTAAACAAGTTGCACAAATGTCGGCCGCCATTATTATTTATGGAAAAAATGTTCGCTTTATTGTAATCGCTTCGACTTGCATTAAATGAAATCTTCAGAGTTCTTAAATCTTCCATTTCGTTTGTATTATATATTTTATTTATAGTTTATTAGTTATTTGTATCAATTAATAAAAAAATAGTTTTTTCGTCGAAAATTTGTGCTATAATATTCATCTGTCAAATTTGACATTTCTGTGCAATAAAAACAGTTTGACATTACCGTGCAATAAAAACGTAAAAAAGCACTAGCGCTTTAAAAAGCCACTTTTACAATGAAAAATGATGCAAAAAGTGTCTACTTTCTGTACGATCGTAGATAAAAACGTAAAAAAGCACTAGTGCTTTAAAAAGCCACTTTTACAATGAAAAATTATGCAGAAAGCGTCTACTTTCTGTACGATTGTAGATAAAATAAAAAATGCTTCACCAAGATAATGCTCTATCTCACTAAATTTCGTATACTACCCTAGCCTTAGATGTTAAAATTTGATTACATTCCGATGACTCATATACAAGTTATAGCGTTTGAAGTGACATTACCTCCGAATTTATTTTTACTATAAAAAACATGTAATTTTCGTGTTTTGAATAAATATTGTTTCTTGCTCGGTAAACATGCTGTTGAGGCAAAGGCTTGATAAATGTTATCCTAAAATTCAACCATCAATTACTGAGGTGAAATTGTGTTGAATCTCCGTATAATGAAATTCAGTGAGCTATTTAATATTGTATGTATCTTTAAGAAACGTGTGGATCATAAAGTTCATGAATATTTAGATATTAAAAAGTTTGTATTTAGTTCTGCCTTTATTTTTAAATTGACCAAAAGGTAAAACGTGCTCAACTTCCAAAGCAAAATCTTTCCAATTTAACTGAAATAAAAAGGAGATTTGCTTAAACACCCAAGTCCAATCGACAGAGAGCACCGTCATTATTCCCATCATTTTGGCCAGTACTTTTTGGGATGCGAATGACATAATATTTATTGATTATCTTAGACGTGTTAAAAGTATCAATAAGGAATATTGCTGTGCATTAGGAGATAAATTTGACGACGGGGTTATACCCCCATATTTGGCAAAGAACAAATATTGCTTCACCAAGATAAAGCTTAAGCTCACTCAAATACGACCGACTAATTATAGAAATTGTGCTATAAATTGGTCCTGCATTCCCCATATTCACCAGCGACTATTTCTTTTTTTTTTTTTTACTGAAGCACATAATGGTTACTCGAATGAGGAGGTCAAATTAGAAAGAAATACTTGTTTTGGAGGACTTGACATCGAGAACTATGACAGGCATCGAAATGTTAAGGGAATAAAATATAATTTATGGTAGTTATTTCAGGTTTAGAGTGGAATATATTGAATAATTTTCTGAAATATTATTTTTATTGAAAACAGTTGATGTAGTTTTTAAAAATCTAGTGGAAATAAAAATATTTATTAGACAGTCAGTGTGTGTAATTTGTAATAATAAATTCCATTATATTGTCAAGAGCAAGAGCAAGTAATGTATAACAATGCTCTAGATGCGCACAAATATTATTATTACAGAAATGATTAGAAAATATACATAAAACTAAAAATATCAATGAATAGAGAATTGAATCAAAGTAAGTAGTGACATGTATGGTCAAAAAACTTTAAGACAATAAGGCCAATTTCAATGGAAATAAATAGTAATATTCAATTATTTTAAAAACTATGATTATGTCTGTTTAATCAAATCTGAAACGACGAAGAGAATCAGGTATAATTTTTTTGATAAAATATGTATGTAATCAAATTAAATCAACTAAATTTACAGATAGTTAGTACTTACAGTATAATATTAAATACATAGAATATAACACACTAATACCCAAAGAACTATAGTACACAGACGCACGAAACATGAACAGATCTAGAGTTCACGCTATACAATTCTGTTTCAATTAGGTACATTTTAAATTTAATCTTAAATTCCCTTAAGAATCGTATTTCTTTAAGATATTGAGTAAGTTAAAATTAAAATGTACAATTGCAGTATATTATGGTGATAGTTCAGATAGTTCAATCTGTGATGAGGTATGTAGTGATCTGTTATGTGCCTTGTTTCTTTAATATGTGATTCAAATTTTGTTTTGTTTTTAAAATTAAAAATTAATTACGCAAAATATGTCTATTGAAGTGTCAGTTAGCGTCGGTAGTAAACAGTGATTTATATATATATATATATATATATATATATATAATAGTGCATTAACTGTGTTCAGTTGTATACTAACAAAACAGTAAGTAGCTCTGCTAGCCGCTCAAGTAATTGTTTACTTCAAAATATATTGAAACAACTTTTAATCAGTGAGAAATTACATTATTTTGGATATGACAATGATCTAATTAGTCTTTTTTTAACAGTTATTTACATAATAGAATTGGCTATTTTGAATACCCATCTTTTAAATCACGCATTTTTACTTGTCTCAGTGGTGTTCCACAGGGATCAAATATTGGATCCCTATATATATATACACCTTTATTGACAAATATGTACAATACAATTTAACATTTAAATAATAAATAATTGATGAAGTGTTAGTGTGTTAATCTGTCAAAAGGCTATCGACCAGAGGTCTTTCTGCCTTGATTTGTCCAGTCATATGGCGTCAGTCTTTAATGAGTAGATGCATGAAATGTTAGGGGAATAAACTATAATTTATAGTAGTTATTTTAGGTTTAGAGGGGAATACATTCAATAATTTTCTGAAATATTATTTTCTACAGAGAAAGTAGATTATGTAGGTTTCAAAAATCTAGTTGAAATAAAAATATTTAATAAATTTAAAAATACGAAAACATTTCGTGAATCTACAACAATGAGTCTTACTAAGACTACAAAACAAATTAATTTGAAACAACTACTTCTCTAGCTAATACTTCGACAGACATTGAATAATACAAATTAATTTGCGTGTTACAAATAGTACAACTATTAAAGCAACACTAATTTGAATGAAATTATTTCTGTTGAACAAACTAATAAATGATAAAATGTACTTTAGATTGTTTAAATGTAACTATAACATGAAAAATTATGAAAAATGAATTTTAAACTGATTTCATTAAATTAAATTAGCAAAAGCAATTAAAAAATCTAGCATTCAAGTTTATAATCATCTGCAGACACGTGTTTGCTAATTTAATTTAATGAAATCAGTTTAAAATTCATTTTTCATAATTTTTCATGTTATAGTTACATTTAAACAATCTAAAGTACATTTTATCATTTATTAGTTTGTTCAACAGAAATAATTTCATTCAAATTAGTGTTGCTTTAATAGTTGTACTATTTGTAACACGCAAATTAATTTGTATTATTCAATGTCTGTCGAAGTATTAGCTAGAGAAGTAGTTGTTTCAAATTAATTTGTTTTGTAGTCTTAGTAAGACTCATTGTTGTAGATTCACGAAATGTTTTCGTATTTTTAAATTTATTATTTAATTTTCTACAACGAACTAAAGGATTTTAATACATTTTATTATTCAATTATGCTCCAAGTGGGTATTTTTCCTTAATCCCGAACGTAATGATTTCTGTAGAACTCACTAATCCACCTCAGGTATAAAATCAGACCTTCAGTCGATTATATTTCATTCTTGTGTCAGTTGCCGTACATATCTGAGTAAGTTATTTATATTTCATTATATTTATTATCATATTTCATTATATTTATTTTCGTAAGTGTTTTTATTTGTATTTAAGATCAATTTTATAATAAAGCTGTACTGAAGAGAGCGAAAGTTCGAAACACGTGTCTGCAGATGATTATAAACTTGAATGCTAGATTTTTTAATTGCTTTTGCTAATTTAATTTAATGAAATCAGTTTAAAATTCATTTTTCATGTTATAGTTACATTTAAACAATCTAAAGTACATTTTATCATTTATTAGTTTGTTCAACAGAAATAATTTCATTCAAATTAGTGTTGCTTTAATAGTTGTACTATTTGTAACACGCAAATTAATTTGTATTATTCAATGTCTGTCGAAGTATTAGCTAGAGAAGTAGTTGTTTCAAATTAATTTGTTTTGTAGTCTTAGTAAGACTCATTGTTGTAGATTCACGAAATGTTTTCGTATTTTTAAATTTATTATTTAATTTTCTACAACGAACTAAAGGATTTTAATACATTTTATTATAAAAATATTTATTACAGAGTCAGTGTGTGTAATTTGTAATAATAAATTCCATTAAATTGTCAAGAGCAAGAGCAAGTAATGTATAACAATGCTCTAGATGCGCACAAATATTATTATTACAGAAATGATTAGAAAATATACATAAAACTAAAAAAATTAATGAATAGAGAATTTAATAAAAGTAAATAGTCACATCTATGGTCAAAAAACGTTAAGACAATAAGGCCAATTTCGATGGAAATAAATAGTAATCTTCAATTATTTTAAAAACTATGATTAAGCCTGTCTAATCAAATCCGAAAACACGAAGAAAATCAGGTACAAATTTTTTTAATGAAATATGTATGTAATCAAATCAAATCAAATATATTTACATACACGTCGTTGTCCCCTGAAATTTTGAATATGAGTAATGTAATTTGCGGATTATTATTATTGGTTGCCATAGTTGTTGCTGAAAAATGCATGTCAATTTGACTTATATAGCTTCAAAATTTCAGGAATTTTATGATCGTCTGGGATATTGTTTGGCTCAACAAGGAGATGTTTTCGAATATTTAATAAGATAAACGTTGTTATTCGTTACGTCATAATTATGTTTGTAATGTTAAATGTTTCATTTTGATTCGCTATTTTATTAGAAATTACTGATTATTTCCCGTTGGTCAGTCCATTTAAATATGTGACGAGCATGTTAACTAAGTAACAAGTAATATTCAAATGGTCGTATTCAAAATTTCAGGGGACAACGTGTATAGTTAGTACTTACAGTATAATATTAAATACATAGAATAAAATACACTAATATAAATACGTCAAGAATTTAACAAAATACCTAAAGAACTAATATATAGTACATCGATAAAGCAGACGCCCGAAACATGAACAGATCTAGACGTGTCCTAGGCTATATAATTCTGTTTGTATTAAGTACTTTTTTTTAATTTAATCTTTAATTCCCGTAAAGATCGTATTTCTTAAAATATTTAGGAAGTTTGTTAAAATGTACAATTGCAATACATTATGGTGATCGTTCAGTCATCGTCAATCTGTGATGAGGTATATAGTAGTCTGTTATGTGCCTTGTTTCTTTAATATGTGATTAAAATTTTGTTTTGTTTTTAAAATTAAAAATTAATTACTCAAAATATGTCTATTGAAATGTCAGTTAGTGTCGGTAGTAAACAGTGATTTATGTCTATAATAGTGCCTTAACTGTGTTCGCTTGTATACTAACGAAACAGTAAGTAGCTCTGCTACCCGCTCAAGTAATTGTTTACTTATTTACATTATTTTGGATTTGACAATGATCTAATTCGTCCTTTTTAACAGTTATTTACATAATAGAATCGGCTATGTTGACTACCGATCTTTTAAATCACGCATCTTTACTTGTCCCAGTGGTGTTCCACAGGGATTAAATATTGGACCCCTATATATATTACATTTTTATTGACAAATATGTACAATGCAATTTAACATTTAAATAATAAATAATTGATGAAGTGTTAGTGTGTTAATCTGTCAAAAGGCTATCGACCAGAGGTCTTTCTGCCTTGATTTGTCCAGTCATATGGCATCAGTCTTTAATGAGATGCATGAAATGATGAAATGAAATCAAAAATGGTAGAATGTGGGTTTTTAAATTTAGGGATTAGATTTGGGTTTCTAGGAATACAGTATAGGGATAATATGTGAAAGTTGAAAGGATTTTTTGAGAATTTTTCTGATAGGAATCGAAGGCGTTCTTGAATGGGAATAACTAAGGTAGTATCATAAAGGAGCTGATTAGAAGGATTATATGTAAAGGATTAAGAAGATGACGAAGTTTTGTTAGGGTACGATGGGATGCTCGCTCACTAACTTGAATATTACGGAAGGTTGGATTGGTGGGATTGGGATAGAGGACACAACCATATTCCAGTAATGAGCGACAAATCATTTTTAATAGTTTTACTCCAGTTTTAGTAGTAATACCATTATTTTTATACGTTAAGCATCTAAAATGTTTTGCCCTGGTGGTAATTTTGTTTTTCGTTGTAGCTGGACCCCTATTATTCCTGATTTTTGTTAATAATGAAATTGCTAAATGCTTTAAGTTTGATTGTCTACGTTATGCAGATTGAATAAACTTATTTAGGATAGTAGAAAACCCTGAAGACTGCTTGATTCTTCAGAAAGATTTATTATGTAAATGCAAATCAATGACTTTTTCTAGAAAACTAAACTCAGTTAAATTTTCTTATAAACTTAATTATTTAAATTCAGAGCTTGTTTCATATTCATAATTCAAGCTATAGTATATTTAAGAGTCTGCAACCTCTTATTCACTTTTATTGTGCTTTTATACGTAACTAGACTAGAATATTGCTTAATAGTATGGAACCCAAAGTCTAATATTCATATTCAAGCAATTGGTAAAATTCAACGGAAATTCTGGAAGGTACTTTATTACAGAAAACACAATTTCTATATAAACTGTTGGATAATAAATGCTTATTATTATTATATCTCTTAAATATACAACTATATAATGTTAAGATTCGTTCCCTTTTAAACAACGACGACTCTTTTCTGAATAATTAAAATGTTTTTTTGTCACCGGACTGCCACTATAAAATATTAGCTCATATCTTAATTGAGACTCAAAGTTAGAATGATATAAAAGCAGTAAGTGTATTACTTCAAAGGTTCCTTTTAGCAACCTTATGGAATACATTAATGAGTTCAATTTTTTTGTTAATTGTGAGCAATGTTCGTAATCTATTGTGGCTCTAAACAATTTTATGCAACTTGATGATTGGGTAGTTGTACCACCCACCTATATCGTAGATGCACTATTACGTGAGTTTTTTGTTTGAAAGGCTATTCGATTTTTTTTCGATTTAACACCACTTTGTTTCTGTTTAACCATGTTTCAATTTTATTTATCGTGGCCTCAGTTCTCGCTTTAAGTCCATAAATATTCCTGTCAGCATAAATTACTAATGTAGCCTCCGTTGGTTATATACATTTCGGCAAATCATTGACATAGATTCTAAAGAGTATTGGTCCCAGGATACTCCCCTGCGGTACAACGCTATTTGAATATTCAATTTTTGATTCAAAATGTTGGATTTTGACTTCATTTCTACGGTTCATTCTAAGAATGTTTTTATTAAATCGTGATTTGTTTAAAATAATCGAATGATCCACTGTGTCGAACGCCTTGGAGAGGTCAAGAAACACGCTGATAGGCATTTCTCCCCTCTCCAAGGCGATAGATACTGTCTGCATGCATTCTGTTAATTGTTGAATTAGTTAAAAGTTAATTGTTGAATTAGTTGGGAGGCTATATTTGCAAAGTATTTATTCATATTATCAATATTATTAACAATATGTTCGTCATAGTTTTTGTTGTTTCTTGGCTTGCCCACATAACTGTTTATAATATTCCAGGTCGTCTTTATCTAGTTATCGCTCGTCATTATTGAATTTATCAGTTCAGTTTGTTCCGCATTTTGAATAAGATTGATATATTGTAAAATTTCATTCACCTGAAGAAGCAATAAATTTGCGAAACAATTGTAGTGAAAATAAACACACATTTTTGAAAATCTTAGTTATTTCAAACTTTAATATACAAATGAATATAGATTTTCAACACTTCAACGCCTTATCTATCAACCGACTAAGATTGATATACTTTTATTATACTTAAGCAATACAATAGGTATTTACAACGATTAATTTTGCATCTATAGTTATCAGTTACAGTTATGAAGAAATGATAATTATTAATTTGTTGCTAATTTTTAATCTAGCAATAAACAATACTAAATTAATCTTACAATGTTTAAACTGTTAATCATATACAATATGATTTAAATTTTGTCTATTTCGAAAATTATTATGTGTTCTATATAATTTGCGATTAAAAATTTAACATAATTGCATATTTCTGCCCGTGTCTCATATTTCAAATTTTCCGACATGTATTGTTTAACAATTACGACGCAGTCGGTGATTTGAAATTCCATTATTTTCACCGTATGCAATTTCCGCGAAAATCTAAAGGACATAATCAAAAGCTAATCTATTATTGGCAGCAAACCGTATCAATAATACTAGTCATATTATCGAAGCTCGGCTGCATCAGAACAGCATTATATCAAAGTCAAAAAGTTAATATCCTATCCGTCTTGTTCCAGTTATTATTTTCTATATGCTGCGGTCATTTCCTGAATTCCGCTGATTGATGACCGACACACACATATACACAAGCGCCGAAAATATTACGCATTCGTTACGCTCAGTCATATTATTAATTTCTAATCAAATATTTATTACTAGAATAAGCTGTAACATTTTTCATTCGGATAAAATTAATGATACTTGAGGGTGACGTGTGATGTACACTTCGAGAAACAAATCTAATAAACTGATTGAATATACATATATTAGAAATAGTTTAAAAATTAAAAATATTTTATATATATTTATACAGTGGTAAAAAACATAGAAAATAGTGTTTTATTTCTTCCTACATTTGATTATGTATTTTTATACAAAATAAATCTATTCTATAATAATTAGAAAAACACGAAATGTTTTTGTGTTCTTCTAATTATTAGTTAATTTTCTACAACGTAAAAGACTTTATATATTTTTATTATCTATTCTATAGTTTAAAATACTAAAAATGAATTCGTTTTTGAAGTTTTCTGTCTACAATTTGAAAGTATTATATTTTCTTATGTTATGCTGTTTAACAATTTGTAAAACACAATATATTACATTATAACACTTATGAGTTCCTAAATAGCATAGCACAACAACAAAGTTACATTAGCGAATTAACTAATAAATTGCATAAATATTTAATAACAGAAGCAACCTAACAAGTAAAATATAAATAAATACCCGTGATTATGCATATTCCAAATTTTAATTATTTGAATTTAGAAAACGAACTTGGTTATAATCTTTATTTACAAAGCGTTTTGTTAATGTTCGATTTCGTTCAGACATTACAGAATAGAAAAATTAATTTTTAACAATAATTGATAATAAAATATTAATAGAATTCGAGGGTTGAAATTATACATGTGTATCATTGTTTCTGCAGACAATTCGGAAATGTTAATGTCAAGCAGACGCAGTTAGAAAGATAATAGAGTACCGGGAGGGGTGAGAAAATCGAAACAACGCAGAAGGCAGAAAGGGGGGATCCAACTAAACAATTTCGATTCAGATTCTAAATGATGTTTACTTTCCATTAGGCACTAGAAGTGTCGATAGTGAACATAAATTTACTAGGATGCTCCGTTATTCCAATTTAACTTTACATATTATAACCTAATTCTCAAATAGGGTGTTCATTTCACTATTAACGATGTTTGATTTAATTTATACACGTTCAATTATTTTGCAACGTCTAATTTAGTATTCAATTAGGCTGAAGAATTTGCGCGGAATTGATGAAAATGGGTCTATTTGGGTTGTGAATAGGCGTTTTCTTTGTTTATTATATATTTATGTTGTATTGTATATACAAATTGTAAAATTTTACACTAAATTACACGCAGTTATATAAATCTAAATAACACAACACTATTTTTTCAATTTAATCTAATTATGGATTACCACGTAGTAAATTTATTTATATTATTCCCTAAGGTATTATCGGATTGTAAAAATCAGAAGATCGATATTTGTTTTTTAATTAAACAATATATAAAATAAAAAGTAATGAGAAAACTTAAATTTTTGAGCGTTTCTGCACCACAGTATTACATTATATATAATGTAACCCTTAATAGTTATTTAAGGTACAAGTGTAAAAAGTGATACTTTATTGCACGAACTGGCGTTTAAAAACACGAGCGAGGAACGAGCGAGTTTTTTTAAAGCCAGGAGTGCAATAAAGAAACTTTTTACACGTGTGCCTTACAAAATTTTATCTTCGATCGTAAAGGATTTCAAAGAATATATTCATATGAGTAATATTTTAATGTCATTTCAATAATTCAATTAATGAACACCCGCAGTGCACTAATGAAAGCGTTACTTAGCAACCAGTAAACAAGTTGCACAAATGTCGGCCGCCATTATTATTTATGGAAAAAATGTTCGCTTTATTGTAATCGCTTCGACTTGCATTAAATGAAATCTTCAGAGTTCTTAAATCTGCTATTTCGTTTGTATTATATATATTTATTATAAGTTTTTCGTCGAAAATTTGTGCTATAATATATTCATCTGTCAAATTTGACATTTCTGTGCAATAAAAACAGTTTGACATTACCGTGCAATAAAAACGTAAAAAAGCACTAGTGCTTTAAAAAGCCACTTTTACAATGAAAAATGATGCAAAAAGCGTCTACTTTCTGTACGATCGTAGATAAAGAAATTCTTATTTTTTAATTATTACTTATATATAAGGATTTTAACATAATGATTCACCCTGTGATCAATAAGAAACAAATTCTTCGTCAATGTTTGATTTTTTCATTTAACTTTTACAGATGCATTTGTTCTTCTTATATCTGATACTTCAGTCATTCTGATGTAGCATAGCAGAATCTTTTTAAGACAAAATTATTGAAATGTTCAATATTGATTAATTTTATCTTTCCATGTTTTGCACATTTAAACATAATATATTAGTTAGGAAGATCATCACCTCTCTTCGATGACGGGTTAATAAAATATTTAAAAGGTTGGAAAAGTGTATTTTATTAAGTTCAAAATTTTAAAAAAAATGAGAAAAACTTGTCTTCGTTCCAGCACTTATGTATTGACGTTCGTAAAATGCTTTCAACAGTATAATTACAAAAAACTGATTAAAAACTATTGTTAAAGTAGTATAATTAGAACTACATCGTAATATTTTACCATTGTATATATTTGCTGAAAATTTCTGCGTTTCCTTATGATACCTGTTTATATATGTTGCTCCTATTATTATTTTTAGGTACTTAAATTGAGCAAACTACACGAACGAAATTAGTCGTTTTTATAAAACTTAAAACCATTTAATAAAAGTCTATTATATTCAAATGCCATTTGTTTAGTTCATTCACTATTCATTTTGACACAACGGTAAAATAAATTACGAAGGGACATCTTTTATTTACTTTACGAAGAGGGGCGTATACATTATTTCAAACTCGTTAAGTTGAAATTGTTTTTCCTCTAATAATTATGAGCGTTTTCAGTAAATTTATCTTTCCTATTGGCAAATGACCAAATATACAACTGTATAAAAATAAGTTGATTTTTTAATAATTGTATTAAGAACGCTAATTTATATTGTTTTAAC
Organism: Ontholestes murinus; assembly: GCA_963969525.1. Taxonomy (NCBI): domain Eukaryota; kingdom Metazoa; phylum Arthropoda; class Insecta; order Coleoptera; family Staphylinidae; genus Ontholestes; species Ontholestes murinus. Next base: position 32,043,767 of record OZ018391.1, read on the forward strand.
TTGAAGCCTTTTATCTTCCTTAAGTTTTATATTACATTTTTGACCAACTCAATCAACGCATTTACAATTTAAACATATGAGCTTATATAAAAATAATTTTTGTCTTTGGATACAAATTGATTGCTACATAAACATGTTGAATTATTTTTGGTGTTAACTTATTAAATTCAAATATTTCAAATAAAAACATATGAGTGATTGTGGAATCTATTACTTTGTGATACATCTTGGACTCAAGAACTTAGAAACTGCACTTTGTTGATATCACACAGAGTATTTATTTTGGGTAAATAGTTTGAATTTTTACACCTAAGTTTATTTGTAATTAATTATACGTTCGATAATGGCCTTGTAAAGGTTGAAACTATAATTACAACATACATTCTATGTATGAACTCAACAAATAACAGCTTTTTTAAATTTAAAAATAGAATAATTTATTTTAGTAATATCGCACATTTTGCTTTAAGTATTTCGAGTTTCGATAAATAGTTAATCATTTTCAAACTTAAAGTAAAAACAGCATGCAATGCAATTCATATTTATATAGTCGAATAAGAATTACAATGCTAAGTCTTTCTAGTCATTCATATTATGAATTGCCTTGTGAATTTCTATTAACTTCAGTAAATTAATTTTGAAAAATAGCCAAAATTACCTTCAGAACATCTTTATCGAAAGTTCTTAATTAGGTGTTTCATAAAACTAGTAATGTTAGTCAAGTTATACACTTAAAGTATGTATTTAGAAGTAAAATAGTAAATTTCATTTACCACATCAGAACCATTATTTTGATCTTTGCTTTGATTTGCCTTTAGACAAATCCATAATCTCCTTCTAAAAACAAAAATTGCCAATTATTAGAAATAAATCTACACAATATTCTTTAGATACTTGAAACAAAGTAATAACTTATTTGTATTTGTATATAATACTTTGTTTCTCTTACAATAAATAAATTTATTATAAATGAATAGAAAATGGTGATGTGGCCATCATAATACTTTCCCTATATTTTTCTCGAAAACTATGAGGTTTACGCAAAAAGGCTATTCTTAATAATTTGTTCAGTTTTGAATTCTTTTCAATTATCTGTAATACAAGTTTCATGTAACTATAATAGTTTATTAGCAATTGACAAAAAATGTCAAAATTTTCAATTTTGTTTTTCTCGAAAGTTAAGAATTTTATGAAAAAAATGTTTTAATAAAAGTCATTTATTTTCTCATTCTCTCTAACTATTGTTTGAAAAGTTTTGTAATATTTTTCATATTTAGAAAAATATCGACAAAAAACCTAATTTTCATGCATTTTCATGCACAATACTATTCAAATTGTGATGTGGCCATCATAGTACATTCCATATATTTTACTCGAAAACTATGATATTTACGCAAAAAAGTTATCCTTAATAATTTGTTCAGTTTTAAATTCTCTATAATTATTTATAATAAAAGTTTCACGTAACTCTAATAGTTTATTAGCAATTTGCAAAAAATATCAAAATTTTCAATTTTAATTTTTTTGCGCGAAAGTTAAGAATTTTATGAAAAACATGTTCAAACAAAACTTGTTCAGTTTTTTATTTCCGTTAAGTTTTGTTTGAACCGTATTTTAAAATTTCCCATATTTAGAAAAATATTACCAAAAAACCAAAAAACGCCTCGAGTAAACAACCACTTCCGGTTTATGAATGTTCACCAAAAGCTTTTCAGATCGAGTTTTTAACAATAAAACCTTAAGTTTAAAGTTTCATGCCATTCGGATCATTCGTTTTTGAGATACAGCACCCACCGACAGACAGACAGACAGACACACACACACACAGACACAAATTTTTTTTTTCCAGAAATTAGTGTTTTGGGTTTAGGGGACCCCAAAACGGATATTTCCGCAAAAAAAATTTTTGAAAAAAAAATCACGAAAACAATACTCCCCCTATATATACTATATAGGGAAAGTAATAAAAATATGAACTTATAATTTTGACGTAAGAGATCCGGGAGGAGTTCACTCGGTAGAATGTTCTTCCACTCCAGCCCAATGCTACATTTGAAGTTCTTCAGTTGATCTTTCTTGCAGACTACTTGCCGTTTTGGCTTCATTTTGCTTAAAAAAACATGATTTAGCGACTGAATTGCGCTTATTATATTTTTATTCTGATGTCAAACTGACATAAATTAAAAAAAAAAAAAAAACACAAAAAGCCTGCAAAGGATATAAAACAAATGCAATGGTTATTAAGTTAATTTAATCAATTATTTTATTGGATCAGAGAGAATCAAAATCGCTCATTTCACTAAATAAAAATAATAAAAGGCTCCTAGAAGAAATTCTGGCATTTTTCCAAACGTAGATAATATACAAATTATTTTTAAAACTCCTCTCGCTTTATTAATTGTTGTATTGGGTTGAGTCATTACGGTTCCGACCAATAGATGTTACATTTTTATTTTTAAGCAACTATCTTCAATCCAATCATTAACTTAAATATCATTTAACAGAATTTAACTGTCATTAAAAAAAAATATAAGTGAATTAATTCAGTAGTAGTCTTAAGCTTTTTGGTGCCGGAGGCCAATATATCGGCTCTTGCTGCATTGGCGAGAAGTCTTTGTGGACGACGACTTGGAGTTAACAAAATCTAACATAAACAGAAAATAAGATCGCATTGAGGCAGCGAGACGTAGGATCAGTTAGTTTTTTATCGATCGTTTTCATGAGCAGTATATTTCTCAGTGACAGTTTAAAAGCTTCATTTTTATTTTTGGGAAACCAACAATTTTGCCACCAACCTTTTTATAAAAAATACACCGTCATACATGACGCGGAATTAGAAATAATGATTAACCAAATGTTTCGACCACCTAGAGTGATAGTGAACCAGATCTTGCGGGAAACGATATTCAGGAAGCACTGAATAATTTCCGTGATGTTACCATAGCGAATGACAGCGAATATAAACCACGGCCACAATTTATGGAAATTGCTGAACCCAAACTTATGCCACAAAAAAAATTCCACACCCAGAGAGTATTTATTTTTTACTTATATTTTGAGCTTATTGAGATAAGAAATAAACTGATATACCACACAGTTTCTTAAAAGAATCGATGTACCATCAGGATCCAGATTAGCAGATTGGAAAACAACCACAGTGTCAGAAATGAGGGCTCTTATTGCTGTTCTATTTATTAGAAATAGGTGAAACAGATAGACCCACATTTTTCAGTTATTGGTCAACAAATCATAGACACATTCCATGGGTTAGCCAAATGTTTAGCAGAAATAGGTTTCAATTAATTAGCAGTTTTTTTTTATGTCGTAGACAATACCAAAATAGCAGCACGTGATAGTCCATATGAGTCTACAGCAAAATTTGAACTAGTTGTTACAAACGCAAATAATAAATTCAAATATCACTATTCGCCTCATCAACATTTGAGTATTGATGGATCGTTAGTCGGCACGAAATGTAGAACGTCGTTAACTCAATATCTTTCAAATAAAAGCATCACAGATTTGTTATGTAATATTATTTATCTTGTTATAAAATATATTGAAATGCAAAGTTTATACTTTGTAATAAATGGTCTATATAAAATTATGATGAAAAGATGAATTTTTGTATGTGCAAATACTTTTTGTAGGAGAGAACTCAACTTTTCCTTTCTTTATGATCATTTAAACGTTTGTTATTTATATAATTTTTAATGAATATGGTTTTGTTCTCTATTTGTTTAGTTTTTATGAGCCTTTTGCAAAACCCTAGGAAAACCGTGAAATTTGCCCGGTTTTTCTCGCATAGGTACCTCTTTTTCTCCTGGCACTAAACGGGTTAAGATGGAAAAGCAAACCGAAGAATATTGCTATGTTTTACTTTATACTTCAGAAAAGGTAAAAACGCAACACAAGCCGATAAAAAGTTATGTACTGTGTACATTAAAGATAGAATAAAACGCCAGTGCCAGAATTGATTGATTGATTTGCCAAGTTCCATTCCGGTAATTTCAATACCAAAGATGCGCTCAGCAAGACCAGCCGAAGCTGAAGGCATTAATTGGTGTAAACCGCCGTTACATGACTCGAGAGGTCTCAAAAATATTAAACATGTCTCAAACCACCGTAGAAAGATATTTACAAAAGCTAAAATATGTTAATAAAACTCAATCTTTGAGTTCCATGTGACTCAAAGAAATGCATTTAACAAAGCGCATAAAAGCCTGCGACAAGGTTTTGAAAAACAATGAAAATTTTCGAATTCTCAAATGTATTGTCACTGGCGTTGAGCAACGTATAGTTTACGACAACATCGTGCGTCGCATGGTATAAGCCTGATGAACAACTTGTAATCACTTCAAAAGCAAATATTCATTAAAATAAGGTTATTCTCTCAATTCGATGGGATTACAAAGGGTCGTGTGTTTTAAGCTGATAGCGCAGAACCAAACCATCAATACCGCTGTGTCTGTCTCTAGTTAGATAAATTCAATGAAGCCATCAACGAAAAACGGCCAGAATTGACAAACCGTAAGGACGTTATTTCACCATGACAATGCGAGACAACAAGCAAGTTTAGTGACCCGACAGAAGTTGCTAGAACATGGATGGGATTTGATAGACTATCCACCATATTTACCAGACCTTGCGCCTTCCGACTACTGTTTGTTTCGATCTTCCAAAAACCTTTGAATAGTAAACACTTCTTTTTTACTTCTGAAGATATCGCATTGTCTTTTCAAAAACGATTTTAATTTGGAATACTTTGTAATATTGAGATTATGTTTTACTATTAAAACACACATAGCATCGAATACATGTCCTAAAGTGATGTAGGTTTTAATTTCTTACTCATTTCACCAAAATAGGCTAATAACACCTTTTTTGAAAAATACCATTTTTTAAACGCCAATCCATGAAATTACCGTTACAATTTCGTAACGCGCTTTGGATTTTTCTGGGAGAAGATCCACTGCGATATGTTCTGCTAGTTGCCTAATTTCTAGTGAAGTTCCAACAATTTCTTCTGTGGAGTCACTTTCACTCATTTTAACAAATAATTAATTTGTCATAATAATTAATACGTAATATATTATGTGCTAGTTTTTTCTTCATTACGTGCATGTTTCACAATGCCGTAGTTACTAATCAACAAACGATTGCGTTATTGCCTACTTACTACTATGGGAGTAGAAAAAAATACCTCGAAATCACAGAGCTTAATTTAAAAAAAAAAACATTTTTTAAGACAGGAACTGAGATGATAAATATATCATACTTAATAACACACGCGAGATTTATTCAGTGACTATAGTTTCAACTTTTACAAGGTCATAGTATATTTACCATCTTATATAGTTCCTGATTCAAGAGGTATCACACAGCTATAGCTTCAAGCAACCAACGAATTGTTTGAATAAGAATAATTATTAACCTGCATGAATTAAATATTCTATTTCGGGATATTACAAAATCTGTAATAAACTGTAATGATTGTAAGGTCAACATCATCATCCTTGAAGCAAGCGTCCATGAGATACTAATATGTGATATTATCGTTGCTTGTAATAACTAATTTTATACTTTAACTTCACTGACAGAATGAATGTTCTGAGCTACACAGTCATAGAAAGTACACTAAGGAACTATAACTTCCTTTCACACAATAGAGACTGTGCTATATGTTTACGCCAAGGGCAGATAGATGGCGCCACGTAATGCTTAGAGAGAGTAAGATGACTCGATGGTGAGCGACGCAGTTTAGATTTTGGTATTCATAATCGTAGCGGCCTAATACCTACAGTTTCATCCATAGTTTTCATCTCATACATCCAAGATGCATCCAAAATATTTTTGGCACATGATAATGCCTATGCTAACAGATAAAACCTGAACTATGTTTGTCACATCTTTTATACATGAAGAGAAAGCAAAACAAAATCCCTTGGCCTGCAAACTCTTAGGTTCAAAATCCGATAGAATATGAGTTGAAAATGATGAGTTAATACAAAAACGCATTTACTATAAACATCCAATGCCTTTTAGTAATTTAGTGATGGTTTGTAGTAAGCTTGGATTGAGATCTCAAAAATTCCCTGATAATTATATAATATGCTTTTATAATATAATATGGTTTATCCACAACCACTTTATAATGTTTCAATTATACAAGCAAACGATCAATATTAATGACATTCATTATTAACAGGTTATGTAACCTGTGAATAATATTTTGACTTATCACTGCTCATCTATTCAATAATAATAAATCACTACAAAATCAGGATATCTCATGTTAAACAAATTTGACGTCTAGTAAACAAACATCAATTTCATTAGAAATTGATTCGTAATTGTGTGTTACTCTTGTGATTCGAGTCTAAGAAAGAATATGGATTTAGAAACAGAGTGTGATTTAACACCCCCGGAATTAAGAAAAGCCGCTGAAATTGCTTCAATCAACTTGTTGCTCGAAAAGTCGCGTAATCTGTATCAAGACACATACACCGCATTTCGTGAGTGGAAAAGAGAGAAAAACGCACATTCTACGTCGGAATCAATAGTATTGGTATATTTTACAGAATTGTCCAAAAAATACAACTGTTCATAATTGTGGCAGAAATACTCTATGCTAAAAAGTACAGTAAAAATCTATGAAAATATCAATATTGGGACCTTTGCTAAACTGCAAGCTTATTTGAAGCGACAAAATGAAGGATTCACGCCTAAAAAGGCCAATACCTTTTGTCCTGAAAATGTTAACAACTTTATTAGAAGTGCTCCCGATGAAAAATTTCTTGCAACAAAAGTAAGTTTTAAATTACACATTTTGTGAAAAAATACAGTGGTTTCTTTCTATAGGTTGCATTAACTATGGGAATAATGGGTGCCTGTCGTTCAAATGAGTTATACAACATGAAAATTAAGGACCTAGAAGACCTTAATTCGTGCTATATAGTGAAGGTGCCCATCACCAAGACTAAAATTGTTAGAAAATTTACTGTGACTGATAATTTTTACAACATTATAAAAAAATATGTTTGCATCCGAAATCAGATGAAAAGTGATTATTTTTTTCTAAAATTTCAAAATGGAAAGTGTACAAAGCATCGAATTGGAATTAATAAATTTACAAAAATGGGAAGAGATATTGCCAATTTTTTGAAAATCCTAAATCCTGAGCAGTATACGGGTCATAGCTTTCGGAGAACTTCAGCTACCATCTTGGTTGATGCTGGTGGAGATATCACAGCCCTAAAGCGACATGGAGGGTGGAAGTCAACTGTGGTTGCAGAAGGTTATATAAACGATTCCCTAGAAAACAAAAAAGACAGAGCCAGAAAATTTTTACATTCAGTAGAATCGTCAACTCAAAATCTAACCGCTACATCAGCCGGTTGCACTAAATCAGTAAATTGAGATGTTTCAAATCAAAATGTAAATTTAGATGTAGCTTCAATACCTTCTATCATTCTTATCATCACTACTTCTAATAAATAGTGATTTTTTTGTCAAATGCTTTAACGAATTGTCATTTTTATGATGTTAACTTGCAGTAAGCAAAAAAAAATTACACATTTTGTGGCTGTGGATAAATTATAGTAATCTACTCGCACATAATGGCTATTAATCATTCGAATGATTTACTCCACTCGCCTGCGGCTGGTTCCGTAAACCTCATTCTCATGATTAATAGCTTTCATTATGTGCTTGTTAAATAATATACTATTATTTCCAGTAGAGAATATATACATTTATGGGTGGGTCAAATACAAACATTTTTATGAATTTGGTACATAGTAGCAACCAATTCATGCTTATTCATTTAGTATAAAAGCAATTAGAATATTTAATTTTAAAAATTAGAATCTAAACACTTTAAAATACTTATCACATAAAATTAACTTATGTCTAAATGGTTAAAAATAATATGACGATAAAAATAAAATAGTTATATAATAGTAAAACACAATTAATTAAAAATAAACAAACATTATTTAAAGTAATGGTACAAACTAAGACTAATAAATTGCATTTTCATATTGAATTATATAGTTTGATATATTCATGGATGGTATAGAAACTGTGCTGTAGTAGCAGCTGCTTAGTTTTTTTTTTTAATTGTTTCTTCGATAATTGCTTCAAGGAACTTGGTAAAGCATTATACAGTTTTACAGATTTTACTACACAAGACCTGTGATAAAAACTGTGACTATGTTTCAGGAGTCTTACGGTCCTTGAATGTATATTGTGTTCATGCTGCACTTGGTTACCTTCAAAGAGTGTTAGGTTGTTTTTAACAAATTTTACTGTCTCATATATGTATAGACTGGCCAAAGGCATTATATGTAGCCTTTTTAAAATATTCCGGCAACTGGTATTAGGATTAACATTCATAATGGCTCTTATTAATCTTTTTTGGACTACAAATAGTTTTTGGAAATTGCTAGACGTTGTGCATCCCCAGAAAATTATGCCATATGACATTTGTGGCTGGCAATATGTCATGTAAACAATTCTCGCTGCTTCTTCATGTATCTCCTCGGGCGTTGCATAGATTTAATAGGAGTATTTGGCTATTTTTGAACATACATGTTGTTTGTGGGTGTCCCACCTTAAGTCATTTTGTATGGTGACTCCGAGGAATTTTACTTGGCTGGTTTTCTGTATACGTTCACATTTTATATGCACGTTTGTTAGTCCCAACGTGATCTGTAGTGGATGACGTGAGTTAGCTTATAAGTTATTGATGGTTAGCCAAGTGACCAGTTCTACAAGCATTTTGTTCGTTGCAATATAAAAGTCTTCTAGGGAGCAGTTTTGCATGTTAATCGTTGTATCGTCCGAAAACATTGTAATGTACGCATCGATCTTAAGTGTCATGTCATTAACGAACAAGAGGAATAGTAAAGGGCCTAATACGCTTCCCTGTGGATGTATGCGGAATCTTATCAAAATATATGGATGTCACGTGTTTTCTGTCGTGTAGGTACGATCTTAGAATACGATGACAGTTGCTTCTTATTCTATAAGCTAGTAGTTTATTTAGTAGCATATTGTGCGGAACACTATCAAATGCTTTTGTTAGATCAACAAAAACCGAAAAAAATAGTTTGTTGTCGTCAAGATTATTGAGTATAAAACGGATGTTATGTATGGGCATGTGTTGTTAACCCCTTTCTAAAACCATATTGCTGATGACATAAGGTATTGTGATGTTCTAAATATTTAATTATTCGGTCGTAAATACAACGTTCATATATTTTGAATATTATTGGCAAGATAGAAATAGGTCTAAATTCGGATAATAAATGTGCATCATCTTTTTTCGTGATTGGAACTATGTTTCCCATTTTGAGTGAAGACGGATAAACTCCCTGCGTTAATTACTGATTAACTAACACTACAAGTTGTTTTACAATAGCAGATTTTATGTACTTGATTACATACATTGATAAGCCGTCATGGTCTTCCGAGGTGGTGCATTTCATTTCATGTATGATTGTATCAATTTCCACTTCAGTCGTAGGATAGAGAAACATTGATCCCAAGTTATTGTGCGTATTAATGTATTTACTTGACCTTGATGTCACTATTTTATCGCCAATAGTGCTAAAATAGTTGTTCATGGTATTGACAATGCTCATAATTACATCTACAAACTTTTGTAGACAGAGCACAAATAATCGCGAGGATGTTTTATTAATTACATTAATTATAGACAGTAAATAAAATACTAATATAGTACCAATATTTATCATATAATAGAAGTATACATTAGTGAAATTTACAATATATTATAAATTCACGACTATAGTTTAGACTTGTGCAGGTCATTATCAAATGTTGTGTGAAAAAGAAACAAGGCTTTTGCAAATTTTAGGTGAGAGGTACAAATTTGGATGAATGTGATTCGATAGAATTTCACAAAGAATTTCAACAAATTAAATGTAACATTACTGCGCAAAACGGATTAGGGTGAGGTGTTCTCAGAAGCTGATGACTTTAGAATATTATTGGAAAAATTAATGCTCTAAAATGCTCATTGAATATCTTTTTAAAACTATCTGCTTTACATATGTGTAATTACATTTTAATTGGTTGGATTTAGTTTGCGGCGTTTTTTTGAAAGTTTATTGGTTTACAAATAATCTGATGATTTTGATTTCTGAAGGTATTCCATTTTTTATCTGTTACTTGGCCAACATAAGTAAATGTTGTGAATTTATTATTTGTTTCATCAACAATATTTGGATTCTGGTTGATTGTTAATTAAATTTTTAATAAACTGTCTGGAAACCGTTCTCTTTTGAAATAATTTTGTTTTGTTTTATGACTCTAAATGAATTTGACATGGGAGTTATGATGGTGTATTGTAGAATGATGGTGATTTTAATTGTAGAGAAGTGTGGAGTTGACTTTGGTAGGGTTCTGAAATACTTAGAATTGAACTTTGTTATTTTGATTATTTAGTGCAATGTTTGGGGAATTGTTACCGATTTCCTTCTCAACTGTGAATTTAATTTTTATTTTATTACAATTAATTGAGTTTAAAAATTAATCCAATCCATGTACAAATAAGGTATGTGGAAAGATCATCTACGTATATAATCCAAATTGAGATGTTTGTTTTTGTAAAATTTAAAGTAAAGATTTTTTCTTGTATATTTGGCACGAAAATACAAGGGTGTCATTACTAATCCGTTACTTTATCGAAAATATTTTTTATCAAATTGCAAGTAATTGTGATTTAAGTAAAGTTCGAGGGCGTCAAATATTTCTGATTTTACAATAAGGTTAATGTTAAATTTGTCTAAAATAGCTTTTGTCATTTGAAGGCCTTCATCTGTAGAATTTATGAAATATGCTAATAATAAAAAAGAAACTATTTTCGAGTATTCGTTTGTTGTGGTAGATTTTAGTTTCTAGGATAGTTCAAGGGATTTTTGATCAAGTATTTCCTTTTTTGGATCGCCACCATCACCTTCATTAAAAACAAGTGTGATGAAATAATTAGGTTTGTAATTCAGAGTAAATAAAAGTACAAGTACAATATTTTTATCATTTTCAATATTTTGTATTTTGAATAGTAAACGATTCATTTATTTTATTTTTTGTATGTAATATTCTCTAAACTTAGTAATCATAACTATACATGTACAAGCAGCTTAAAAATATAATATTTATTTATAGTTTATTTAGTTTTATTATTTTTTTTACTTTAAAAAAGGACAAAAATATTGTTATAAAAACACCGGTTGTTGCCGCATATGGTTAGATCTGACGTAACAAAGTGCAGCTAAAGTGCAGCATCGTTAGTCCTGTTTTTTAATCGGATAGGTGACCGGTACCCTTTGCTATTTTTATATAATTGATGAGCGAATCTTTAAATATATAAATAATGCAGTAGAAGGACCTTGTGGTCGACAGTCAAACACTACTACTACTGCTGTTATTATAAATTTTAGGTGATACTTTACATATGTATATATATATATATATATGAAGTTGAAAATAATTTGACAAACATATATTTTACTTTAATATTCGTATGCATTTAGACTATTGCAGTTATAGAGTATGCATAATAAGATAATAAAATTCTATATTAATAAGATTAAAAATACTGAAATAATTTATTTGTTGTTGCGGCTTCTTTAAAATAAATGAAACCTCGCGGATGGAAAACAAGAAGACAATCTTGAAGATTGCAGCGATAGTCCATTATAGTGATGTGAGCAACTTAAGAGATATTGGAAGTTTTTATTGATATAATCCTGATGAACCCATGTGAGCTTGTCAGTTGCCCTCATTGCCCATTAGTGAGATTGAACCCCCTTACTATCCCCCTTGCACCGCGCTTCCGGTTCTCTAGCCCTCCCCCTAGTCTCCTGCAGAAAGAAATTGTTTCCTGTAACGCTGGGAAATGAATTAATGTATTATGCGCATACATTATTGATTGCCACTAATGTTAATGTTCGAAAAGAGCTCGATTTGAAAATGTAACAAACAGCTCTTTACTTAATTGATTATTAACTAGATTTGTTTTCCCGTTTATTTTTACAGATCATCCCGGCCATCCAGACGAGGACGCGGAGGGAGAAGGACGGGACGGAGGAATTACCCTGTTATTAGGGAAGTTGACCAAGTTTATCCAGGACAACGAAAAAGTTTATGGTGATAAAGCACCGAGTGATATTGTCGAATAATCGACGGTGTTAAATTACGAATAGGAAACCGGATTTTCGTTGTTTGTACAAAGTTTGTTAGATTTTTAAAGTGTTAAAAAAAACTTGGAGTATCGCGGTGATTCGAAAGACGTGAAGAACTTGTATATAGATCACATTGTATTTAAAGCAATTAATGGGTAAACACGGTGGACTGCGTGTTTTTAAGACCCCGAGATGTGCTAATCATGTATAAAGACAAAAATATGGTTATTTTTTATTTTGTATGTACAGCACGTTCGTTTTGTTCTTCGTATCTCCGAAGACTGTTCGTATAGGAAAAACGCTCAAATAAACACGGTACACAGATCAAAGGGGTTATGGAGTAATTTTATACTTTAATATTGTATAATATGTAATGTGGATACAATATTTTTTTCGATCGTTTTATAATTCTTTAAACCTATAATAAATGGCATTTAATAGAATTGGAGTTTTGCACATAAAGGAATTTTTGGAGGTATATTTCATAAAATTAATTAAATAGTATGAAGTTTTTTAAAAAAGGTTATATAAACGTAATAATAGATTTATTAAAAACAAATTAGAATTTAATAGATGAAAATTTTATTAATTATGAATATTTAATTTTTGATAAAATCTTGGATAAGAATAATCATTTGTTTGTTTAATTCATGGGATAATAAAAATGGCTCATTAAGAGTATTTTCTAATAGGCAAATACAATCATATTTTCCTGTTTACAGAAAAAGGTTGTTTAGTTTTTCAACTAACAATAAATGAAAAGTCAAAATCTTAGAAAATTGATAAAGTTTGTACTACTTTATTTTAATTAATAATTGCTTTTCTAATAAAAATCACGATTTCTTTTGTTTTAGTTTCAACAGCGTTACTATATGTTTTACAATTTTAGAAGAATTCTTTGCAATAAAAAATTCCTTAATTGATTTACGGTCTGGTTAAGCACAAAATAATTTCTGGTTATTAAGATCACTAAAATTTTAAAGCAAAATTGTTTAAATACATATTAGGATGCAAACGTTTCAACAGAATTATATGACCATTAATTATTAGAGCTCAAAAAATAATGCTTCATGAACTTAATGTTCCCCTTTCATGAATTGCAAGATGAGTTATTTTTCTAAAAATTTAACAAATCTCATAGGAGGTAGTTAAAATCCTAGTATTGTCGAAAAAAATTTCTATTAATATCAAATTAACTCCTAATCCTGGTTTCGTTTACATTTTATCGGTTTTATTCTAAAATTTAAACAGAAATAAGCGAAAAATAATCTTAATTTGTTTTTAATAAATAATTAATCCATGGAAATTATAGTGGTTGGTGAGATTTAATTGTGAACATTAAAATTTTACAAATTTGAGCTATTTTGTAAATATTTAAATACTTCATATTAATAAATAAAGGAACCAGAACTAAATTCATTCAAAATGATAACGTTTTACTCATCTTATCAAGCTTTCAAACTTGTTTTATTTGTTTTAACATTATTAAAAACACGAGTACAAGCCTCCATAATTACTTATTTATTAACATTATATTCATTTTAGAGCGTTAATGAAGTATTCGAAATAAATTGTATCTGTGAATATAAATATTAAAGAATAAAAAACGCTATAACTCTTTTTCTTATATTAAGAATGGTGCATTTTTCCTATACTAAACTTTGGGTGTAAGAAATACCGGAAATACTTACCCTAAATAGACATGTGATTATTGTATAAATTACCGTATGACCGTTTATTTCTCGTTGCTATTGTTGTTACTAGTTAATATTTTAATCTTATCCCCTTAATTCGTTTCTGAAAACCTTGTGTGCACCGAAAACGAAAATAAAGCGCCCCCATGGAAATCTTCCCTCGGAGCCGGCACTTTTGTCCCGACTTTGTATTTAATACTCTCCTACCGACGTTTTTAAAAGTATGTTCCGTCGAAATAAATATGTAATTTACGTTTCGTAAGTTGCGCGATAATTGAGCGAGCTGCAAGGGAAGAACTGCAAATTGTGTAGTTGTTAAAAGTTAAATTGTGCGCAATAAACCAACATCTCCCGACCAGACACAATCACATCAGCCATAAAACCCCATCCCCTTCTTACACCTTGTTTCACTTTTAATAAAGATCATAACACACTGAAATGATTTGCTCAAATATTTCTATATCAAAGTTTGTTTCATTCTGTGTGCATTCCACAATAAAAATGAATTTAATTCAGCACGGCTTTTATTATTATAAACCTTCACTAATTCCATGTTATTTATATTAGTTTACCTTAATTACCCATATCATTAATAATTTATAAAACTGATTACCTTAAACAATAAAATTGATTCATTTATAAACGAACTTTCAATTCTTCACAAGGCCGAAATAAAAGGTAAGTTTACCGTTTAATTAGCATTTATTTTAAAGGTCAAACCCTTAAGATTAAGTAATCTATACGCGTAAAAAACGATTAGGTTTATGTTTACTTAATTGATGAATTTTTATATTAATTATACTTCAACCTTAATTAATTCAATTAATCAATATTTTGGTAATTCTAATAAATTCAAGTGCAGACTCTGATTAAAAAATGTTCGTTATCATACACGTTTATTTTCTTATTATTATTATTAAACATACACTTGATATGTTAGACAGAGCAATAAACGTTAACAGTTTCTAGAATTGTGATTCTATTAATTAACGTATAATACGATTATTGTAAGGTAAAATAGTGTACAAATTAAACTCTATATATTTTAGGTCAAACACATTTATTTAATTATATGAAGTATAATTCTTGAAAGAAATATAGTTAAACCTTCGTCGTATAGGATTTCGCAAGAAACCCACATTTCATTTCAAACTGCCGTTCTTGAATTAATAATTAGCCGCGCTGAGGTCAGAGCTGTAAAATAAAGTTATTGCTGATTAAAGATAAGTCATAGTTCACGGACACTCGGATCTAAGGTTTTATTCGTAATTAGGAAACAAGAAGAAGTGGAAAAAAATGGCACGACCAATGACGGCGAGAAATTGTGTAAATATTACGCGCAATAAATTTCATATTAATATTAATTAAAATTATTAAATCCAAAATTTATTAAATAATAATGTTGATTTATAGGATTTATTAAATTTACTTTGTGTTTAATTAAAACTTAAATTAGATTCTAAAGTTAATGGAAATATTGTATTTCGTGGATTTAATTAATTCGGAAGCGTAGGGTCTTTAATTAAATTTTTATATGGTATCAATAATAATTGGGCGCGGACATAGTTTCTAATGAAACGTGTGAGTAATCGAGGGTGACTATTTCGCACATGTGAAAATTAGATAATATATAGACGATATTTAAGTTAAATTAGAATTATATTACAGACATCTGTTTATGCAATATTTAAATACTAGTGTCAGTTAAAAACAACAAATATTTACTTGCTTTGTTAAAAATGTCAGATGTATTTATTTGTTATCGCTGTTAGTGTTATATTGCAATAGACATGACAATTATTATTTATAAGAATTACAAACATTATTGAAAATGATTTGTGATTAATATAAAACGCATACAGAATTAATTAGATTTAAATTATAATTTCACTACTTATTTATTTGTTACAATATTTCCAAAATAGACATTTTCACTAACTTAACAGCCTAGATTGTTCCTAATGCATTTTTCAAAAAATATGCAGCAGAAACAAGTTCCAGAGAACGAATTTAAAAATAAGTGTAATAAATAGCAGATGCTTAGAACTTTTTGGTAGTTTGGGCAACGGACATAATAAAATTATTTTTGCTCCGACATTAAGACTGTAAATGAATCGGTATTTGTATTACTTCCAATAAATAAAGAAACTGCTACAACTGGTGACCCCTAAAGATACGAACACGATGGTCGAATAAAGTGAAAATACGATGGATCTACAAATGGAGCCACAACAAATAACTCAAGTAACCGCTAATATAAAGCTTCCAGAGTTCTGGCCCATGGAGGTGGAGCTATGGTTTGCTCAGGTAGAATCCATTTTTCAAAACAGAAGAGTGACGCAACAAAGACAGCAATACCATTGTATCATATCATTCCTTTCCCCCGAAATTATAACGACTATAAGGGACATACTGCTCAACCTACCGACGGAGAACCCGTATAACATATTAAAGGAGCAACTCATCAACCGGATGTCAGTGTCAGAATCAAAACGTATACAAAATTTTTTCGCGATTGACGTCATCAGTCACTTGCGGCCAGTACAGATTTTGATAAACATGCAGCAGCTATTAGGACCAAAGAGTATGGGTCCTTCCATAATCAGACAATTGTTCATCCAAAAGATGGCACTACAAATTCAAAGGTTTTTAACGGCGCACAGTGCAGGTACAATAGAAGAAATTGCAAACCTGGCAGAGAAGCTCGTCGGCATCCTAGACGAGTCAACGGTCAGTGTGGCTGCACTATCAACAGAGCAAGGAGGATCTGCACTTGAAAGAAAATTAGATGAGTTAATAGTCGCCTTACAAAAATAGCTCAACGGAATGGCGCACGACTCGCACTAGAAGTCCTTCGCCAGAAGAATACAGACAGCCCAGCCGGTACGCGAGTCGATATCAAAAATCTAATCATTTACACGCGCGATGCAGTGTAAGAAGATCCTTCACACCAATGGGAGGAGATTTTGGTTGGTATCACCAAAATTTTCAACAGAAGGCGCGTAGATGTTTACCTCCATGTTCATGGAACCCCTCTACACAAATGTTATCCACATATACATCTGTAAATTCAAAATCTAATTTATTTTTCTTAATAGATAAAATAAGCAGTATCAGTTTCTTGATTGAAGCGTCGTAAAACAGGTTTTTCAATAGTAACTTAGGTGTGAAGCAAGTATATCCCTTGCAGGCAGTAAACAACACTCCGATCCGAACTTATGGTAAGCGCTCGATTACTCTCGATTTTAACTTAAACCGGAAATTTACTTAGATATTTATAGTCGCCGATTCCACACATTCAATCTTAGGGGCAGATTTCCTCAAACACTATGGATTTATCCTTAACATACGAACTAAAAGCTTTTCTCTCGACTAGCCCAGTATATCTACATCTGATATAAACACAATCGATTGTTCCATTAACATTACAAACATATTAAACATGTACCTAACAATAAGCAAACCACTTGACTTAAACGCACCGGTCACACACTCAGTGCAACACCTCAACCTTACACAAGGTCAACCTGTTAACAGCAAATATCGGCGATTATAGCCCGAAAAACGAATTGTGGCAAAACGGGAATTTGCCGAATTATTGAGATTGGGAGTGCTTAGACCGTCTTCAAGCCCCTGGTCTTCACCATTACACATGGTAAAAAAGAAAGATGGATCTTGGAGACCATGTGGGGATTATCGCGCACTAAATTTGGTAACACAACCTGACAGATACCCGATCCCGCACATACAAGACTTCACGTCACTCCTGGAAGGTGCTACGGTTTTTTCAAAGATAGACCTTGTTAAAGCTTACCACCAAATTCGAGGAGAGCGCAACTCAAAAAACAGCAATAACAACACCCTTAGGACTATTTGAATATGTAAGGATGCCTTTTGGGTTAAGAAATGCAGCGCAGTCATTCCAGAGATTTATGAACGAAGTATTTTTTGGATTAAAGTTTTGTTTCGTCTACATACACGATGTCTTAATTTATAGTAAAACATTGCTCGAACATAAACAACATCTCCACATCATTTTTGGTAGGCATATGGTATAGACATAAACGTTGACAAATGAGAATTTGTTAAAAAGTCAGTGGACACGTGGTTGAGAGTAAAGGAATTTTACCTTTACCGTCTAGAACAGAAGTTATCACGTCCTTATCCCCTCCTAAATGCCAGAAGGATTTAAGGTTGTTTTTAGGAATGATTAATTTTCATCATCACTTCGTACCGGATTGTGCAAAAATTTTACAACCTCTCAACGCCTTAATTGATAACTCAATCCCAAAGAAACAACCGCTATCACTCAATTCGGAACAGCTTAACGCGTTCAACAATATTAAAACAGCTTTGGCTCATGCTACACTATTAACGCATCCAAGAATTGGAGCACCACTCTGTTTGGCCTTGGATGCATCTGACATAGCCATGGGGGCGTGTCTACAACAAGAATTGGATGGAGCTAACCAACCCATCGCCTTTTTTTTCTAGAAAATTCACTATAAGAGAATCAAAGTATAGCGTTTTTGGACGTGAATTATTCACATCACTGAAGCACTTCCGATACTACCTCGAAGGGCGATCTTTTTACATTTTGACTGACCATAAACCTCTTGTCTTTGCTTTGAAAAAATGAACAAGTTTATTAAATCCGCGAGAAGTCCGTCAAATGGACTATATTTTTCAGTTTACCTCGGACATACGACATGTAGCAGGAAGGAATAATGTAGTACCGGATGCACTCTCCAGAATTTCTCATATCAATCGAACGAACCCATTTTTTACTAGAGTGGACCGTATCGATATAGCCAAAGC
Organism: Ontholestes murinus; assembly: GCA_963969525.1. Lineage (NCBI taxonomy): Eukaryota > Metazoa > Arthropoda > Insecta > Coleoptera > Staphylinidae > Ontholestes > Ontholestes murinus. The sequence goes on from OZ018391.1 coordinate 32,062,491, forward strand.
ACAAAAAATGACCAGGAATTACAGGGTTTTTTAAGTAACCCAAACACTTCGTATTTATTTTTACAAGTTTCCAAATTACCTAACTCTTCGTTAGTTTTACACTACGATTTCTCAACGAAAATTCCCAGACCGTTTGTGCCTCAACTTTTAAGGCAACGAGTTTTTAAAACGTTGCATAACATAGCCCACCCAGGGATCCAAGCATTCATATGATAAAAAGATATTTCGTTTGGCCTGGAATGCATAAAAATGTGAAACAATTCACGATCCACTGCCCAGACTGCCAACAAGCAAAAAATTCAACATAGTATGTTGTTGAATTTTTGCCCCGTTGGGAACTTCTCAAAGTCCGATCACCGGTTCGGTAATATTCACATCGACTTAGTTAAGATGCCCACAGTCGATGGATTTTCATACCTGCTAACAGTTGTGGATAGATTTACAAGTATGTTGTTGAATTTTTGCCCCGTTGGGAACTTCCCAAAGTCTGATCACCGGTTCGGTAATATTCATATCGACTTAGTTAAGATGCCCACAGTCGATGAATTTCCATACCTGCTAACAGTTGTGGACAGATTTACAAGGTGGCCGGAGGCATACCCCTTGCGAGATGGAAACACAAATACAATAGTTATAACGTTATATACAGAGTGTATGGCGAGATTTGGAATACCAACGCATATAGTTTCCGATAGAGGAGCATAATTCACTTCGGAATTATACAACGAGTTATGTAAATTCCTGGGAATTAAATCGATAAAAGCGACCGCGTATCATCCGTCTGCTATTGGTCTAGTAGAAAGACACATTAAGACATCCCTGATTGCGAGAGGAGGTAGAAACGACTGGCCGAGACAATTGCCAGGAGTGCTCTTAAGTTTACGCAACACAATAAGAGAAGACCTTTAATGTACGCGCGCGGATTTAGTTTTTGGTACCACATTGCGTATACCAGGAGAAGTCTTTTTAGATGCGGAGAGATTTAGTACGGAACCTAAAACACAATTTGTACGAGACCTAAAGAAACACTTCAAGGCAAGAGATAGCCTTGAAGTGTTTCTTTAGGTCTCGTACAAACACCCCACCACGTTACACGACAAATAAATTTTACATTCCTACAGATCTCAACTCTTGCACTCATGTTTATGTCCGAGAAGTTAAGATACTAACACCACCATACAACGGATCCTTCAGAGTAATCGAGCGACATCTTAAGTTTTTCAAAATAGAATTGAACCATCGTGATGATTTCATTGCGATAGACAGGTTAAAACCTGTATATATTTTTCCAGAGTCTGCTTCTGCTCCTGTGAGATATGTGTCTTTTGTTACTTCCACACTGGGGGGAAACTGATGCAGCAGAAACAAGTTCCGGAGAACGAATTTAAAAATAAGAGTAATAAATAGCAGAGGCTTAGAACTTTTTGGTAGTTGGGGCAACGGACATAGAGAACATATTTTTGCTGCGACATTACGACTATAAATGAATCAGTATTTGTATTACTTCCAATAAATAAAGAAACTGCTACAAATATATACAAATATATAGTGTGTACGTCATAACATTTTCATAGCATTTTGTTAAGATATAGAAAACAATAGATGATATAGGTAGTATAAAAGATATAGTAGATGCAATTTTATTATTTACGTTTTTCTAAAAACTCAAAGATTGTCAATTGGTAATATTTGTAAAATACGACTAAATTTTGGCCAATTTTGTTTGGAATGTTATAGTCTTCGTTTTCTGTATTCAAAAATAATTCGATGGATTATGGGTAAGAATATTTAGTGAAGTCCTATGTATATTCTACTGATTGACTTATTGACAAGTATCTTTATTTATTTACGTAACGGTTATACCTTTTATAAAGGATTTACATTTATTAATCTAAATCTAATGCCTTATAATACATATGTTAGACAAATCATAAAAAATTTGACTCTTAAGATGACAGCCCGTAGCCTTACCTAAATAATAAGTAAATAGATCAAAATCAACAGTTAAGTATTAAGAAGATTAGCAAATTTCATAACTATGACAAAGAAGTTATACATTCACCATTTAATATTTCCCAAGTAGAATTATTTAATGCCATTAACTCTTTGAAATCAAGCAACAGTTCAGGTCCAGATGGTATACCTCATATCTTTCTTAAAAATTGTGTATATTCTTTAACTTTAGCGTTATTTATCATTTTTAATCATTCTGTGGTTACAAGTACTTTTCCATTTCTTTGGAAAATATGTTATATTACAGCTATTTTTAAAGCCGGTAGTAAGAATGATATCTCAAATTATCTGGGTATTTCTATTCAATTTTAATAGAAGAACAACATGGGTTTCGTACTCGATGATCAACTACTACAAACTTATTGCTTTACATTATCATTATCATTTATCAATGCCTTGGAAAATAAGAATTCAGTCGATGCTATCTATACAGATTTTTCCAAGTCATTTGATAAACTTACTCATGCTGTGTTGATTTCGAAATTGTATGTTTTGGGATTTTATGAATCCGTTATTAGATGCATGAATAGTTTTTGATCGCAGTAAATGTGGTCTTGTGTTCCACCATGACAATGCGAGACCACACACAAGGTTTTTTGATCCACCAGAAGTTACTGTAGCTTGGAAGGGATTTCATGGTCTATCCACCATACTCATCAAACCTTTCGCCGTCCGACTACTAGTTGTTTCGATATTTCCAAACTCTTTAAATGGCAAACAATTCAATTCAGAGAAGCACTTGCTTCATTTCAAATCCTACTAAATTTGTTACTCTTGACCTGTCCTCTTTAAATACATCTTACTGACTAGTAATCTAGTTGGAAATGTACATTTAGCATTTAAAATATAAAAATATAATGAAGAAAGTGATATCTAAGTTTTAATATTAAGTTTCTCTTCACGTAACTCAAACATACTTATAAAAATAGTAATTAAGTGTTTAGATATCGGAGCTAACTAATAAGCTTCTCTTTAATGATAATTTTTGCTAAGTTTGACTGCAAAGAAACGTCTCAATAGTTAAGTATATTGTTGCCATCACCATTGTTAAAAATAGGCTTAACAAAGCTCGTCTTCTATTTTGCAGGATTCACAGTTGTCAACAGATTAATCATTAATAGGAAAATTATTAGGATGACCATTGATTAAAGGCTTTCCAGAAGAAATTGCTAAAAGCATCACTATTTTATTTTAGTGATAAAATTCCGACTTTTTATGTCATTGGAGATGGTACACCAGCTTCATTTTTCTTTCCTCTAACAAATTTCTACGCGTGTAAAAGATTTCTTTTATATATGATTATATTCGATCACAATAACATTCATAAATCACCCCTTCCGGAGGTTTGGAAAATGATATAATCGTTATGATTCTTTGAACCTTTCTTCTGTTTAATTAAATCATACTATTTTAGTTAACTAAAAAATAAAATTAATTTAAATGGAACGAAGGTCGCAATTGCAAATTTTACCACATTGTAAACATTATTTACTATAATGTCACCAATATGAATTTCATTATAAAAACACTTGGAAAAATCATAAATGACTTCTATAAAATTTAAATTTGCATCGAAATAATCGGCAAAAATTAAGTTAATATTATTATAATGAAAACGCATAGCATTACAAAATCGTAATGAGGAATGAGACTCTTCCTAGATGGTCCGGTACATGGCAGCATGCTAATGTTGTCAAGACTGAGCAGATTGAAACTAAGAAAAAACACAGAACTAGTTACTGGGCACTGTGACCTGAATAAGCACAATCCTATGTTTGTGAAAATTTAGAAAAAAAACCTATAACCCTATGCCTTACGGAAGAGGAAACTCCTCAACACCTACTGTGTCCTTGCAAAGCATATAAATGAGAACGGACTGTGAAATTCGGGAAGCCTATGTCTATGCAAAAATTCCTGGACTTCATACAAGACACAGGAGTACACAGTACCGCAGTGCAGGGACGCTAAGTGATACCACCTCATGAGGAAAAAATAACATAAAGAAGCAGAGAATTATTACACATATCATCTTTTGCTAATTCAATAGAGATATATATATGGAGAAGAATAAGGTATTGAATTGATCTTCTTCTTCTTGTAGTACCATCTCTGGTGAAAGAAGTGTGGAGAATGCGTGTGGGAGTAGGAGAGAGTGGTTGGAGAATAGGGAGGAGAAAAATGTATGAAAGAGCAGGAGTATCTGAAAGTTTGGTAAATGAGTGGTTGGAAAAAGGGGTGAATGTGGCAGCGTGGATGAAGGTAAAATGGGAAGAAGTGGACAAGCAGGAGCGTCAAGGGTGTATTGAGAGGAGTGGGTACAACCCTCTTTATAAAAGGTGGCAGGTACATGGGAAGATACCTGGGTACCTAGCAAATTGTACATTAAACAGAGGGCAGAAGGTAGCAATGGCTAGGGCTACGTGTGGCTCGGAGGAGAGAGGAAGAAAGGTATGGATGGGCGAAGAGTATGGTAGGTGTGTGCTGTGTGGGAGTGGGAGAGATACATGGAGTCATTTAGCAGAGGAGTGTAAGGAGATACGGGAGGAATGGATGCATGGGAGTAGACGGATAGAGGAGTGGATGCGAGAGGACGGGGCTGGCGTAAAGATTGTGAAGAAGGATGTAATAAATGAGTTAATAAGGATTAAATATTTAGTTTGGAATTGTTGTTATTTGTATATATGTTTAAGTTTATGGATGCCAATAAAGGTCTTTATTTTTTTAAAATTATTTTTATCGTGAGAGTATTTACATAATTTCCTATAGAAGTATAAGTACCATCATTTCAGGTAACATTACGTAAATTTTAGTCTTTAAATATGATAAAATCAGAATAGGAAAGCATTAAGGGTTTTACTGATTTAAAATATCTTTCTAATGTTAAATAACTTTTCTGTGTTATTAGTTCATGAAAAATTATACAATTACAAACAGCAATTAGAGTATCATTTTATCGAGATTTTACTAATGTTAATTCTAATTCACTACAATAAAATAAATTATCTGTAAGCCATGTTTCAACAATAACGATTACATCAAAATTAACAGCGTGCAATATATTATACATTTTTGTGAATTCCTGCTATATTTTTGTATTTATTTAGTTTCTTGCTAATCTCTCCTTCTTGGTGTACATAGTCCGTTCAATTGTATCTGATTGAAATAGGGAACGGTGCAGTAATAGGAATACAATTAAAATAGGATATTAACTGTAGAAGAACTGCAAAGCAATATTGGATATTAATCACACAGACTTGTGCGGGCCAATGGAAACCTAGTGTATTGGACGATCGAAATATTTTGTCACTTTTCAGGACGATCACTCCAGGATGGTATACGTTTATTTTCTTAAATCCAAGGAACATCTTTTTAAGTATTTTAAGATTTAGGAATGAAGTGGAAAACCAGCAAGAAATATATAGGATTTTACGATCTGATAGAGGAACTGAATACTGTAATAAAGAATTCCAAAAGTTTTTAGAGGATCATAACCTAATACACCAACAACACCACCATACACTCCGGAATAAAACGGCTTATTAGAGAGAATCAACAGAACTAAGACAGAAAATCGTGCACTGGCTAGCCATCAAAACTTTCATAAAGATGATAATCAGAATGGATCTTTATTTATGTCATTGTGGTGATACAAATTAAATAATTAAAACATATCCAACAACAATAATAAATTTTCCAAATCCACATTATATTTATCTGATAAATCAAACTTACTAGTATATGCTTGCAATTACCAGATCTTTACTGTTTGTTATTTTTATATTCAAAATTATAAAATATTCAACAATAACAATAAATTCTTAATGTATTTATAAAATAAATCCAGAAACAAATCCATATTATATGTAGCCGATGGAGGAACCTGTTGTAATCAACATCTTTATTGTCTGTTATTTCTAGACTAAATAATTAAGTTTAAGCGGTTGTGATTCTGAGCTTAAGAAAGTTTTAATCTTTAAGACCGGACTTAACTATCAAAGAAGAAACATCATTAGGATAAAACTGTTAATAAAAACATGGATCACTAACAGGAGTACTAATTCTTATATAAGTTAACAATCTTTGATTTAGTAAAGAAGGCGTTGCTTATCAAAACGAACGATTTAGTTTTGTGATAATGATTACAACCGGCAACAAAATTATCAAAACTATCACTAAGAAACTTCCAGCTTGATTTTTAAATATTTCTCAATAACTAGCTTTTTATAGTCTAGGTGATTTAATTTTGTTTTTTTGCTACATTTTAATTTTACTAATTCAAATGATTATATTTGAAATTGTGATCTCTTATGTTTTAACCCGTTTTGCCTCAGCTTAATATTAAATGTTTTTCAGTTAGCAGGAACACAATTGCAACAGCTTAAAAAGCAATTGGTATTGGTTATGTTAGGACGAAGAGAAATAGAAATCTGTTTAAAGAACTAGAGAGACATATCACATCTGTAGCTTTATTTTTATTTGAAATTGAACTCGGATATTATTATGACAAATATAAAAAGACTGATTGGAAAAACAAACATATAATTTTAACAATATGCCGTAGAGCAGATTTCATACTTATAGAAGATGTACTCAAAGCTGTGATATCTACTCAACTGATTCGCAGTACATTTTGAGATTAAGCTTGATATAGATCTACACAAATCTTGGCTCTCTTTTAGACCCAAAGATTGGCGGGGTAATAGTAAAGTGATTTAGTAGCTAGGGACGTATTTTGCTCATTGGGGTATAAGTCACATGTACGTAATATGTAGATTAAATGTACACTGCTACAAACTTTATTACGTCAGCTTATATTCGATAAGAATTAAATATGATTGAGCATATTTCTGGATAAGACGTTTACTAAATACAGTAATACTTTACAGGAGCTTTGGTGTCATGAACAGTAAGCCTGTACTCAGCTCAGTAACAATACATAGACCACCTTAAGGTTATGCCATTTTATTGATAACGTTTTGTTAACATTGGTTTATTTATTATTCTTATTTAAATAAATACCTTCCCAAAATTTTACGTTCGTTACTTAGTGCCTTTTTGCTTTCAATTATTTGATTTTTAATGTTCTCTTTAATCCATATGGTAAAATAATAATTATTACAATTGGAATAATTTTTATACACCGGAAGTTCTATCACTAAAAACTGACCTTGAAGGGATTTAAAACTTAATGGTGATACCACCTTCTATACAACGTAACCAATAAACTGGAATTGAAAATTGAGAAAAAATAATTTCTCCGAGCATTATTGCATAGTTTCCTTATAACGATTATGACAGAACTGACAGCTAATAGTTAAAAAGCAACTTCTTAATGCCATTAGTTGTTTAATCCATTGGATTACAAAAGTAATAGCTTCCGCTATCGATGTAACCATGCATGTAAGTTTCCTAAAAATAGCATGAAATTATTGAAAGGATCAAATAGTGCACAAGGAAGTAAAAAAAACGTACTTGTTATATAGTAAACTAGTCCAATTTAATGTTATTGTATTACTAATATAACATATGATACATATATTTTACTAACACTAAAATTAGTTTAAAAGACTTCAGTTAATAGCCATTTGTAAAAAGATTCAGTAAACAGTATTTTTATTAAAAAGAACTGAATATTGATGGGAAAATATTAATTAAACGCTTTTTTTAAACGTATCTATATTTTACCTTTAGTGCAGGAAGTAGTTTTTTTAACTGGCAATTGCTTTTTATTACCTTTAAAATAATAGTTAATGTACCTATTGTCGATTATAAGTGCGAAGAATCAATCAATAAATTGGATTATTCGAAAGGTAGGTTGTTCAATTTAACGAATCATTATCCTTCTTATATGCAGGAAGGTTAAAGCTTCCGCGCAGAAAATCCAGTCGGTAGTAAGAATAATCGACAATGCACACGTTTCAATAACAAACAAGGTAGGCACTGACCATTTAACAAGAACAATAGTTTGAAATACCACCGCGCACTATTAATAAATCATTCCAGCATTTATTATCATTACATTACATTATCTAAACATCACCATATGGCTTTTACGTTAATTGCGCGACGTGAACATTTCGAATACCGCTTCATCATTCACATTTTAATTTGCGTTATGCAGATAATGCTTCAGCTCGGAATACAATGGGAATACTGTTGCAGTGTAGGGAAAAGGAGCCGATGTTTTATATTAATACGAGATAGCTTAATCAATTTGAGGAGTCAAAATATATTTACAGTTTTGTTGAACTGTTCTCTAACAATTAGTCAACTTTTTTTGTGTATCTATAGATACATGTTAAGGCTTTTAGCTTACAGCAAATGTGTGTATATCATACACTGTACATTTAGTTAATTAAAATATATTTATATATTATAAATTAAATTTTATTAGTTACAAACACCCAAAGTGAGTTTTTCATTTAGTATTTATAACGAGCGTTTAATAAAAATTGACGATGTGTTTAGCTAAAATGACAAGCTTGTCTATTTGAATTAATAAAGTACTTGTTACGATGTTAATATATCAGATATCACGGTTTAACAGGAACCAGCATTTCACGAGTATGATCTTAGTGCAGACACAACTTCAGAAAACCAAAGCCAACTTCGTCGTCGATATTTATTGAACGCTTATTATTATGAGTTTTCGCGTAGTAGAGGTCACAAAAATCATTGTTTAGGCCAATGTTGAACTGTTTAATTGGATTTATGCGTCTAAGCTAGTCACAGAAACCTCTACTCATGGGTATTTAAATTAGAGGTATTAAATCTATGTTTACAAAATGTTGTGGATAATGTTATATCTTGTAATTTAATAGATCTATTTGATATGTTTTACTTTGTCCGAACTAACATTTAAAGATTCTTAATCTCAAAATTGACGTCATTTTATTCAAAGCACTATAGTAAGAATGCATATTAGTAGAATTCTCTGTACTTCTGAAGAAAAAAAATACGAAGTCAATTAATTTAGGTATGTATTTTCCCAATGCAATTATTAAAGGTCAATTTTACTTTTTATCTATTATTACTATTTGCTGTGAATAAATTCTCACATTACTCGTGGTGAAACATTCTTATGTTAATTAGAAAATTAATTAAAAAACTTGCATTTGAAAACCATTTTATTTGTAGATGGTTCAACATTATTGAACATAACTTTAGAGATAGAGAAGTATAGATGTCAAGATATATAAACACTGAATAACAAATGGTGTTAAATATACTAATTCCAAATGACACTAAAACAAAAAATTGTTAGTCTAAAATCTAGTAACATTATAACCAATATAACAACTAGCTTACTTCGAGTAAAATTCAACTAAGAACTAAGTAAGTGGGGTCATTATAGTGAAAGGTTATCAATAGTATTTTATTGTATCAAAGAAATGACAAAACAATTAGACATAAACAATGACCAATTTCATATTTTACTTTATTTAAATTACGTATTTGTTATGGTATTATTATGTAAGAAAATCTTTTTGAAGGCATCACATATTCACGCTTCAACTCCAGCTTGTCCAAATAATAGAGGTAGTACAACAATACGGATACTTGAATGTTTGACGTGTTAAGTTTTATTGAATTTGAACGAGGAGCTCACGACTTCTCATGTACTTCCACTCTACCCATTATAGTTGGTAGCTGGTAGTGGTATTCACCAAGCAATTCTGGCTACAAAGGCAATATTTTGGCCATTTCTGGTGTATTTAGGTCTCATTTTTTAGACCGTATTTAATAACAAGTAGGCTGAAAAGTTCGTAGGCTAACACAGTAAAACAATTTTTTTTGCAAAATTCTATTTTATTATTCAACATAGTTGCCTTCGAGGGCGATACAACGATTATAGCGGTCATGTAATTTGTTGATACCATTTTTAAAATACAAAGTCTCTTTAGCCTCAAAATAAGCCTCAGTTGCAGTGCTGTCCACTCAGCTGGCTGTCAATTGGACTCTGGAGTGAAGTGAAGGAACCACGTTTCATCCCTTGTCACATATCGACGGAAAAATTCGTTTTTATTGCGGTTGAATGTCGTTAAACATTCTTCTGAATCATCGACACGTTGCTGTTTTTGATCGATTGTGACCTCGCGCGGCACTTACTTTGCACACAGCTTTCGCATGTCCAAATATTCATGCACAATATGTCCAACACGCTCTTTCGATATCTTCAGAGTCTCAGCTATCTATATCAACTTCACTTTACGGCTATTCATTATTATTTTGTGAACTTTTTTCACATATTCGAACGTAACAGCCTCTTTTGGGCGTTCACTGCGTGCACCGTCATCGGTGCTCATTTCGCCCAGTTTAAATTTAGCAAACCACTTCTCAACGGTTGATTTTCCTGGTGCAGAGTCTAAATAATGTTCATCAAGCCAAGCTTTGGTTTCAACAGTATTTTTTTTTTCATAATAAAGCAATGCTTTATTAAGACACGAAACTCTTTTTTTTCCATATTTTTCACACTAACAAAAGTTTTTAACTCACAATGCTATATCTCACGAACTAATTGTCCGATAGCTGTCAAATTTATACACGTGTCATTTAAAGGTTAGTTCTACTATAAACTTTATGGATTTAATTCTAATAACACCATCTATGTGTTAGCCTACGAACTTTTCAGCCCACCTGTTATGTTATATCAATGTGACATTTATATTTACAGTAAAGAATATGTTTTACATGTGCATCATGAACAGAAAGTCCTATTTACAATAATACATATTTAAGTAACTAAAACTAAATAATAAGGATTGTGTTTTTTAGTGGTTAAAACATAGTAAGTGCGTTAGTTAAATGTTTAAAACTAAGTAAAGTAAATATATTGAATATTTAATAATTAACAGAGAATATTAACTATTATTATAAAAAAATAATAATAATTGCATTTTTTTGTTTTGTCTTGAACATTGAATAAATAATATTGAAATAAATTAAACCAGAGCTAGACATTTAGATCATTTGTCAATATAAGCATATGACTAATAGTGTATGAAAAGTTTATGTACTATTTATATAGAAAATGACGTGTTACACCTTAAGCGGTTGAAACAGTTGAATAATTTATCTAATATTTAAATAAAACACTAGATTGGCACTTTTTCGCTCGGTTTATTTCTTAATAATTGCATAATTCTGTCATAAAGTAACCATTATGAATAGAAAATTAAACAAATTACAAAAATAGAGTACTATAGTTGATGGGATTAGGAAAACACGCGATCAAGGTTATTTAAGGGACTTAAATCAAAGTTATATTGTTTTTTCTGTAATAATTTTACACTGTTTACTGTAAACTTAAGACCAGTGATTGGCAACTGCAGATTTTCCTGAATTTAAAGTTTTGATATATACTCAATGACATTAGCAGCGTTTCACCCAGAAGGATTTATTTATTTATCTTGATTTTTTGCCTTACATCAAGAATGAAATATCACAATTTCAAGAAATTGTAGTAGACGTCTGGACATCGACAAAATGAGATGGTCGATGTCTTCTTGTGGCATCTCGTTCCAAGCAACTTGAATTTTATGGATCAACTTTCCTAGAGTCTTTGGAGGACGGTGCAAAGAGAATAGTTTTCTTCCCATGATATCTCATCCATGTTAAATGAGATTTAAATCAGGCGAACGGGGCGGCCACGGCAACATTAACACCAGCTTCATGAAGAAAGTTCATAGTTCGACGAGCAAGCGGCCATAAAAATAAGACAATAAAGTCAGTCGTATAACGTCTTTAATATAATGTGCAGCTGTCATGCTGCCTCGAATGAATAAAATATGTGATCGACTACCATAAGTAATAGCCCTTCAAACCATCACTCCATCAGTCATGTGTATATGCCTCTTAATAGCAAACCTAAGATCAGATCGTTCTCAAAGAAAGCACTAATTTTTAGACGGTATGAAAGAAGCCGAAAGGATTAAATGCGGCGATATAGCGTTCGCATACGAACTTACCTTCTTCTTCAACCATTGATCACCGATTTGACGCATAATAGCGAAACGATCTCGCAAGGCTATTTGTCTTAAGCGCTGATCTTAACGTTCTGTAGTTCGCCTTGATTGACCAATTGGTCAATCAATTGCTCCTCTACCTTCTACTGTCCATATCTGACAAACACGCATTACAGTCATTATAGTGAAATTAATATGGCGGGCAATTTCGCTATAGGAAATACCGAAATCTCGACAAGCAACAATTCGACCCTGGTCAAATTCCTCAAATGGTTATATTGTGGACGTATTCGGACTCCAGGAATTTTGTTTCATTATGGGTGTAATTATAATTTTTGACAATAATAATAGCGTTACCTTTGTAAGATTTTAGAAAATAACAGGGACTTAAGGGTAGAACTGTCATATTTTATTGTGTTCTTGTAAATTAGAGTGTCTTTTCTTTTTTTTTTTTATTTTCATTAGTATGTTTTCTGTGGCGCGGCAGATATGTAGTGCTCTTTTTGGTCCAATTATTTAAGGACATCGCATGATAGACCGTTTTCCAATTAACTAAATATCTGACAATACCAAAGAAGAATTAATTGTTGAATTTAATTAATCGCTTGTTTGAATTCAAGATTTTTTTTCATGTTCCCAATTCCCTCTTAATATCCATTAGTAAATATGGGGATCATATTGGAGATAGATACGTACTCCAGGTGGCAACGAACAAATAAACAATATCAAATATTTAGGCATCCAGGACTCAATTCTTTTAAAGGATGTCACATAAAATCCCACACCACTGTTGAATTATTACAAATTGAAATAACGGTTTCAGAAAAATAAGGCGCTATAAATCAACGAGTTTTTTTATTGTTCTATTTATGTTTCTAGAAATAGTAATTGAGTTTAACATGTTCTCGAATTAAATATTGTATTTAAGTCTAAAGAGCGAAATCACATAGAGTTAGCTTCGCATAATCTATCAATTAATATTATTCAGATCATTTTGTAATATGTAATAATCGCATATATGTTGTACCTCTTGATATATTTTCAGATTTTCGTACATCACTCGTTTCCCAAATGTCATAACATCAACAAGATCATTGATAAAAAACAAAAATAAAACTGGCCAAATATGTGTGCCCTGCGACACAACTGATGTGAGTTATATTGGAGACGATAATAAAATATTAAGTTTATATACTGAATCCGATTAGTTAGAAAAAAAATAACCAAATAAACGTCATTTTAACTTATTTAGTAAAACCTCTGTAAAATTATTCTGCAATTCTTATTAATTATGCGATTTTCATAAATAAAAATAGGATATAGAGAGCATGACTTCCATATATCCGGTAAAGTATCATTGCTCAGGGATTCGGTAAATACGGTGTTGATAGAACGGCATAGTGAATATACTCAATTGAGCAGTAAATTTGTTGGTACATCATCAGGGCCAATGAAATACGTATTTTTGAAAGCTAAATATGATTAAAAAGATCGGCAGTAAAGAAAGATAATTCTAAATTGAGTATTTGTTGAGTTTTTATCCAATTGAGCTTTATCGGACCTGATTATGTAAAATATGAATAAACCGATGTATACAAAATTGAAGAAGAACCACACATATAATTTTAATACCACGCCGAAGGACGAGGTTAACATTTGTAGATGATCTTTCACTCAAATCTATAACCTCTTCTTCACTCATTGACAGTACATTAGCTTTGGATACATATATTCAGCATTCGTATATTTATTTCTCCTTTAATTGGGTGATATGATATAACTTTGTCATTTGTCAGAGATAGATAAATTAGAAACATCAGTTAAAGAGTCTTTAACATCCCCATTAGAAAAAAAAAACTACGAATACATTTACGATATGTAATCCATCATCTCCAATTGTGTCTTGATACTCAATGTGTTTGGGAAATCCAGTTTCTTTTCGGGATTCATTTGCAAATTTTCAAACGGAACGATAATTGGTAAAGACATCGAATTCAATCTTCTTTAGATTGTCAAAATAGAGCTGTGCAGATTTCGATTTAAATTACTAAAAATTATGTAGTCAGTATGATGACCTGTTTTTTTTTTCTTCTTACGAATTAAATTAATTAGTTCTACTCGTATATTGAACCATGCAGAAAGGTACCCTGTTTTTTCCTTATGACTATTGTTCGGATAAATAAGTCCATACTAGAGTACAAAATATTTTACAAGTTGTTTGCTGTCACATTCACATCAGAATCATATAAAATATTTTCCAAATTGACTTAAAGAAAATTTATTTATATTATTTTTTTTTAACATGCACATCAAACTTGATTGAATGTTTTAATTTATTTAATATTTTTATAATGTTCTTTAAATTAGTATTATTATAATTAAGCAACTTTAAATATAATTTATAGTTATAAATTATCATTTTATGACAAGTCAGAACCAGTAAAAGTCTCAATATTCAAAAATTAAAGTAAAAGATGCTATGACAGAAATTCTATTGTATATCAGACAAAATGTGCACAAATGAATGATTTATATTATTAATTAATTTTAATATTAATTGCTTTTCTTATTCTTTTGCGATTATATAATTTTAATATATATTGTTAAAAATGACAGTTGGTATTTCGAAAAGCTTAAGATAATCTTTAAACAAATTCAGTTCAGTACTGTCAAAAATGGCAACAGATAAAGGGCATATTCGACACATGAATTCCAACAAGCAAAAAATGCTGCAAGAGCAAGCGATTTGATTTGTACGTCTCTCATCAAAATTGTTGTATAGTACAATGTGTACGAATTGTTTTAAACCTTTCAAAAGCAGTGAAAACGCCCTGCAGGCTCTAGAAAGCGCAACAATGATGAGTTGCTGAATATTCGGTACAAATGCAGAAAGAGCTTGGAGAACAGTTAGGAGTAACTCAGCAATTGATTTCAAAACGCCTACATAAAATGGGAAAGATCCAGAAAAAAACTAATGAATAAGCTCTATGTGTTTCTCTATTTAGTAAACATCATCTAAAGGATTTGTTATGGAAAATCTTAACGGGCGATAAGTACTCGGTACTCTATGACAAACGCAGAAAGTCAGGAGATTTACCCAAATCCTAGCGAATTATCATAATTGGTTGCAAAACATAAACGCTTCAGAAAGAAGATCTTCTCTAGATTTGGTGATATATGAAGGGCGTGATTTATTATAGATGAAACAGTTACTACGAACTGTTATTGACGTCAATAAATCCACTTGAAAAGAAAACGTATGTATACTAGCAAAGAAAACGTCAAGTGAAATCGTTGCACGATAACGCCATATATTGCTTCGAATACAAAATATATCATAGTGAGTCTTGGCTGGAACGTCTTACAGTGCCCGGCAATAGACCTTGTTCCATTCGATTACCACTTATTCCGATATACTTCTCTGATTAGTGCATGAGATCCAAACATACCTTAATGATTCTATCGTATCTAAAAATGTAACATTATTTCAAGATGGAATTTATCAGCTAAAGATGTCTTTAATTTATAGAAAAATCAGCGAATTGAAAAATTTAAATTTTGTTTTTTTAAATAAACTTTAAATGTATTTAAATTTAATTATTCATTTGAAGACCTAATAAATAATTCTTAAAATTTTGAAGATTAAATATCCACGGCACTAACAGAATGAAAAGTAAATTTGACTTCGAATTAGAAATAACTTTTAAGCTTAACTTTAAATGTATTTAAATTTAATTATTCATTTGAAGACCTAATAAATAATTCTTAAAATTTTGAAGATTAAATATCCACGGCACTAACAGAATGAAAAGTAAATTTGACTTCGAATTAGAAATAACTTTTAAGCTTAAAGATGTAGAAAAAGAATTTAAAGAATGGAAAAAATACGATAGTTAAATTTGTCAGAAAGTCTTTTCCGTAATAATTTTAAATTGTATGTAACATACGTTGATGTTCTTCTATTTTTTAAACAAATTAAAAAAATAGGAACTTTACTGTTTAATTATTCTAATAGGTATTAGGTGATATTTAGAATCTATTATTACTAAATAAATTGTGACAATAAATATATACATGTTGTATAATCGCTTACGTATGAATAAGTTTTCCTTGAAACCCGTGCAGTGCTGCCTGTAATGCGTAGTAAATTGTAAATACAAGTAGTTGGGTATGTGCTCATTAATTAAATGCGTTCTACAATATATCCCAACCATAACTAAAGAGTGAAGTTCTATTAATCACAATCAGGTATTTAATTGCAAACGGAGCTTTGTTTGCTTTTTATACAAAACAATCATTATTCATGGTGAGTCTTGTTGGTGGGTAATTTCCTGGTTCTAGTGCTTATTATATTCGTACGAGATTTGCCCTATTCATCATCGTTAAACTTTAATAAATATGTAAATGTTACTTAGACAATCATGTTAATCGATGTTTTTAGAGTAATTATATTTCTAATTTAAACCTTTCATAATTACACAATTATAATCGTTTGCAATGAAATACTGTAGTATTCTTATTGGCGTGTTAACTTAAGAAAACATTTCGGAAAATTAATTCCAGTACATTAAAAAGCTTGAAATATATTAATGTATTATATTTACATAATTATTTATACTATGTAAAGTAATAAAAATTAATGTAGAGTTGGTAAATAACACATTAAAGTACCAAGAATATATGAATAGCATACTGAAAAATAACTTTATTTAAGGAACTTTAATTTTACATACATAGAGTTATATAAATATATTGCTACTTTAATATTCTTATTTCCTTGTTATTTCACGGCCTTAAGAAAAAAATGCGTCTATAAATAATGTAGCCTGTAGTGATTAGATTTGACAAATTTAAGAGGTCTTTTCAAATGTGATTAGGTTTTAATATTGTATGACTGGTTGTAAAGGCAGTAAAGGTTTTATACGCGGTCCTTGCGTACTGCACGAGGATAACAGGACTTCCTGCATACCTGATTCCAGGGATGGACTCATGTTTTATTCCACCTGTACATTTTATTGTTTTTAAAACACACTCTCAGTATTCAAGGTACTCCTGAGCACGCGTTTCATTTATTCCTTACTTCAATTTTTTCGAAAATTTGTTTGCACCGCGTATTAAAAACGGCGCGAGGATTTAGAATATCGGCAAGCGATTCGAAATGATGTATGCCGCCTATAAAAGCCCTTAAAATATGTATTTATGATAAAGTATATTACGTGCACGGCATGGTCTAGCCAGTGCTTGAAAACATATGCCATTTCCCAGGCAAAGTCTGTACTTGCTGTTTCATAATTCAAATCCCTATTATTCATATTCAGTCGACAACTACTAATTCCTCTTATACTCAAACTCAAATAATAAATGCGTACCTACTTTATGCTGACTTAATTTATTGCTTTTGCTGATCGATACGTGTTGGTTATTTATTGTTTTACTGTTTGAATCACAAATTCGTTAGGTACATACAAAGTAAGTGAATAATTTTTATATAAATTACAAACAAACATATATTTATTATATATAAAATAATATTTTAAAAATTAAACAATAATTATTTTTTTACTAGATTAAGTACAATTAATTAAAACGTTATTTTATTCAAACATATAAAAATTATTATTAAACCAATAGATAGAAAATGTATCTGCTACTACTAAAGCACCTTTGAACAGTAAATATAGTATATAAGATATAATATAAAAATGATATTTGAGTTCTTAAAATTTCAGCTGTATGACTCAGCTTCTCAGGTGTGCAATATGTAGGATGTTGTTGTTTATGATTCTTCTCATTAAACGATCACTCTTTTAACGTAACTTTATATATTGTATTAGTTCTAAAACTATAATTTAAGAATATATTAATTAAAATGTATAATAAAATCTATATAAATGCACATGTAGCAAAAATTTACATTTTTTACCATTGCATCTGTTGACTTGGATTTCATTAAAAAACATTAATATCCTCGAAAGAACAAAAATAAATATTGGAAAATCACATTCAAATATCTCATTATTTATACTAAAATACGCACAAAAACATTTTACTTAGTTATATTTACAAAGAGCTGATTAGTAAAAATATGCCGTATAATACTTTTACATGCATCACTTGATTAAACTCTGCCATAGTATAAAGTATTGATTCCAGTTGGGTTTGTTAATAACTTAATTTAAGACTAATTTCAATTTAAGAATACTACGACATAAAGACCAATATTTATTAAATTCATTTGTAGCAGATGAATAGCATTGATTCTGAATGTCACGGAAATGTAAGCCCTACAAATCCTCTCCAAACCAACACATCAACCTGTTTCACAATCCCGTCAAGAAGCTCTTGACCATCAAAGTAACATGGTTTATATATCAATAGAGTAAAATTCACCAACAATCCCTTTATTGTCACCCCTCTAAATACATTTTTTTACTCTTTAATATATGTAATATTTATAAATTTACCTTGTTTGTCTGAATAAAAATGTTTATGAAACGAAAGATGGGTATGAAGTAATGTAAAAAATTGAACTAGCAGAGCGTGGTTTCGATCCACGGACCTCTGGGTTATGGGCCCAGCACGCTTCCACTGCGCCACTCTGCTCTTATTTATTAGTTTTTTTTGTATTGAATAGTAGTCATCAACGAAATTTTTGTCAATTACACTCTACAACAATATGATGATATTTTATTTTTAGATGATAAAATAAAATGCAGTCATGTATATAGTATCCAAATAGTGTTTGACTATTGATTTCTTTAAATTTCCCTCCATATGACTCATTGTAGCCCAATTTCATTATAGTCCTAATGGTTTTTTCTGCAAAATAAAAATATTTACGGCATGCGAGTTGTTTCCCCAGAATATCATACTACATTTTGCTTACAAAATTTAAAAATATACCGTTTTGACAGGTGATCTTGATAAATATTTTCCGGCTTCCCGAATACTATGTGTTGTTGAAGATATTTAAATCATGTATGTACGACTCGTCGGTTAGACGATTGCCGATTTTGAGACTTAGTAATTTTACCTTACTAGCTATATAATTTTTTAAGTTAAAGGCAGCTGAGATTTCAGAGCATTTATTCAATATTAAATTAGATAATACATCCAAACCTTTTGTAAACTCTTTTTCTAAACCTAACACAGATTTGCGATTTAAATCTAATTTCAGTAACTGTATCTCCTAAGCTTATAACAACTAAAGAATAAGTAGTTTTAAGTGACAACAAAAGTCGACTACTTATTTTACTCTTAGAAACATCAAAATAAAAATAAAATATAATAATTCAAAAATTCATAATTATTAGCCTTAAAGGCTCTAGAATTTTGATTGAAAAATGAGAGCTTTGGATTAGACTTAGGAAGAGCATTAATCGTAATTTTTTAAATGGACATATAAATATTAAATAATCTAATCGTTGGAGAAATTAAAAAATTTAATAAACTTCAAAAGTTGAAATTGAGGGTAATACGATAGTTGCATTTCTAGGTTTATTTTACTTAAAACACAATTTTTGTTTTCCACATTCTGACGTGTACAGTAAAATAAATATACAAATAATATATTAATAAAGTATTTTTATATTTGTTTAGCTGGCAATGGATGGAGATATTTTTCAAGGAAGGAAGGATACTAATATTAAGGTGACATTGCAAATATTCATAATTTATGTTTGATAAAGGAATACCCAAGCGATATGCGACGGTTCTTAAGAATTTGCTTTGAACCCTTTCCAAAGCATTTACTAAGTATTGTTGGTAGGGACTCCATATTACTGATGCGTACTCAATAGTCGAGCGCACTAGGAAACAATGTAACAATTTTAAGGAGAATATGGAGAAATCTTTCCCAATACGCAATACAAAGCCCAGTAATTTCATTGCTTTGTTTACAATATGATTAATATGAGCGCCAAAGGAGGGCTGTTTAGAGAAGATTACACCGAGATCACGCATTTCATCAACGTGCTCTAATATTGTGTTATTAATTTTATATTTGAAGTATATTTTTGGTGTACTGCGGATAAATGATATTATTTTACATTTACTAGTATTTAAAAACAATTGGTTCGTAAGACACAAATCCGCCAATTTATCCAAGCAACTTTGTAATCTTGCAGAATCATTTGGAGAGTTGATCTCAGTGAATATTTTTATATCATCGGCGAATAATAAGAATTCACAACCTTTTTGACACGCGATTACGTCGTTGATGAATAAATTAAAAAGGATTGGTCCAATATGTGACCCTTGAGGGATCCCGGAAAGAACCTCTATTGGTCTAGATTTTTAAGAGTCAATCTTAATAATTTGGTGCCTATTTGATAAAAAAACTACGAATCCAACCAACTACTTGATTAATAAGTCCTAATAACGATAGCTTATGAAGCAAAATGATTGACACGGCCAAATGCCTTGGAGAAGTCAGTGTAGACTGCGTCTACTTGAACTCCTTTCTCCAAAGCAGCGGCTATATAATTCTGATAAAGTAAGAAATTTGTTACAGTTAATCTACTAGACACAAAACCATGCTGTTCTTCATATATGATATTTTTAACTGCCCATGATAATTTTTTGACAATATTTGTTTAAACATTTTGGGTATTACCGATTGAATACAGATACCAATGTAATTCCCGACGTCGTCCTGGCTT
This sequence comes from Ontholestes murinus, assembly GCA_963969525.1. Lineage (NCBI taxonomy): Eukaryota > Metazoa > Arthropoda > Insecta > Coleoptera > Staphylinidae > Ontholestes > Ontholestes murinus. The sequence continues at coordinate 32,083,129 of OZ018391.1, forward strand.
CCATTTTTGTGTATTGGTATTAAGTAACTTGTTTTCCAAATATTTGGGAAACATTGTTCTCTGATCGATCTCTCAAATAATGCAGCAAGGGGTTGTGACAAAGTGCAAATGCAGTGTTTTATGAAACTAGTTGGAATATCATTAGGGCCACAGGTGAAAAAATATTTTAACTCGTCAATGGCATTGTACACTGACAAAGAGTCAATATTAAATGAGAATGTTGAATTAAGAACATTGAAACTACGAATGTCATTAAGATTTTGACAATTATTATCAGTATAAACAATTTGGAAAAACTCTGAGAACAAATTCACTGTACTCTGTAGGTTGTTACTTGTTTTGCCAAGGTAGTGCATTGAGGTCGGGAAACCGTTAATTTTATTACGTTCTTTAGCAAACTTCCAGAACATGTTACTATTTTTAAATATGTTTGATTCTATTTGGTTGATGTACGATGCATATAATTGATTAAGTAGTTCTTTATATGAAGATCTCAAATTACTACATGTGATATAATCTGAATATGAATTAGTAGATTTGTACTTTATGTGAGCCGTTTTTTTTTTTTACTTATAATTAATTCGATTAGTTCTTTAGTGTACCTTCTTGGGTATTTGACATTATATATTTTTTTCGAGGAACAAATAGTTCAATTGCGGTATATAGTACTCAATAAAAACTATCGATTGCAGAATTACAGTCAGTTGTCAAAAAGGTCCAGTTCGTTGATGACAGATAGTCATTAATCGAAATATAATTAGCCGCAGAAAAATCGTAATAAAATATTTCACTATATGCTTGGAGACTTAAATTATTACATTTAAAATTAACATTGTACGCAATATGATGAGGACTAGTATTAAATATCAAATCAGTTGCCTTACTAACCGCGCACGAGTCGCTGTGACCGAAAACTAAATTCAAGAATACGCCTCTTTCGTTTGAAATTTTATTCACTTGACATAAATTTAAAAAGCTTAGTGTATTTACTAGTACTCTGCACTGAACAGACGATCGATTTTGAATACATACTCCTAAATTATCATTGTTCCATTCATCGGAAGGAAGATTGTAATCGCCGAAAATAATTATGTCGTCTTTTTAACGCACATAAGAACACCACGACCCTTAGATTTAGAACTATTATATAATGAGCGATCAACTCTATGTATATTATAATCATGAATACAAATTTCAGCACTATTAACATCATCAGACAACCAAGTTTCTATTATAATGACTACATCATAATTTGGCATTGAGATATTATGCGTAAGTTCTATTAATTTTGTTTTCACACCACCCGCATTCTGAAAATATATTCCCAGATTCCTTAGTTTTTTGAGGAGGTATTTGTGGATTTGACAATCTTCGGTGTCCCTCCGAAATAGCGAATAGTTAAATTCGATTCACCAGCTTCTATGCGACTTTTGAGATCTTCCGGGAGATTATATAGGTAACTTTTCTGCGACTGGGTTATGTCTGCTTTCACTCAAATGCCGATTGGCGATACTGTTTTGGTTTTCTTTAAAATATCGACTACATGTTGCGAACAAGAGAATATAGCTTTGACGGGTCTTGCATGTTAAGATTTCTTACCCACCCGGACTACATTAAGAGTTTGAGCTTCGATACCTGTATCATCAAGAAATTGATTTATTTGATTCCGGTACGTTGTAGATCATAATATTGTTTCGACGGCGGCGCCGATCCTCAAACTCCATATAATACTCTTCAAAAGTGCGTTCTTTTTCTTTTTTACTAATTCAACTTTAGATTCAATAGCAGTTTGCCTTTTTTCAAGAACATCTAGGCGTAATTTGACTTTATTAATTTCAAGGCTAATTGTTTTCATAAGATTAATTTTCAATTTATCTAGAGCCGTACCGATCGCCAACTCAAAGGATGCCATGTTCATTTCAGACGACAGAAGCACGTTAATACCCATGCCTTCGACATTACAGCTGTTGCAGATCCAATGATCCCCATTATCTTTTTTAGCTTCAGTGATGTAATAATCCATTCTATCCTTATCCATTTCAGTACACCCAACATGATGCCATTTTCTGCATTTGGGGCATTTTAATGTAGCAACACGGGGTTGAATAAATTTGGTACAAACTGTGCATTTCATTTTCACAAAATAAACACTGAGGTTCGATGGCCCGAACTTTTTGCGGACTTTTATCGATAGCGTTTTTGCTTTCGCGGATAAATCCTCCTTCGGTACAGCTGACTAATAACGGCACTGCCGTGTGACTTTAATCACTAATTACAACGTAACTAATTGTTCAACAAAAGTTTATGATATAGTATTAGAATCAACACTTTTCACTCTGCAGATTCCACAAGTCCTATGTTTTAATTAATACTTTTAAGCCACTAAAAACACCTTTTATTTACAGAGCATTAGAATACACGTTCGCGTTCGAATCGTTCGATAGACTTGATATTATTAGTATTCGTTCGTCTTTGTCTTGTTAAATATACGTGTAATGTGGAGTAGTTCATATATTTGAATATATTTGGATATTCATAAGTTTCCTGTTCTATTATTCTGCTTAAAATGCCGTTGAATGTTATTGAACAATTGATTGTTGTTAAGATCCGTTGGTCATTATCAAGAAGAAATGCAAAAACATTTACAAATTTGTTAGTATATACATGTAAAATACAGATTGTGACGTTTTTATTTTATAATATATGGGTGAGTTACCTATTTCGTGGCCTTTTCACGTTTTATGGCTTTGTTGATCGATACACCCTCTCGCAGATTTAACTCAGGTTCCTTATAACCTGAATACAATATTCGAAAATTAGAGTAATTGTAAAACTGATTACACTTAAAAGAGTGTATTTGACAGTTCAGTAGAAATGTTATTACTTAATATTGCTTGTTTGTGTACTTTTACTCTATTTCTCATATTTCTACCCGTTTGTTCTATGTACACAGAATCACAATCTTCACACTTGATCTTGTAAGTACCGCACTTATCTACTTTGTTCACTTCTGATTTGTTGTTCACAAAAAGCTTTTGTAGGTTTATTGGGTTTGGCATTATTAAATCAAACTCATATCCCTTACAATTATTCTTTATTTTTTCAGATAGATTGTCACAAATTCCAACTTACACCATTTTTTGTTTTAATTTTCAATCTGTAGTTATTTAAATTTCTTCTTTTTATCTTTTCTTCTTCACCAAGAGTTAATTAATCTTCTATTTAACATAACAATGTTTCACCACAGGTTAAGTAAGAATTTAATTCATCGTATTATTATTTTTAAATAAAACATGGTCAAATTATTTTTTTAAATGTTAAGTGATTTAGACCAGTGGTCTTATAGAGCACTAGTCTAATTGTAAAAAATATAATTATAATATACTATTTACTATCTTGGAACTTAGAAACAAAACAAAAGCAACGCATTTTATTAAAAAGCATCCTAAGAAAGTTTTTACTGAAAGTAAATTTACTATTACAATAATTTATAAACCGAATCATTAGTTTATTTTGTTTGTTTAACTCTGGTACTAATAGTTTAACTATCGAACACGTGGTACTCCCGCTCATAAATAATATTTTATATTTAAGCAAAAAATCTTAAATATCAACAAGAAATTTTGTCACATCTAATTTTTTTTTTGACATATAACTTTACTTAAACAATTTTTAATTTGTTTTTTGTAGTCTTAATAAGACTCATTTGTTGTAGATTTACAAATATTTTCGTGTTTTTTTCTAATTATTAGTTAATTTTCTACAACGTAAAGGACTTATTTATTTTTGTTATTAAACAGTATTTACTAAATATATTGCTTCTAAATGGTTGATTAATTTCCCACTAAATCCATGGTGAAACATTTTTGGATTTGTTTGATTGAATAAAACACTTAGTTTTGTTGAGAAAATAAAAACATCAATTAAAATATTGCTTCTGGTTTTCGCTTTTAAGTTTTGTTCATATATCTTTTAATATGCATTTATTTCAATCACTACTCCATATATTTATTACAAAAATTCTAAAAGGTACATAATGTATAATAACATTTATTAAAATGACTACTAGTGAGTAATGTGGTATATAGCAAGCTGACAATGAAGTACCTTTCTCTCAACGTACTCAAAGTTAAGGTGTAAGTAGCGACAATCTTTATTTAGAAACTAGCGCCCAAACAGCAAAGAGGTAATTCTTAGCTTTAGTCAAGTTTTGTAGTTCTAAGGATAATATTGATATAAAATATTGTTTTCCATACATTATGAAACAGAAAATCCTTTACAAAATTGGAATATGTCTGAAAAACTATTAGGAAACTACTTGCAATTACAATTATCAAAAAATTAATTAAATAATTAATTGTTAAATTATTTCATTACTTTTTTGCTAATTTATTATAGATAAATCAACATAAATTCATTTATTTTTGTATGTTGTAACGATATGTTGTTACAACATACTCAAAAAAATACTTATCGTAAATTAAACATTTTTGAAGTTTATTTGTCAGAAATAAATACATTCAAACTAGTGTTGATTTGATAGTTGAGCTTTTTGCAACATGCAAATTTGTATTGGATTTTGTGAATACAAAATCTGTCAAGATATTGTTTAGGGAAGTATTTTCTTTTTCAATAAACGATTTATTATCCAGTCTTAATAAGACTCATTGTTGTTTAAAAAGTTTTCATATTTGTAAATCATTTTTATTTGCTATACAGGGTGAGTTTTTTTCGATGTTCTCTATGGGGATCTCGGAAACTATAAGAGATAGAGAAACGGTTAAATGGGGAAAGAAGTGTAGATTTACGAGACGAATAAAATTCCACTTTCAAAGTTTTCAAAAAAGTTAAGGGTAACTAGATATTTTGAAAAAAGTAAAAAGTGTCAATTTTTTCAAATCAGTATATCTCGATTATTATAACAGATAGAAAAAAACTGTAAAGGACAAAGTTTTAGATAATTTTATATAGATTAATAAAAAAATATCAGAAAATTTTTATCGCCATTATTTTCAGAGATATGACGCAAACTTAAATTTTTTTAATGGAACCCATAGTTGGCTATGGCCTCATTCAAAAGGTAATTTTTTTCTCTTTAATACAATATGACATACGACATAGTTATTTCTAAAAATAAGTGAGTTATAGTCATTTTAAATTTTATTATAAATAAAAAATGGGTAGCCATGAAAAAGATGAAAGTAAAACAATTGCAGTTGTTTATAATAATAGCAATATTGTAATTATTAGTTTTACAAAGTTAAACAAAAATGAAAAACCAGCATAAGAATAATAATTTTGTAATTATCAAATGGCCTTCTGCATGTGGTATAAACCCATTTGTCAAGAGGATAATACGTTTCTTACAAAAATAATATGAACAGATGAATCGCGATTTACTAATTGTGGTATTTTTAATGGTCACAATGAACATAGATGAATCCACGAAAAGTTTCACAGAGAAAACTACAAATTAAATTTGGGTTTAATCCATTGTGTGTTTGGATTAATAATTCTTGGTCCATATATTTTTGAAAGCTCACTAAGTGAAAATGATTACTTTCATTTTCTTCAGAAAATATTTGAAGATACGTTCGATTGTTTAAATTTATCATTACAAGCAAAATTGAAATGGTTCCAATATGACGGTGCTCCACCTCATAACATGTTGGCTTTACAAATTATTTAAATGATGCTTTTCTTAACTCATAAGTGGGAAGAAATAAACCAATCCCAGGGCCACCTAGATATCCCGATCTGCGCGTTTTAGAATTTTTTCTGTGGGGTTATGTAAAAAACAAAGTATATGAAAAATCATATCAATCTGTGGAGGATCATAAACTAGCTGTTATTGAAACATTTAATTCAATTTACATGAGAATAGTCAAAAAGCCATAAATTCAATTGTAAAAAGATATAATTTATGTCATAATAGTATTAATAGTGGACTCTGACCATATTTTTTTAATATTAAAATTTCTCTCCCATTGATATATTGATAATTACAGAATTACTTTAAGCTGTTGTTTCATTTTGGTTTATCTCTGTAAAACTAATAATTACAATATTGCTAGTATTATAAACAACTGCAATTGTTTTACTTTCACCTTTTTCATGGCTACCCATCTTTTATTTATAATAAAATTTAAAATGACTATAACTCACTCATTTTTAGAAATAACTATGTCGTATGCCATATTGGATTAAAGAGAAAAAAATACCCTTTGAATGAGGTCACAGCCAACTATGGTTTCCATTTAAAAAAAATGTAAGTTTACGTCATATCTCGGAAAATAATGGCAATAAAAATTTTCTGATTATTTTTTATTAATCTGCATAAAATTATCTAAAACTCAGTCTTTTACAGTTTTTTTCTATCTGTTATAATAACCGAAATATATTGATTTGAAAAAATTGACCCTTTTTACTTTTTTCAAAATATCTAGTTACCCTTGACTTTTTTGAAAACTTTGAAAGTGGAATTTTATTCGTCTCGTAAATCTACACTTCTTTCCCCATTTAACCGTTTCTCTATCTCTTATAGTTTCCGAGATCCCCATAGAGAACATCGAAAAAAACTCACCCTGTATATAAAAACAAAGCTTAACGAAAGATTTTGGAATGTCTTAAACTAGGAAAAACTTATTGTATGTTGCTAAATCGTCAAGTGATATGAAGATGTAATCCACACTGTGAGCAAAAATGATCAGAAAATTAGATCCTCTTGTACTTCAAGTTAATTTACACCTACAAATGTGAAACTCTTAATATTGTGATTGATTTATTTAAAAGAAAATGGTAAATTTGCGACGTAAATTGATTTTGTTGCAAATGCAATGAGAATAAAATTGATCATTTTTTCCAATTATATTGTGAATTTTTTTGTTATTATTTAAGTAATTTCTAACTGAACTGGTAATATTTAATAAATGCATCGTGAAAATTTTATAAGAATTATTAATTTAACTTGCCTTTCACTGAACTGAATATAAGCTAATAAAGGAACTTCACTTACTAGATCAGAAAAATGAGATAATGTATAACGTATATGTTCATAAGAAAATAACTGAACTGGTTCATCGAGTTGTGGCACAACTTTTTATTATAGATAATTATTAAAGTGATGTAAACAAATACGCCATATAAACATCCCAATAATAAATATTTATTGGAAAATTGTAGAACTCGTAGAAATTCTATTACACTTTTGTAAACGCAATAATAAAATAAATTGATTACATAAGTTGTACTGTAAACGATGTGTTAACTTATGAACTTAAGAAGTTTCGTCGTAGCTTCTTTATACTTTTGAGAATCCCTACCTAACGTCATTTAAAAGAAATTTATTCGATGAAGAAAATCGATTTTCATTTGCATATTTATATTAATATTTTTAAGACATACCACAATTGTCCTGAATACTGCAAAATCCAACATTTCTCCTGATCTGCTGTAGACGGTCGTTGAATTGGAATCCAATCGAAGCACAAGCACAATACAAATCGAGTCATAGTATTTTGTTTATGATCAGGGTTCTTAAATTTAATATTAAAATCATTGAGACTTTTACTAAGCAACGGAAGTTAATAATGGTGGTGGGGTTGTGCATACCTACTTTAAAGGTTCTTAATGTTCTTGAACCAAGACTGTAAAAATGATTATACTTGTTACTACTCAAAACATCAATAAACTACCGTTAAAAATATAAGAGGTTACATTATTTAGAAACACCAATACTTAAAAAAAATAAGTCTTACCACCATTCCATATAAACAAAAGTATGCATAACCTAACCATATAATTAAATCCATTAATTATTCGATTTTCTTCAAATACCCGTCTCGTCCATTCAATCTTTAAAAAATACTACAGCAATTTTAATGGTAATTATTTTTCGCCTTTTAACAAATTTCGGTTCGAAGGGGATTACTTTTAAAATCACTATTTATAACTGGGAGGAGAAATATTCCAAAATTTATACAGGAAGTTAAGAAAACTCGCACACACACACTAACCGACGATGAATTTGTCACGAACTGGCCAATTTTAAAAATACAAGTTCTTACACATCGCGACAAAAAAAACGTGGCCGAAATACGTGCGCATTTGTTGGGAGTTTTTTTGGCCGTTTGGTGACTTCAATATTATCGTATCTCTAGAAATTATCCCTTTTCTGCAAGCCTTATTTAAAAATAGTTCGGTGACATTAAAACGAATATTTCTGTTATTATATTTATCTGTGATTGTATTTAAATCAAGTTAATTTGAACTACATTTTCTTGTATTTTGTATTATTTATAAATATTTTATTATAAATTATTTCATTTTAAAGTACTTATAATTAAAAGAAGTACTTAAATTAGTTTTGATAATATATTATGATCATTATTTTGGTATTTGTATATTTTAGCAACCTTTATTAGTGGTTTTGATATTTTAAGATTTAAAAATTAGCTTGTTATTTGTTTATACATAGCTTTTAACAATTTTAGAACAATTTTATTAAATATGTGATAATTAGTATGTAGTTATAAGCATATTTTAAAGATTTCGGTTAAATCAATATTCTCTATCCCTATCCTAGAACGCCTTCGATTCCTATCAGAAAAATTCTCCAAAAATCCTTTCAACTTCCATATATTATCCCAATATTGTCTTCCTAGAAACCCTAGTATAAACCCTAAATTTAAAAATCCCAATTCAACCATATTTGATTTCATTTCATCCTTTTACGCAATAACGACTGACGCCATATGACTGGACAGCACAAGGCAGAAAGACCTCTGGCCGATAGCCTTTTGACAAATTAATACATTAACACCTCATTCATTATTCATTATTCCAATGTAAATATGTACAAATATTTGTCAATAAATATATGTTACTACTACTCAATATTCTCTATTAATTATTTTATTTGTAGATTTTTTAAATTAATTTCTTGATAGTAGAAGCGTTTACTTCGGAGTACATCTTGAATAACTTGGGACTGAAAACACGGCGACTTTGTCTTTTTATAAAATGTAATTTAAAAATATTTAGCGATAAAATAATTTCCCCGGGTTTCCAATACCAAGTGAATCAAAATAACAATGATCTTTATTCGGATAATACACATTACGCTCAATTCCTTTTTAACAAATTCTGTATTCTTCAACATAATTAATTAGTTAATTTGCATGAATCATCATAGTTGAGCTAGCCAGCAATATAAAAATTAAATTAATTAATAAAATTCAAGATAGGGACACAATATACACTGTAAATGTAATTATTATGTAACGTCCGAATAATTGTTATTAAAAAATATATATGACCTAGATAGTATTTTTCCTATATTTTTCAGTAATATAAAAAATACATTAAGACTGACAAAACAGTATTTTAAATTGTTTGATCAAAAATATAAATATTGCTTAAATTTAAAATGAAAAATTTACACAGTGCTTAAATTACATAAATGAAAATTTTACAAAACACTAGACACTCGTTATCAAAAATTAAATTGAAAGTGAAGATGATTATAATAAATATAATTAAAAAATAGATAAATATTACTAAATATCAAAAGGCTTCAGCATTTTACATCCTTAATAAAGTGTATGCTTGAACTTATAACTTAGTTTAATAAGGTAAATCAGGAGTACGACGGACTTTTGAATTGATTATTGTGGTAGGTCAATAGTACGCTAGAATATAAAACAATCAATATATTCTAAATTTACTACGCTATATTAGATATTCGGGGTTTATTATAGTTTAGGAACAATGAATGCAATATCAATAATGAAATAATAAATTAATGAAAAAAAACCTAAAGTTGACAAGTGTTAAAACACTAATTATAAACAAGTAAAACTATGCAAAGGCTAAATGAAAATTAATTTAAAAAGTCAGTTGAAATCCAAAATATCGTGCAATTAAGAATTGTTAGTCAGTACAAAATTGAAGATTGAAAAAATGTTTAAATTTAAAAAAAATATATATATTTCTAATGCGAATTTAATAAAAAAAATAATTGACAGACAGATAAAAGCGAATAAAAAAACCCGTCAAATAATAACACTTGAAAACTATTTTCTGAAAGAGTTGAATTTTATAAAAATACTAAAACAGTTGAATGTGACTGCAGAAAATAATTTATATTAATACAAATAAAAAATAATAATAAAAAATAATAACCATCTGGTCTAAATACAAGTTGAAGCTGGAAAACTCTATTGTTCCCCTTCCAGTCATCAATTCGACGATCGACCCATCTCTAAGCTCTCCATGGTCATGTTTACAGCTCTCAAGCTCTTAAAGAGTCCACGGTTTGCAGGATTTCCTCTCAGGTAGATCCTCTCTATATATCACCTGAACACAAATCTCTCATCTGAGACAAAAAAAAACGTCCGTCACAGATGGCAAAACACTCGAGATCCAATCTTTCATAAGGAAGCTAAACGACTCACCACCCGCATTCTGCATATTGAGAGATAGGAGCGGTGACTTGAGTCGATTCATAAGAATCAATTTTCGAGTAAACATCCACTTCCGGTTTATGAATATTCACCAAAATATTTTTAGTTCCAGTTTTTAACAATAAAACCTTAAGTTTAAAGTAGAAACAGGTGAAACTATGCAAAAGCTAAATAAAAGTTAATAAAAGGGCAGTTGAAATTTACAAAAGTGTTAAACACTATTTGAAAACAATTGATTATAAAGTGGATTAAAATAAAAATTATTAAAAATGTTGAAATTCCGAAAAAAAGGGTTTCCCAAAAAAAGGAATTTCTCGGAAATTAGTGAAATTAAAAATTGTCAGAAGAGCATGATGATCGAAAAAAGTTAATAAATAATATGTAAAATAGTAAAATATAGCATTTTACTTCACTTGTCACTACTGCTTCGAAGTTTTTCAAAAGGCTGAAGAGAGGACACCATAGTAACTATGGGTTACTCCCTGAAGTGGCAATTTACTTTAAATCAGAGCGATAACGATGACTTCACTACTGATGTTAAAATATTCGTGAGAAGATACATTTCTAATCAAGATCGTGAGTGCGAACCAGCCAATCTGGATAAGCTTGATGAGCTAATTAAATTGCTCAAAAATTGCAAAGCTCCTGGTCATGGCAGTGTTTCCACATTAATTGTGGAAAACCTTGAACAAGACGCTCTGCTCAACATAGCAAATGTTGCTCTATTTGGAAGTTGGCCGCTGTGGTCAGCATCCTCAAGGCAGGAAAATTTTCAACATTTCTCCAAAACTACCGCCCAACTAGCTTACTTAGTGTCCTTTTTGAAAAAAATATGCTCGTACGTTTATCAGTCTTTACTGTAGACCATAAAATTAGTCCCGACTCCCAGGTCATCACATTATCAGCTGTTGAGGGTGATCGATTACATTACTGAGAGCTTTGTTATCAAAAGAGGCATTGCCGCAGTTTTAGTAGACGCCTTAAAAGCGTTTGAGAGAGTTTGGTAGGACGGACTCATCTATAAAATGATAGGGCTCGAGTACCTAAAATACCTAATTCGGAGCGTGTGCGATTTCCTTCGTAATAGAAAATTTTGTACTAATATGGACGTTACGTTCTCCATCCAGCGTTTGTTATTAACAGGCGTTCCTGCCCTGGCCACAGTCTTATATAATATCTACACCAGCGACATACCGAATCTGGTTTCGGTCATCATCGCATAATACGCTGATTATACTGCGCTTCACTTCTCACTTGAAGAAGGCCATGAACTCCTTCGAGAAGTGTGCCGATAAGTGGCGCCTAAAGACTATTGCTGATAAAAGTGCCTCCATGCACTTCAGCAAGTACAAACCGAGAGTCATCGACTTTCCCGAATTTTCTTACGGAGAGTCATTTCTATACATGATGAGGTTAAATACTTAGTAAAAACCATTTCCCATGCCATTGATAAGGCAAAGGCGTCATTATCAAAGATAATCTCTAAATCAAAATTAACCCCTGAGACCAGGGTTAATTATTATAATATGATCATTAGGCCACAGCTTACCTAAGTAGCTCCTGTATGAAGTTACTGCAGGCCCTCTCAGATCGCAAGACTACGACGCGTTTTAAATGTCCGCGATACATATGGAATATTCAAATTCACAGTGAAACCTTCCCACCGAGTGTGATGATATCCATACTAGGATCAATTTTCTCAAATACGAAGTTAATAAAAAACATCAAAATGTTGTAATTGGAACCCAATGAGAACACTAAATTCATTGAGCCATCGTGATCCGCTCGATGATACTTCTTCTGTTCGAAGAGATCGTTACACAGGATGAGCGGTCAATAGAATAATTCATCTTGCGATATTTCGCTGATTGGAAAACCCACAGGTATTGTGACTCAATGATAGTTCTCCGGAGAAGAGGTTTTAGTCGGTAAGAGCTGACACTACACTATTACAAGGGTGTCCATAATTAATTTCCTCTTCTTGCATAAAAAATTGCTGAGTCTTTTAGTGATTATCTAACCAATAGTCCTGAATACAGTTTAATTGATGCAGAAAGCATTCTTGGGTACTGGCTACAGTCTTAAGTAAAATTACAGTTTAGACAGCCTTTCTGATATCCAAGTCGCCCGGAAAGTTTTAGGCTATTATTTTGCGAAATAGTTTTTGTACGTATTACCCATTAATAAATATTTGTGTGTTGATTAAGGTTAAAAACAAAATTATAAAAATCAAGTGTTTAATACAAAATACAAAAATATTTTACCAATAGCCAATTAACTGTTAGATGTTTTTAAATTTAAAAAAAAATGCAACATAGGAATATTAAAAAAAAGAATTTATCAAAACTCAAAACCGAATACATATAGATATTTGTACAAATAAACTATTTTAATAATATTGGAAAGTTATTAATAAAATCTATTGAAAATAAGTGCCGTTCCGGGAAATAATTAAAAGTTTTAAACAATAATTAATTAATGAATTTAAATAAATTGAGTGTAATATTAATTTACTAATTTAAAAAAAGGTTACAGTTATCAATCAATACTAACTAAATTATTATGTACATTTTATTATTAAAATCAATATCAAAATTACATAAACATATTTTACTATAAGATAAGGCGAGATATTTAATTGCAAGAATACTTGTAGTAAGTGTGGGTGCTCGCTTAATTTAATTAAATTTTCTCAATATTTTAAACAAAAAAACTTTTGATTAACGTCTAAAATATATAATGTCGAATTCCCTTTGTACAGATAAAGATAATTAATATCGATTTAAGGGTAAATATATTCCGCATTTAAACGAAATGTATTTTTTTTAATTTAAAAGAGCTTAAAATTCGTAATTAGAACGGGACTTTTTTCGTTTTTCCCTTGATTAATATAGTTGTAATGCTTCATCTTCTGGATGCGAATCCCCTGCGTAATGGAATAACAGTAACGCAGAGAGGGGTGGATATTTGAGGGATGAGGGTTGGATTGACCGAGTATAATTAGCGATAATTCTCTAAGCGACCTCTTTTATCTCCCTCTTTCCTCACCTTCGATCAGCGATGAGGCGGGCGATGGACTTATCACACGCCGCAGGCCAGACTGTATCCATTTAATTGCGACTACGTGTTCCAAATCCATGTCACGATTTTTATCGTCATCGCAACACAACTGCGTGTATTACTAGATAAAATTATCAGAATACACCACCCTTCACCCTCCATGCACACATACACACAACACTACACAATATGACGCAATTGATGTGCTTCCGTCACGAAAGAAGGGAGTATTATTTCTATTATATAACGATTTTAAGAAATTTATTGTGTATTGCATATATATTATGGATTGAATTATAAAGTATCAGTATCTTAACATTACTTATACGGAGTGCTTCGTTAATATTAGGAAATAGTTTAAGAATGGAAATCAAAATATGATGATTTAACACAACTTGACAAAATGTTACGGTTAAGCCGGAATTACACTTAAAAACTCCAAAGAATATAATTTTTACGATATGAAATCAGCTGAAATTTAGTATTGTTGACTTATATTTGAAAGATTATTTTATTTGAAAGATTTTTTGTCTGTTAATAATGTTTGATATCTTTTCCCACAAAATCTTCGATACTAGATAAAGGATATGGTCATCACATCCACAGGTCAAAGTGGTACATAACTAAGTAAATAAAATAAAATAGTTTAGTATTGCATTACATTCAAGTTGCAGAAATATTAGCCCTAAGAGTCTTAATCAAACTCAGACACCCTATAATCTCTGCAACGATATCTTGTACGAACCTTCCCAAAATCACACCAACGTATCTTAAGCCTTAGTACTAACTTTACAAACAACACATCAAACTTGAGTGTCCTATTTATTTAAAATGTATATCGTTTTAGTTTTCCATGCATTCAATATAGATCCATTTTTAGCACACCATTTTGAGTTGTTTTTAGGTATGTACGGCAACTGACACAATAATGAAATATAATCGACTGAAGGTCTGAATTTATACCTGAGATGGATTAGTGAATGTGTGCCAAATTTCAATTTTTTATATTTATATTCTTCTTACTTATTTCTATAACTAAACGTCAAAATGATAAACGTTAGTTCGACAAAATATGATAAACCAGCAATTTTTACTTTTAAAATGCATAAAAATTGAATTGAAGTTGACTTAGATTAATTAATGTTGTTAAATATCTTGTAAATAACAGGAAATAATAATTTGAAATTTATTTAAAAAATAGTCGATGACGTCATATCTCATATTTGAGACAAGCTGTATAAAATATTATTACATCATTTTCCTATTTTGACCATCAAAAAGAGCAATCTTAAAGATTTTAATCGATATTTATGAATTTTTATTTCGAATTACAGTGTGAATTAAAATATCTAAAGATACCTTGTAGATGATTTATTTTATTTGTAATTTTTTAGTTTTAAGTGTTCTCTCCCGCAGGCCAACAATGCAACATTTGCAGTTATCGTATTTTATTTTAAAAATTAATAATAATAACAAAAAACAAGTTAACCATAGAAAAATAAAAAAAATATAATAAACTTGAGTCACAAAAGATATCTTACGTACTTATTCTTATAAATATAGTATAAGAAAAAAATTAAAAAATATGCTTAATTTCAGAGTAAGGCTATAAGTGTTTTAACAAATTATACTAAATTACAGTTTATGATGTCAACAGAAAATTGTTATATAAGCACATCATAGTATTAAGGGTTGTTTATAGAAAGGCACTTGGTTGGTTTCACAATATTTCCGATTTATTCTGACTAGTTTCGATTTTTACATCATTATCTAGGAATGGTGTAAAATGATATAAAAATCGAAACTAGTCGGAATAAATCGTAAAAATTGTGAAACCAACCAAGTGCCTTTCTATAAACAACCCTTAATATTAAAAATGTTTCACCACGTGATAAACGAGAATCAAATTCAACAAAAAAGCACATCATAGTGTTTACAGGCGACTAAAAATAAATCGGATTTCGTAAAAATTTGAAAATTGAAAAATTTTAGATGAAAATCTTTATTATTTAAATCAATAAATTGGCATCATCAATATAAGCATTTAAAATTTTATGTAACGGGAGTTTAACAATTATTGTAGTCCCGGGTGGCCACGAAAACTTCATTTATTACTTCAAACAAATTATCCTATTTGACTTTAGCAAAGAATAACGCAAAATAGAAATTTTATTTAAAGTTTATAAATTCTCACATGAGATACATTACATTTGGAATTTATAGGAGCTGTTGAAAGTTCTGTCCATTAACTTATAAACATAAACGAACACGTCTTATCAGGTTATCAAAAACATAGCTTATTTCTAGACATTAGTGGATGGTCTAGAAATATTGTCTTTTAAATCCTGTAAAGAAATAACTTGTTTTTTAAAATAAGGAAACAAAAAGGAAACCATTTGAGTCAAGTCACAAAGACGCGGAGTTCACGTGGCCGTTTAAATGAAACCACGCCTCATCTGTAAAGAATGTGTGATCCAGCATGTCGTTATTGTTAAGATTTTCAAGAAAAAATCTTGATACATCACCATTTTGTAGGGAAATAATCCAAGATTATCAATGAGAATATTGTGACATGTTCCTCTACTTACATCCAAACGTTGCGCCAATCTAATAGCGGATATAGAAGGAGTTCTATAGTGATTCTTGCGTTTTGTACAACATTTTCATTTATTACACTAGGTCGGCCTGGACCCTTTCTGTATTGCACCGATCCTATATCGCGAAAACATTGAACAATAACTCTCACATCCCGAGAAAACGTACTGTTGTTAACAATTACATGCGGAAATCTTGCATGAAATTCTTGCGACGTTGGTTGAATACATTCTCCATTTGCCAAATAACGGCCGTTGCGAAAATAAAATTCTGATAAGAACCTTTTCTGTTTTTGAGTAAACATCTTCGAATTGGTACATGTAAGAATCGACCTACGTCTTTGATTCCAATGCCACCCGGGACTACAATAATTGCTGGAATCCCGTTAGATATTTCAAAGAAATTGTGTCACGTATAGAGACTAAATATTTAAGATTAAACATTGACATCATATCGTTTTTAAGTCACTTCTTATTAATGTAGTTAAAATGATTTATTTTGTCTTTAGTAGGGCAACAATGGTTTCCCCTTAAAATGAAAAAGCTGTAACCTAAACAATTTATTTCACAAATATAAATATTTCAGATATATGATGGAAATATAACCTCCAAAAAATAAATGAAAATTAATTTCGTCTAAATGTATACTTTTGGATACATGATAGATAAGTTGTGTTAATTATTCATATTTTGGTCCCAGGAATCTGTAATTCAGTAATTTCTCCAAATTAATAGAACTTAAATAATACTTAAGTAAGTAAATAGGGTTTTGTCGCTATTAATCTTGTGTTAAATCTACTTTAATATATTCTAAAAGTTCTACAAGCATTGCTCTAATTAGACCTTATAAAATAAAATTTCGGTTCGGATGTAAAATGTAATTCATTTTAATTTTTGATGTTACAGTTTAAAATTCATCAAAACTGGATTTTAAAATATCTATAGAAGTTGGTAACAACTAGCAACATAGCAAATAAATTATTAATTTTAAGAAAAAAATAGCACCATGTTTACATTTAGTAAAAACAAAACAAAGTGCAAGAATATATGTGAAAATCATAGATAAAGTGACATATCACAATATATTAAGAAGAATTATCCAAATTTGAAGAATGATAAACAATTCACCAAAGGAAAATATTTAAGATGAATTTAAATTTTAAATAATTAAAAAAAAAAATTAAATGCTGATGAAATAAAACTTATTTAAAACGCCGGTGGTGGGCGCATACAGTTGCAGCTGAACCAGCGATTGCGAGAGTGCAGCAACGTTAGTTCGGGTCAGCAATAGCAGGGGTGACTGGTACAATTCGCCATTAGAATACAATAAATGGCGCTATAGAGTGAGGGGCAAACTTTTAAAGAAATGAGCTCATTTACACATACACGAATACACAAATAATATGACGGAAGGACCATTTGTCAAAAGCCAAACACTACTACAACTATTACTAAAACTTGGACTAAAGCAATTCCTGCTCCTCACCTCATTTCCAATTCTATATTATTCACACTATAGGATAACTAAATAATGCACATTTTTATTGACAAACTTTACACATGTTATTTTACATTTAAATAATAAATAATGAATGGTGTGTTAGTGAATTAATTCGTCAAAAGGGTATCGGATAATATATGGAAGTTGAAAGGATTTTTGGAGAATTTTCCTGATAGAAATCGAAGGCGTTCTAGGATAGGGATAACTAAAGTAGTGTCATAGAGGAGCTGATTAGATGGATTGTGTAGAGGATTAAGAGGATGTCGGAGTTTGGTTAGGGTACGGAGGGATGTTCGCTCGCTAACTTCAATATTACGGGAGGTTGGATTGCTAAGTTTGGTATAGAGAGCACAACCATAGTCAAGTAGTGGGCGGCAAATCATTTTATATATTCTAACAGCTGTGCTAGTATTAATACCATTGTTCTTGTAGGTTAAGCTTCTAAAGCATTTTGCCCTAGAAGTTATTTGATTTTTTATTGCAGCAGTGTGTTTTTTTTTAAATTGATTTTTTGATCTATGGTTATGCCCATCACCATTTATAATTGTTTTGATATAACCGTTTTTAATTGCAAGATGTATGAACTGCCCTAAAGTTTACATAGGTCAAACCGGACGAGCATTTGAAGAGAGAATAGGAGAACATCACAAATGTTTCATCAATCAAAAAGACATATGCGGATCACCTAATAGAGTATAATCATAAATTCAACCTCGAATTTAAGATCCTCAATACAGAAAGAAAAGGACAAAAACTAAATATATTAGAAAATCTAGAAATAAATAGATATTTCCACACCGGCCATCTACTCAACGACCAAGTAGTATTGTCCAACTCCCCTCTCTTAAAAATTTTCACTCTTATAACAACATAGTATATAAGAAATAATTTGTATTTTATTTGTATATTTTCTTCACCTGAAGAAGACACATATGTAGTATTTACAATAAAACCAATTTGAAAATCTAAAAGTTTTGTTATCTAAATAGTGAATATGGATTTTCAACACTTAAGTGTCTCAACAATCAATCAATATACTGATTTAACATAACTTGACAAAAAGTTACGGTTAAGCCGGAATTACACTTCAAAACTCCTAAAAATATAATTTTCAAGATATGAAACCAGCTGAAAGTATTAAATTATTATTATATTATACTTGAAAAAATATTTAAAAGATTTTTTGTCTTTTAATAATGTTTAATATCTTTTCCTTCAAAGTAATCGATACTAAACAAAGGATATGGTCATCACATCCACATATATTGATGTTATTGACAATGTTTCACAATAGGTCAAAGTGGTACATAATTAAGTAAATAATAGTAATTTAAGGTACAAGTGTAAAAAGTGATACTTTATTGCACGAACTGGCGTTTAAAAACACGAGCAAGGAACGAGCGAGTTTTTTAAAGCCAGGAGTGCAATAAAGAAACTTTTTCCACGTGTGCCTTACAAAATTTTATCTTCGATCGTAAAGGATTTCAAAGAATATATTCATATGTGTAATATTTTAATGTCATTTCAATAATTCAATTAATGAAAACATATTTTACCCGCAGTGCACGAATGAAAGCGTTACTTAGCAACCAGTAAACAAGTTGCACAAATTTCGGCCGCCATTATTATATATGGAAAAAATGTTCGCTTTATTATAATCGCTTCGACTTGCATTAAATGAAATCTTCAGAGTTCTTAAATCTGCCATTTCGTTTGTATTATATATTTTATTTATAGTTTATTTGTAAGTTGAAAACATAAAAATGCACTAGTGCTTTAAAAAGCCACTTTTACAATAAAAAAATATGCAAAAAGCGTCTACTTTCTGTGCGATCGTAGATAAAATAAAATAATAGTTTTGTGTTACATTACATTCAAGTTGCAAACGGTCAGGCCTAAGGTTTTAACCAAACTCAGATACCCTAATAATCCACTCCATAATCCCTCCAAAGACCTTTTGTACAAAACTACCCAAGTCACACCAATATCCCAAACTTATTTTAATCTTAGTACTAACTTTATAAACAACACATCAAACCTAGCCCTTTTAATGAAACATTGTAATTTTCGAAATCCAAATATCCCTTCTAAGTATCAGCAACCTCCCCTTTTTATATAATTCGAATTTTTTAATTTTTCATCATCTATCATATTTGCTACATTCACTATAGTTGTGTCATATAAAAAGAATATTATTATATATGTATAAATAATATTTGTCTCAAAAATAGATTATGATTAGGAGTACTGACATTAACTCACAAAACTAGACGAAGCAATCAAAGTAAAACGACCAGAATTGGTAAATAGAGAGAATAACCTTTATATATACATTTTGTGTGAATACTCGTATATAGGTAATGAAATAGTATGATTAGTCTGTCCGTTTGGGCTATTTTTAATTTATAACAAGGAGTGATTTTTTTAGAAAACTCGTTTAAAATTTCTAATTATTTTTAAACTAAATCTTAGTGTGATAACTGTCCTTAAATTTTGACTATAAAAGAAAACTATGTTTCTAGACAACAGCGATATTTGAGGAGCGGTCGGTAGAAGGCAAACACTACCCTAGGGTGTCTATGACACATTTCCTCTTCTTTCGTCAAAAAAGAAAAATCTTTTTGTAACGAATAATTTACTTGGTTATCTAAAAACAATTATCCAAATGTGTCTTTTACTTATGATGATTTATATTATATATAAGAAAAATTCAATTTATTTACAGTGTTCTTCATAAAAATTTATAAGAAACACATGAAGTTAGTAAAATTTCAGATTACTTTTTCCATTATATTTTTAAAATTAATTTAACTGCTTTTTTAACCTAATTAATAGTTTTAACTATTATATTTTACGCGTGTCAATCTCTTCAATATGTATCATTCGTAACTTGTACAATTTAATTTTTCATTGAGCATTTTAAATTAATTACAGAAGAAAGAACTTGAAACTATAAAATACATCCTTGTTATTAGACTAAAATCATTAATCGATATCAAGAAGATGAAGCTTTAACAGTAGTTAGTGTATTCTGGTTAAAGCTGACGAGACAGATATTAAGTTCAAAAAGCCAAGTAATTGCAGTTCTAAACTCACGAATGTATTATCAAGGCAGATATGAAGCATTATGCAAGCAGAAATGAAGCATGCTTTTTACCTTGAAGAAATATGCCAACCAACTTTTTTAGCAGAGCAAGGGAAAAGTATATAATACATAATTAATTAAATAGAGTTTTATTGCTCCTAGTCTTGTATTTAATGCAATGTTTAACACAAGCCTTACAAGTTTTCTTCAATTTCGACCATCAAATCTCAAAGATTTTAATCAAGTTTTAGGATTTTTTATTTCAAATTAAAATATCTAGAGATACCTTTTAGATAATTTATTTTATTCATAATTTTTTTAGTTCTAACTGTTCTCTCTGACAGGCAAACAATGCATAATAATGATAGTTTATTTCCCAATAGAAAAACATTTAGAGGGAAAAATAGAAAAAAAAAATAATAAACTGGAGACACAAAAGTTATCTTACATACTTAATTTTAGAAATATAGTCAAAGAAAAAATTTAAAAAAACATTCTTAATTTTAAAGTAAGCCTAAGTTATTTAAAAAATTATACTAAATTACATTTAAAGATTTCAACATAAAATTGAACATTATTATATAAGCGCATCATAGTATTTATAAGCGAGTAAAATTAATGGTTGGTGTTACTTGGATTTCTTGAAAATTTGGCAGAATTTCTAGCTGGACATTTAGTAACATAAATATTTATTTGCATCAATAAATTGTGATCATCAATATCAACACTTATGATTTAATGTATGATTTTTCAACGAGATTGTGTCACGTATAGAGACTAAAGACTTAAAATTAAACATTGACAGGATATCGTTTTTAAGTCACTTCTTAGTAATGTAGTTAAAATAATTTATTCCGTCTTTATTAGGCCAAAAATGGTTTACTCTTAAAGTGAAAACGGAGTATTTAAAATAATGTATTCCACAAATATAAATATTTTAAAAATATGAAATACAGTCTCACAAATTTAATGATGATTAATTCCGCCTTAAATAATATACTTTTGGCTATAGATAAGTTGTGTTATATCTTAAAATTTTAGTCCCAGAAATCTGTGATTGGGTCATTTATCTAAATTAATAGAACTTAAATAAGTAAATAGAGTTTTAACCCTATTAATCTCTTGTGTTAAATGTAATTAAATATATTCTAAATGCTCTACAAGTATTGCCATACTTACAAAATAAAATTTCGGTTCGGATGTAAAATGTAAAGATACTTCTTTTATAATCCATTTTAATCTTCAATGTTTCATTTCCGTTTAAAATTCATCAAAACTGGATTTAATAATATTTAAAGAAGTTGCTGACAACTAGCAACATAAAATAAAAATTATTAATTTTAAGTAAAGTTCAGCACCATCTAAATATTTAGTAAAAACAAAAGGAAGTGTAAGAGTTATATTAAATTATATTAAGAAGAATTTTAATAAAGAATTATTATACAAATTCGAAGCATGATAAACAATTCACAAAAGAAAAAGTCGACTAAATTTTTTATTCATAAAAATGCAAATGCAAATAAAATTTGTTTAAACGTCGGTTGTGGATGCATACAGTTGCAGCCGAACTAGAAATTGCGGGAGTGCAGCAACGTTAGTTCGGGTCAGCAATTGGACGGGTGACCGGTACAATTCGCCATTTTAGAGTGACGGGGCAATCATTTAAAGAAATAAACTCATTTACACACACACGAATACACAAATAACACGGCGGAAGGATTATTTGGTCTACAGCCAAACACTACTACTACTATTACTAAAACTTGTTCCTTGGACTAAACCAATTCCTGCTTCTCACCTTATTTTCAAGTCAATATTATTCACCCTATAGAACAACTATATGCTGGGATTTCTAATGTGCACATCGAAATATTTTAGTAATATTTTACTATTAAAAAAATTGATAATATGGTATATATACTACATAGGTACTACATTAGAGATTGAATAAATCCAGAGACGCTTTTTTAAAGTTTTTAATTTTTACAATAAATGTTATCTATCCCGAGAGAAATATAGATTAGTGCCACTTATTATCAGTGCATACTGAATCTCCTTTATCGTCACGATGTGAAGAATGTAGAGATTTATTTATATTTAAGATTGTTCATAGTATTGTAGATTGCCCAAAGCTTCTAGACTCTGTATATTTTCATATTTCAAGAATGGCCTCTAGAAGTCGTAATACAATTGTAATTCCTACTGCCAAAACTAGTATTTTAGTCAGAGCTCCCATTAGCCATTTTTGCCGTAATAGTGATAGAATATTTAGCGATATATTTGTTAATGACCATAATCCATTATAGTACTTAAAGATACTTTTTGTTCATATAGTTCTTTTATTTAAAAATTAATTATTATTAGTAATACTTAAATTGTTACTTAGAATGTTGTATTTAATTTAAGTTATTTTCTTTATGTTATCCCTTATTGGATAATACATTTTTATTATTAACTCTAAATTATTATATAATTGTTCGTTACTAATACTTCATGTATTTAAAAACAATATTCTACTCTAAATTAACATTTAAAAATCACATTTCTGGCCAGAAAACATATTTACAAACCGATTCTTTACAAAGTCGCAATAATGAACATTTTCAATTAAGCCAAGAAGCAAAATCTAAAAATTTGTTGGCAATGATATTCTAAAAGTATTACATCAAAACGTATAATGTCTGTCAACTGCTTTACGCCACCTGCATGCACTACTACAAAAAATTGAATGCAATAGTATTTGTTTAGCAGAGCACTGGCTTAACAGAACAAATTCAACAACCAAAAATCCCAAGCTTAAATCTGGCATCAAGTTTTACAAGAAACTATCGAGAACGTGGAGGAGTGGCAATATATATTTGAATATTCATCCAAAACCTTACATATAGATTCAACATAGATTTCTCCAACAACATCAGATTATATTTATATTATTTTGTTTACCTTGCTATCTACCCATCTTGTCATCCTAAAATACGTGCCAAAAAGTACTATTTATAATAATATGTAAAAAATTTATACAACCTTGTAATAACCCAAGGGGGGGCGCAAAAAATATTTTTTTTCAATTATTAGTGACCAGAAAATTAGTACAATTAGAACAAATACGTGCATTTTAGTGTAATAAAGAAGAGTTCATTAACCGTTTATAGGGGAATTACTTAAAAATGCGTAGACTAAACAAACGTTATTGGGGCACAAGTGGTCGGAAGAAATGAAGATGCTGCGTTATTACCGGAGAGGTAAATCCCCGATCGTATAACTAATGGGGGTGAATAACCGTGGCATGCTGAGATGAGGGCACATACGCATTAAAGTGTGCAGAAATGCATACGTGATGAAATAGCATTTTTATATAAAATCGGGGTAGAACCTGCATGAAAAATGGTATAAAAGGGTTGTGAAGATTACAAACGTGGTCAGTCTACGATCATAAATCCGATCGTTGATACTGACAATAATAACTTACCACTGACATTGTTGCAACAAATTCCATCGGTTACGATGTTCGACAAATTATTATTCCCCAAACTGACCAAATTAAATTCTCTTTCTACAAGAAAATTCTTCATAACTGACGTCACTTATATCAAATTAATTCGACAAAATACCCTGACAAAATAAATAAACCTCATCTAATAGAATGTAGAACATTCGCGGCAATCCAGACCTTTTTAAGGCACACGGCCCGTAGCGGATAAACACATTCTTTTTGACAACTAAAAATATACCTTTTCGAAGCACCGACGAACGAAATAAATATTTTTTTTTATTTTTGTTTTTTTTTGAGTTTTAACAAATGCAAAACAACTACGAAAAGTTTTCTGGTCACGGCATTACAATAAGCAATGAAAAGAAATTTAATTTGTAACTTGTGTATATATTTGCATTCTAAAAATTACCTAAAATATGAGAAAAATGGAATTCCGCCTCTTTGCATTTTGAATTAATAGACAATAAACTGACCATTCGTTAAACTCATTCTTGTGTTTTATTCACACCAACCATTATCCAACATCCTTAATATATTAATTATTTCAATAGTAATGCATAATTGATGACACATATTAACGTTCGTAACGAACCTGTTAAATAATTAAGGGTTACTACACAACACAACATAACACAACCTATAAATATGATATGAATGTAAATTCATATAAGACCGGGGTACGAACTATTACAACCTTAAAACCTCGTGAATATCTGCAATTCCTAAGTCAAAATAAATTAAATAAAGTCACCGTCATCTGATCGTTTTATACTTATATTATTGACCATGCCGTTTGTACAATGGTTTGAAGTTAGTTCTGTTAAATATAAGCAATAATAACATTTATATAAAAGTTTAATCTAGATCAAATGACCGCTGGTCGATATTAATACAACTAGAAGAATAATTTTAGGTTTGTCTGTACTATTGTGTTTTTTTCTCAAATAATGAGTGGTGAAATAATTACTGCTTTAAAAACAGTATTTGAACTATTTCAACTATGATAATTTGATATTCATTCTGATCAATCGCTATATTATACTAAATATGTGTTAAACATACAGCAAAATTCACAGGGTTATTTACTGGATAATCATAAGAAAATTTCATCCTCTCATAATCTTTGAATTCCCACTTTTTTTTTCGAACAATCACACTAAAATGCGCTGGTGCCTTCGTGAATCAACCAATTTGAATTTCTTGTTGCCAATGGTACAACCTCCAGAAACTAAGGTAACGTTTGTTCCAAAAAGTTGCGATACACTTCACCACTAAGTATTCCTGGTAGAAATGCTGGTCCAATTAGCCAGACATCCACAATTTTAAACCAAATGTTCAACGATAACAGATGCTGGAAAAGATTATCAAGTATCTCATGTGGATTTTTTTTCATAATAATAATTAGATTTATTAAAAAATTCGCTTCACCGATAAAAGGAATGACCGTCAGTAATTGAGGAAATAGAACCAGTGTGTGCAAAAGCCATTGATAGAAGGTAATATGTGAACGAAAATCAGCAGGAAGAAGTGTCTGAAAGCATTGTATAGTTTATGGATACAACAAATAGACTTTAAGAATTTTCCATAGAGTCATATTTGATTTTTGAGATAAAATCTCGACTGTGTTGCTTAATTATAGGGTGGTTAGAACGTAAATTGAATATATTAGAATATTGAACTATGCAGCTTAGACGAAAAAGCGGTAATTTGTAATGGGTAACATGTCTGTTTTTTGAAGGGAACGTATCCACCACTGTGGCAATTTTGCGAGTACCTGAATCTTCCCAGCAATTTCTCTTCTTACTGGCATTGGACCTCCTTGTTCAAAACTTCGTGCCTGTTTCATGAAGACATTGATGAATGTTTTAGTAGGTTTTTCTAACAGGAACATAACTGTCAGTCAGAAAATTTTATAAAATACAACCTCCTAGCTTCTAATGAATTGTCATCAGTAAGAACATAAATGAAGTGCATGTCATTATCTCGGCGTTCGTATAGCGATTCATGATAAAGAACTTTACTAGGAAAAGTTCAACTATTAAAAAAAGAAAATAAACGTCAAACAGCAAAACAACTAATTCAACAGGGACCAAATGATCAATCACGAGACGTATTCAAATGAAATCAACTTTTAAACTGTATTTCTTTTCGTTGTTTATACTTGCCTCTGTTATTTGATAAAAGCCGTTTTTGATAATTATAATGTTGTCAAAGATAACAACGGTAAACCGAGTATGGTACATCTTTTGTTTGCCATGTATCTTCGAAACAAGGCGGGTTTAAAAAAATCAAAGGACAACATTTTCTTAGATTAGCCCAGGGAATAACCTCTTGAATTTTGCCGTGTGTTAAATGAACACCCTATATAAAGGCTATAGTTAATCACGTCGAATGCCTTAGGAAGCTAATATTCTGTATTATGAAGAGCAACAAACAGCATTATCATCCTAGGATGACCGGGACAGCGTGAAACAAAAAACGAAACTTATGTCTGCTCACGCCTGCGCATGACATACGTCATTTTGACACATACAAACTTAACCGTGTTTCTCTTATATGTAGGGGAACATGCTTCACATGACTACCCTACATAGTAAATGTCGTACTAATCGAGCACGTAGTCTTGTTTGAAAGTGGGGCAATCGGTTCTGCTCCATGTTATCTATTTATATATGATATTTCCCGCATCAGCGCGGTATCAAATTTGGTTTTGGGCATACTTTAACTTGATTCATCTAATTTTTGAATTTTTTTTCTAATCAATTGTAATAGTTATTTGTACAAGTGTGGAAATGTTACGCTTCTCATCAAGTTCCTACTCGAGTGCGGAAAAGCGCATTTCCTACGCGTTGTACGTACTATTTTTTCACATACTGCATATAACATCAATTATAAAGATATTTGCGAATTCAATTTTGACACTGACTTATAAAAATTAGGTTATAATTACGGATAGGACGTGTGTGGTATATATTACTCCATGTATGTAACTGACATTGACATTGATTAATAGTAAATAAAAGTAGTGCGGAAAAGTGTATCCATGCCGAAAAATGTATCTATGCGGAAAAGAGTTGCTAACAAAATTCTACTTTTCTTAACGATTTTTGATGTGGAAATGTAAGGTATTTCTATTCAGTATGTGAAAAAATATATTATAACATATTTGTTATTTCGTTAGTGGAAAATAAGTT
Organism: Ontholestes murinus; assembly: GCA_963969525.1. Lineage (NCBI taxonomy): Eukaryota > Metazoa > Arthropoda > Insecta > Coleoptera > Staphylinidae > Ontholestes > Ontholestes murinus. The sequence goes on from OZ018391.1 coordinate 32,110,519, forward strand.
AAATTAGTCAAGATAATGATAAAATATCCATAAAATAACCTATCTGTTGTCATGTCATCGAAGTAGGTAAGAGTGGAATGGTAATTTCTTTTAATTATAATATAATTATAAATTAATTAAATATATTAAGTTGTTTTCGCATATGTTTTTTTTTAATCTTGATCGGTTTCAACCATTACAGTGTTATTTTAAAACCTTTGAGGAATGACTTCGTTACGTTTCAAACCGGCTACGAATAAAAATGGTATGTAATAACAGCCAAATATATTATTAATCTACCTGAATTAAAAAGTATGAGAAAACAACGACCTTAAGCATCAATTAGAGATGAAATCATGTTCCAGAACTTAACTCAATTATTATTATGATTTGTATGAAAAAAAAAAAATAATTCATTTAAAATTAGTTTATTATTTAGTTGGTAATATTAAGTATTTTTCAGCATATGTCTCTTTGTGCAAGATAATATACATATATTTCAATATGGAGATGTTGTCTCGTTTTGGTATCTCAAAATTGGATTAATTAAATTCATTTCATTCTATATAATTTATCTTCGGATGTATTCAGAATATGTAATGCAAATAAAATTACTGTTCTCATTTGGTTAACTGAAGTCTAGTGATAATTGAACTTATAAATTTAACGCGTCCAAACGAAATTAAAAGATTTGTTAGAGGCGATGCAATTTCAAATTCAAATCCCCCAGTATTGTTTTTAATTTAAATCCACCCTCTTCGGGTTCATATCCGAAGTGGAGCGTTTCAGGCGGACAGCTGTAACCGAGCAGGGCTGCCAATTACCGCTTAACAAAAATCCCCAAATAGCATCCGATATAAGCCTGTCTAATTTAGCGACGGCACTAACACACTCAACCCTTAAGCGAAATAATTAAATTTAAATCCGGCAGACAATGCTTAAAATATGTCATTTCTGCCGATTACCGAACTTCTCCGCGCCTAGACGCCGATCCAACCGCTCCCCCGGCCAGGGCCTGGTATTAGCTTATTAGGAAAAAAGGTGTCATAATATTATTTATGCTTAGGGGTTGCAGTTGGAGGGGTGTATGCGGGAGCATATGGTCCACGCTATTAATTATTTTATTAGTTGTTACTTGCGGGATTTGCTTAAAACGGCTAATCTCGCAAAGACAGGGGTGGATCTGGTATCGTGAATATGTGTCCATTATAAAAGAAGGGAAAAAGTACGCCAATATCTTCAAAATTATTATAAAAATTATTTTAAAATGTACACATTGTTTCACTCAATTTAATAATAAGTGAAGCAACGATGTTTTTCAGTAAATCCAAACTCGAATAGAAGTAATGAAGTTTATTTTGTTTTGTATAATAGATTTTATTTATTTGGTGACCAATGGTTTCGATAATTAACGAACCACTTTCAAAGTAAGTGGTCACCAAATAAATAAAATCTGTTATACAAAACAAAGTAAAAAGTGTGTTTATTTGTGATTAAGTATATATAACGAAGTAGAAGCCTCCATCGTCAACGAGTTAAAGAAGTTTAATGTTATAGGTATATGAACAGGTGTGTGTGATCTTCTAAGAATTTGCGTTGGAATGTACATTTAAAATTGAATTATGAGTGTTATTTCGTTTTGTTATTATTATGTCAATATTAATGAATATTTGTGTATTGCGTATATACTAAGTAAGTTAATTATTGGAGCAACTTATTCGGTGGATTGTGTAGCATATTTATGTCTTACCTTCGTTAAGATATGTGGGCATAAAGACTAGGTAACATATAATTTTAGTAGTATACCTTCGCGTGAGTGATTAAAAATATAGAAAGTTTATAATAACTAAAGATTTGTTTTGTCTAATGCATTACTCTAGGCTGCTACGAATTATAGCAAAATACAGACTATTTAGTAAGTTTTGTCGTACACATTAGGCAACTATAAGGCCGAAGACATGGCAACATTTACTTGGCTGCTAAAGATGAGAAGGATATTTGAATATTGCCGTGTTGCATTTGTAGTGAAGTTAGTTCGATTCTTAGCCACAAACATTAGACATACATTCATATATGTACAAACAGGGAAAGTCATAATTCCTAATTGTTTAAAACGATAACTGCATTATTCTCCATATCCTCTACCTGTCGGTATATACAGAGTTTAATAATATTTACAAAATTAAAAATATCCTGAGATACATATAATAATTACAACAATAGATTCAGTTTAGACCTGGGGTAATTCATTCAGGTACCAATATCTATGCGATTACAATATATATTTACTTCAGGGCACATTGATAAAATAGGTGAGTTCAAGTGATAGTTCGCATTCGTTTGATTTATGTAGAATGGTTGCTGTAGTATACTATACCGACGCGGTATGTAAAAATTCAACAAATATAGTAAGGAAGGATGGCTGATTTTATTATTATTATTTTGAGCTGGTTCTGAATGCAGTAATATACCTTTCCAATATCTCGGGTGGGTAATCTTGCGGAGGATATACTTCGTTTTCCTATAATATAGATATTAATATGTACGTTATATGTAGGATTGCAGACTACAGAACAATACTCTAAATGACTACGAATATAATAACACATTTAAATGGTTTAATGCTATTAAAGGGTTTAATTAATTATTAGAAAACCTAGTAATTTATAAAAGACACTAGTTATTTGATAAATATGTTCATTAAATGTCAGTTTTGAATACAGACCTAGATCTTCAAAATAAAGAACACTTTAAATTGGTGAATTACTTGTGTAATAATTAAATTTAAACTTGCTTTGTTTCCTACTAAAGGTTATATGTTTACATTTGCCTATATTTAACATGAGTCCGATTTCTGTGCACCTATCGTGGAAATTAGTCAAACCTTGCTGCAGTAACATACTGTTATCAGTACTATTTAATACCCTTTTAAGACTTTAAGATCATCAGTATACATTAAACTTTCTGCTGTACCATTTCGAAGGCCTTCGACAAATCAGTGTAAATAACGTCCACCTAACCACAATTATCTAGGGCTTCGGAAACGATAGATATAAATCTACATAAATTGGTGGTGGTTGACTATCTCTTAATAAATCCGTGTCTACTAGGCGATAGAAACTGTACGACATGGTTATATAGTATTTTATACATCATGATCTCAAATATTTGTTGAATTTGATTCTCGTTTATCACGTGGTGAAACACTTTTAATATTAAGGGTTGTTTATAGAAAGGCCCTTGGTTGGTTTTAAAATTCCTAGATAATGATGTAAAAATCGAAACTAGTTGGAATAAATCGTAAAAAATTGCGAAACCAAACAAGTGCCATTCTATAAACAACGTTTAATATGATCTCAAATATCTTAGCAATGTTGCTAATTTAGCATATTGGGCGATAAATCCGAAAATTAACACTATTATTATTTTTGTCAATTGGTATAATTTTTGAAGATTTCCAGATAATGAGCAATTTATTTATGAGGCTGGTAAGTTCGGTGTCATTTTATCATCAAACCTGGAATTCGCGTTACCTTTAAGTTCATTATTAAAATTACCATAGATTTTGAGGTTTCTGCAGAATATCAGCTACTACAGAACAATCGTAATATATTTAGAAAAGTCAGTTTTGATATTTGCTTTGACAGCATTGTTGTTTATTAAAAGTAGTTTTATAATTTTTCAAGATATTATAATATTGCTCTTTTTGTTTAATGTTTTGAATGGTTAAATTTGGTCTAGCAATTCTTAAGGGGACGCAAATAAATATATTTATTTAGAATTTTGTAAAGTTCCTCACAGGCAAGATCCGGATCCACTAAGCTAATTACAGAGTTTCAATTCGTCTCCAAAATAAGTTTATAAAGTTTTGAATAATTTGCTTTCCTGAAATTATAAATTGGTTGAGCGGTGTTGAAGTTTTTGACAGGGTAACCAGCAGAATCATAGAATATAATATTTAATGAGGGGGTGATAATTGTGATAATACAGTAACAAGCGTAAAATCACTTCATACAACCGTGCAGTTTAAGTTTTCTAAGCTTATTAATAAATCTAACAATCCTTTTGTGCTATTTCGGCAATAATATTTGATTTGCTGAATGAAAAATTATAAAATTTGGTAAACTTAACATTCAATTACAGGAAAGTTTGATACAATAAATTGTCCATCTAAAAGAGATTGCGATTTTAATTTATTAAATAATAGTTTATATGATTCAACTGGTGTCTTGGGCAGAATAAATAACAATTATACTAAAAAACATATTGCCTATACGTATACATATACCTACAAAATCTATATATAAATTATAGATGCGCTGATCTTTTATCACTATTTTATTTGTAGTGAAATTTTCTTTTGTCGCTACACCACCTCGTCAATAAAATCTATCTTTACGACAGTCATTATAAGATGGTGGAAGCAGCTCTGCATTTAACAATGAATCAGTGTCACAAGTTTAGGTTAACATAATAATATCTAAATCATCACTTGCAAGTACGCTATTAAAAATGTGAAAGTTTTTGTATTGAGCCACCGCACATTTTGATAAAACCATTTTAAATTTGGCTCACCAGGTTTTTTCCTTGCAATATACGGGGCAAATCATTTTCCCTTTATCTTTGCGGGACCTTTAATCAATAAGTGTATTATTTTTTGCTTGACTCTCCCGAGGAGTTAGGTTTTTGTTGACGTATATGTTCGAATATTGATTATGTTTCCGAACTTAAACCCATTTTTGATTATAACTTGAGCAGCATATGTTAAGTCCAGTACAACTTGGTTTCGAGCCCGCTCTAAATATCTTTATACGACTTGAGTTCAGTGGATGTTCATGTATTTTATTTACAACTTTTAGCACCTCTTTATTTTATTTTTCCTTATGTGTTTTTTTTTTTTCTGTCAGATTACTTACTATAATATTATATTACCTGCGCTTTTGTTCTCTTATCTCATCTAGAACTTCATCAATTATCTCATATGTTGGTTGCTGCAGCTGTTGATAGTAAGAGTCTTTAAGTTGAACAATATCACGTTGACGATTAGTAACCATATCTTTCAGGTTTAGTATATGATCAGTGAAATCAGACATACAACAGCCAGCGCATGTCCAATTTATATTTTTGCAGATCAAAGAACTTTCGATTTATTGTTTGATAATTTTGCGCAAACAGTGCTAAATAAACTTCTACATACATAACACTTTATGGAGATATTATCGGTGAGTGCATTATTACAACATTTGCATTTCATATTCAGATAAATCTTCATTGTAGACTGAATATTCTATGTCTACTTGCTGAGTGATCCTAAGTAAGTAGAAAATAGGTAATTAATGACTGACAGATTTCAAAATAACAGGTAAGTAAAACTGAATTTGAAACTGAGTTTGAAAGGTTGCTCAATAACCAAAATATTTCTGCTATTTCTTATTTGCTAATCTCTCCATTTATATCCCACGTCAGTTTTGAGTCTAAGTGTACTTCTAAGAATTTGACTGATATGTATTATGATCATGTTTTTTGAATGTGAAAATTATACTGATGGTCTATCATTTAAAAATAGCTTATTTCTAGTGAATACATTTTCCATCACTCTATGATTTTGGCTTAATGCCAGGTCCATTTTTAGGTGAGAGTTTTTAACTGAAATGTCATCAGCATACAGCACAGTTTTATAACCTTCAAGGTAAGATATAACATCGTTTTTATATACTATAACTAGAAGGAGTCTTATAATAGAACGTGAAGGAACACCATGTATAATATATACAACTTCTGACACTTTATTATCTACACGTACTACTTGCGTTCTGCCTTTTAAAAATGAGGCAATACGTTTCTGGGAGCTTTCGTGAAAACCATAACAAAAGTTTTTTAAAAGGATTTCATGATTGACACAGTCAAAAGCCTCGTTCAAATCGATAAAGTAACAATAGAGTAGTCACAGTTCTCAATTGCATAGAGTAATTCGTCCACTAATGAAATTATTGCAACGGCAGTAGATAATTCTTTCCTGAAACCAAATTTATTTGCATTGAAGAGTTGATTTTATTTTTCACGATATTACCATAAAGGTGCCATTTATTATCTAAACGTTGCACTAACTCTTTATGAGTAGATAACCACCGACTATTCAAGGGAACTGTTAAGAGCGACATTTATAACAATAATAATGTAAATAATTGATTTTTCTGCAAAACTATGCCATTTGATCCCACAATACATTCTCCAAAACTTTAGAGAAAACTCGCAAGATGGATATAGTCTATAGTTACTAGAATCCTTTGTTTCACCTTTTTTGTGGATTGCTCCACTGAAGCAATTTACTACAGCTGTTTTTCAATTTGGTAAGTGCCTTTCGCACTTCTAAAGTGCAAAGGGCAAATTATTTGAGAATTTACATATTTATTAAAGGAGAATTATTAACTTCTATTTGATCATTTAATAGAATACCTTTTTTATTATATTTATTAATTTCTAGTTCTTCCAACAAATTTAACGACTTTTATTACAAACGTGCAAAATTTCAAAATTATCATTAAAGGTATGCTGGTATTCGATTAAATGATTAGCGTAGGTTGAAGCCGTTTTCTGGAATTGAAAGCATTTTTTATGTTCTTGAATGCGGTCTGGAAAGCTTCGTCCAGTTTGTACAACGTATACCTTAGGACACTTTAACAAATATACGCCCGAGTTCGTCGATTTATCAGATTTATCTTTGGCACTATTTACAAATTTACTAAGTGAGTTGGTTGTTCTGAAAGACGGAGTTAAATTAAAAGATTTAAGTTTTTTGCTGATGGCAATTGATGGGGGACCGTTAAATGTTAATGAACAATATTTACTATTTTGATCGGAATTAAAATGGATTGGGTAAACTAGTTTTAAAGCTTGTTGTTTTTGTTTTTTAAAAAGGATGTTCAATATTAGCTTTTGAGGAAAGCCATTGTTGTTTGAAATTATTAAAATTCTATTAAGTTCGTCATTACAATTTTTAGTTGAACAGTTCCCCTGTTATAAGCCTATGTAACGTTGAATGATATGCTGCAAGTTTATGTTGGATAGGATGAAATGATTTGAAATTAATAGTTATAAGCATGAAAATCCTATTTGATCATCATATTAAAAAATACATTTTGATTACTAATCTATTGATGTTATAATGTATAATTATAGTAAATATAGTTTGATAAAATTACAAATTTATAAAATATCAATATACCGTTGCCACCGCATATTTATAAAATATAATAGTATGGAAGCGTAATATTTTAACTATAACAACGAGATAATAATTAATAATTAACTAATTAAGCAAATGTATTGTTAATTTTGAATGGGAAAAAACACAGGGTAGTTGTACATACTGTGTGGCGGGGAGTAAATTTAGGGATCAGTGGAAAATATAATGTGGGTTTTGTTCAGCAACATATGATAGCAACTAATTATACCGGGGCGTAATTAAAACGCAACAAAACCAAAAAATACACACACACATACACAAGCATCACTCAAACATTGTGATGAGAGGAAAGAATAATTTTAATTAAATTTATTTGAAATCTAGTTAAAAGAGCACATAATAAAAAGTGGCTCGTCAAGATTCATTATATGATGTCGGTGTGACAAGCCCCTAATGAGGACTCTTGCAGGGTTTTACAACGTTAATTAAGAGAATATGATACCTCCTCCTCTCTCTCTCTTACTCTTTCTCTTGTGCAGCTTTTTTTCGGACAACGACAGCTTTTAATGTTAAAACCAAGCCACATGTGATATTCGTCCTGCACATTATTATATCTGCCACATCTGATTTATTCCTGTTTTAAGCTAATCGCGATCGCCATTAAATTTGATGTGTTTCGATCCACAGGGTTAAATTTTACTTTATTAACTTAATACAAAAACTCAGTTAAGAATCTTAATGTTAATTATTTATAAGAGCGTCGTTTAGTTTCATTGCAATACATAATTGGAGCAAATTTAATGGTATTTAATAAAATATTGACCATTTATAATGACGCAATTCTCTTTAAATGATTAATCTGCAATACAAAATTATTAATTAAAATATTCTATAATATGGTTATATTTAAAGTTATTGTATTTACAAGAACTTTAAATATAACATTAGCATTTGCTAACAGTTTTAAAATGCACATGAATTATATTTTAGAAATTTAATTTCAAAATTTAATTACAATAGCAGCATAAACATAAACATAAACAAAATTTATATTGTTTTGTAGTTGAACACAATCATTAGATTAAATTGTATGGTACAATTTAAGATTATCTGCATATAGCAACACCTTGCTTTTTAAATTTAAATTGACTAATCTTTGTTAACAGTCGATAGAATGATCGATCTTATCGAATGCCTTGGTAAGATCCGTATATTTGACATCTAACTGTTTATCAGCATCCATATGTTCGGAAATATCTTGCGTAATATCGATTAAATTCGTACATGTCGATCTTTTTGTCATAAAGCCATGTTCCGAAATAACGATGTCACTTTGTACTTGACACTTTATATGTTCAAAAAGATTTCCTTCAAATACCTTGGCGAAATTGCTCAGAATAGCTAAAGGAAGATAGTTTTCGATAATGTCAGTTTGACCTGATTTAAAGACGGAGCATACCCGCACATTTTTCAGTTTGTCAGGATACACGCCAGAACTTAAAATCAATTTAAATATATGGTGGAGTGGCTTACTTAATGTATAAGCAGCATCTTTTAAAATAAGCGCAGTATGATATCCACTTCAGATGTCAATTTCGGTTTCAATTTACGCAAATTTTTCTCTACGTCATCAATACTGATATTAAGGTCACCGAAATGCTTTTTGATATGCTCACATTGTTGTCGAACTACTGAGTTAGCTAGTGGATATGACTTACTGATCTGTGAATGCCTTTGAAATTTCATAGGAGTCAGATATTATTTTATCGCCATATTTCATGATTCACATCACTTTCACGTGAGAAGACCATGCCCTCAAATCGCTCGTGCAAAATATCCAAATATGGTATGAGCAGTGTGGCATGTAGCGCCGTTCAGTTGAAACCACATGTCGTTGCGTTGGTGTCCATATCACCAAATTCAGTTAAACCTATGGTCTGAGGAATAACGGCGACGTTTTCGGCAGATCATTGTTTACTGAACAAGTGAACTCAAATTTATCCAACACATTGGACAATCGCGAAGCGCGCCAAATTTTGCCCGAACAGAACACTCATTTTAATAAAACAATTTTATGATTAGTACGGGTTATTGAAAGCTATATCCATCCATAGCGATTTGACAAAACAAACTGAATAAATGAAAGTTAGTTTAACAGATGTAGCTTCAATAATATGGCCACTATCTACTGTCAATGTTCAGAAGTCGCCATTGAAAGGCTCCTTAAATTTGTGAATGATTATATACATTTTATTACACCTGTATGGTTAGAGGACTTTCTAGATATTTCTATGAAGTAATAGAAATCAATTATGGTTGCTTCTATAATAATAATAATAATAATAATAATAATAATAATAATCTTTATTGGTGCCATTACACTAAGTATTACACAAGTCAAACATTTGTATTACAATAATTATAAAATAAGCACATGTTTAATTTTAAATGTCAAATATTATATAGTATACAAATTGGGATGAGTTTAGACATAAAGCTAATGTTAATTGTATCAATAAAATTATGTAATGTTTCAGAAAACAAATATTTAACACAGATATATAAAACAAATTATGATATTTTTACAAAATACATAATAAATAACATCTAGTTGTATAGATAAAATTTTAAAATGTTTACACAAAACAGAAACATTCACAGTTACAGTATATAAGTTAATAAATAAATAAAATTTACTAAAACAAAAATTAAAAGGCATAATAAGAATATTAGATACCATATGTTGTCAAAGTGAACTAAATACTAATTACTGTACTTTGATGCAGAATAATTGTCAAGATGAATTTTTCAAACAAATAGTTATGTGTTCCGTATGTCAAAATTATCTTTTAAAATTTCATCAATATTGTAAAACACCTTCTGTAAAAGATATGCTTTAATTTTGTTTTTAAATTCTTTTTGTTTAAGAGATTTGAGTTTATTGTACACGTTTGGACCGTAATAATTTACGCCATTTCTGGATTTTGTCAAACGTGAGCGGCAGCGATATATATTAGTATTATTACGAGTCTCATAAGCATGTACATTGTTGTGTATGAGATAGCTTTTAATATTTTTATGGACATATGTTAAACATTTCAATATATACAAAGAAGGTAGCTTTAATATCTCCAGATTTTTGAATGCTTCTTTACAATCTTCTCTATATGTCATGCCAGATACTACCCTAATTGTCCCCAAGTTATTATACCGTAACTTATATAAGACTCACACATGGCAAAATATACAGACCTCAGGCCAGACTTACCGATGCAATTAGAAAGTTGTCTTAGCAAATATATATTTCTAGATATTTTGGATGCCATCTCATCACCGTGCGTATTCCAAGATAGTTTATTGTCTAAATAAAATCCTAAAAAATTAGTATTAAATTGATTGGTAGTCGGAGTTTTTAAGGAAAATGTGAGATGGATTGACTTTTCACTATTTAAAGTCAGTTTGTTTGTAGCGAACCACATAGGTGCATGACTTTCACAAAGTTTATTTAGATCCAAGGCCGACTGTAAAACTAAGGATTTGTTCATGACACTAGTATCATCTGCATAAAGGAACAAATTACTTTCAGTTATTGAGTACGGTAAGTCATTGATGTAGATTAAAAACATAAGTGGTCCAAGGATAGATCCTTGTGGCACACCATACATTAAGTCTACTTCTTCTGATACTTGTTGGTTTAATACTGTAATTTGTTTCCTTTCCGTCAAGTAAGAATTAATAAGCCGGCAGCTATTGGGGTGAAAATTGTAGAAATATAATTTTCGCACTAGAATATCACGACAAACGCAGTCGAACGCTCTGCTGAGATCCAAAAATGAGGTAGTGGTGTACATACCTGCCTCAAATCCTTGAAGGACTTCATCGACAAACGCATTAAGAGCATCCACCGTGGATAGACCAGCGCGAAAACCATATTGTTTATTTGTTATTAGGTTTTCTGTTTCCATAAAATTTATTATTTGCCAATATACAACTTTTTCGTAGACTTTTGATATTATAGGTAATATAGAAATAGGCCTGTAATTTTTTACATTCGATTTGTCCCTCTTTTTATAGATCGGTATCACTCGAGCCTTTTTTAAAGATTTTGGAAATATATTATTACGGATACACACATTTATAAGTTTTGTTAATGGAATGACAAATATATCTATTATCTGTTTAAGTAAAGTCGATGTCATTCCATAAATATCACGGCTTTTGGAGGGTTTAAGTTTTTTTACTATATTTCTTACCTCGATGTAAGTGGTTTCTTTAAATGAGAAATATGGCGGACATTTATCAAGAGAAGACTTAACCATCAGCATAATGGGGTCTTCGTTTATTTGAGGTAGGTCATCAGCAAGAGTTTTAGCTACATTGGCAAAATATTGGTTAAAATTATCGGGTTCTACATCACAGGATTCATTGTATTTAGTATTATTTCGATTACTGTTAACTACTTTCCATAATGCTTTAGCACTTTTCGCAGCGTTATTAATAAATGATTCATTCGCAGATATTTTAGCGGTTTTTAGGGCCTCTTTGTATTTTCGGAGGTAAGCATAATAATTAGATTTAAAGCTAGTGTTTTGTTTATATGCTTCTTTTAATAGATTCAGAATTTCTCGCATTTCACGTAAACTGGAATTATACCATTTTATTGAAGATTTATTTCTACTAACAGTTCTCTTTACAGGAAAACTTGTCATATAATATTCACTCAAAATGTTTGTGAAATAGTCGAAACGATCTTCAGGAGAAATAAATGTATCATCAATAAAACTCCAGTCAGTCGAGTCCAACAATGTATAAAGTTGATTTATACCAGATTGAGTAATCGGTCGCATAGTTGTCGTTTTTACAGTTCTGATGGTGGCTTTAATTTTTAGATTGACATGAATCCCAATATGATCAGATAATCCAGAGTCACAGGCTTTAGTAGAGATATATTTCGGCTCAATATTTGTAAATACATTATCTAGACAATGATTCATTCTCATGTTAAAATTTACAGTGCTAAACAAACCGTAAGTAGATAGTAAGTCGCATAATTGTATGGCTTTAGATTCTTGAGTGTTAAATAAAACATTAAAATCGCCACCAAGTAATATTTGATATTTAGTATCGATTGCATCTAACATTGCTGCTATTATTGATATAAAAATATTAAAATCTCCATCTGGAGATCTATATATACAGATAGTAATTATATCGTGCATGGGTAGAAGCGATGCAGATATCTCGCAGTGTTTTTCTTGAGATAGATTATTAATATCTTCTAAATTTTTAATTATTATTTTATTACGTTGAGAAAGCTGCATTGTTCCCCCCGTGCTTATATTGAGTATTTAAAAAATACAAATTTAACTCCGAAACACTAACACAATTATAATCACATTCTCTCTTGGTTTCGTCCGGGCCGTTTAAAAATATAACGACTAACTATGATACCTTCCGACCAGTTAGTTGGATTTGTGATTATGTCATGGTATTTAAAGTCGGTGCCGATTTTGTAGGCATTTATTGTCGAATTTATTTTTACTTGTTCGCATACAAAATCTGGGGTTTTAATTAAATTATGTATATGTTCCTTCATATCTTGAAGCGATACTTCCTGGCTCACACGCTTTACAAAAATCCATGTCTTTGTACGCTCCGCCAGTATTTTAGTTGATTGCGGCTTGGCTATTCCCACAATTTGATTTATTTTTTTTATTTGCAGTAGTTCTTTTAGTATCCTCAAAAATATCTGTGTTTTGTTTATTTACGTGGTTACTTATATTATTTGTTTGATTAGGGCTTTTAATTATATTTTTATTAATCGGGACAGATGGTGAATTATTCGCCGTCGTTCTAGTTTTAATACTAAAATTTAATTCCGTATTTAATTTCGGATTCTCGTCAATTTTTTTCTTGATTATTTTTGAATTACTCATTTTACCTGCTGCACTATCAGCGATTCGTCGAGCTGGAGTCATTGATCGATTTGAATTATCAACTGCATCCTCTGTTTGTTCACCTTGATGGGAAGATCCAGGCTCGGAACCATTAATTGTAGAAATTTTTATGGTTTTATTCATATTGTTGTTCAGAGATGGCAGATCCTTGTCAATATTTAACGATTTTTCTAATATTTTGAGGCTAACCTTTAGGATGTCAATTTTATCCCTTAAGTCTTCAATATACTCGTTTTTAAGCTGAATAATATGTTTGAGATAGCTCACTTCATCGACACATTGAGCCTCTTTCGGAAGTAGATTTTCAGTTATAACTTCTTTTAAGGTTATATTGTTGCAACAACGGATGGCTCCTTTATCGTCCACATTTGCACCAAATATTTTTAATAAACAATTGGGATGATAGTTTCTGGAGCACTCACAACAAGTTACATAGGTTTTTACAATCACCGAACATGATTTCCACACTATTACTTCACTTTTATTGCTAGTAGGCGCCATTGTTTATTTAATTTATCCTTTAGGTCTGGAATCAAATATGGATTGATTTTTTTAAACTCTTTATAATAATTAAAATTATCACTTTAAGTTGGTAGCCAAGTAACATCACCACGTCTTGAAATAATACTTCCAGGAAATGTTTCCTTTAATAATGTAATTGTTTAATTGTTCAAATTTCTTTTTGTCAGAATCAAGTTTAGTTTGTGAGTACTTATTTCTTAGACATTTTTTGAGTTTGATCTGATTTTTAATATTACGGTTTATCCACGGTGCATAACTGTTTTTACTCCTAACGTCATTAGATTTTGATATAGGATCATGGCGATTAAATAATTTATACATTTCTTCGTATAGTAAATTACAAGCAGAATATACCTTACGACGCTGATAAAGGTCAGATCAATTTATTTGGCACAATTCGCTATTAAGGACGCGAAAGTTACAGCGTTTAAAATTATACCTCCGTGAACCAACATTATTAAATTTTGACGACGACACATCTAAGGAAGAAACGTGAAATAATAGTGTGGGATGATGATTACCTTCATTTACTTGGGAGTCGGTACACCTCTCGATTTCTGCAGTAAGACCAGAGGATATTATAACAAGATCAAGTATTCTTGCGAATTTATTCGGAATTTGATTGTATTGTGAAAACTCGTTGAAATCCAAGAAAGCATTGAGACAATCCGAGGTCCGAAGCTACTCGGTGAAATCCAATACGTGTATGATATTATCAATATTATATACCCAATTTAAAGATATAACTTGAACATAACGTGAACAATCCAGTGTTCTTGAAAATTTGTTTGAAGAGTACTCCGGAATGTTAAAATCACCAAGTATAATAATTTCTTGATTTTGCCTCTATGGAAATTGATTCTCAATACATTAAAAAATCCTAATATATTCATTAATATCAGTTGAAGGAGCGATATATGCACATATAATAAAAATAATTTTGTTATTAAAAGTTACTTTACATGCGACTAATTCAGTAGAATTCAGATTAGGTATATTCAAGTTAAAAATTTCAGATTTAGCATGAACGGCAATTAAGGCACCTCCTACTTTTTTTGTTACTCTGTCGCCACGATATATAACAATAATGATTCGGAATTGTTTCCAGACCATTTCAATGTGTATAGATGTAATCGGCAGCATAAAAGGGAAAGTGTAGAATTGATTGTGGTATCACTGTACCTATTACTATATGATCTCAAATTAAACTTGTTTCTGTTACAATTATTATTAACCACAAAGGAATAGATTTATTATAGATTTATATACCCCTTTCCCGTAGTAATAATATTTATGTTTGTTTGTCTGAACTTATTGAATTTACTTGTATTAATTTTGAAAATATAGTCATATGAGGTGATTTTAATTTGCCCAACTTTCATCAATATTTTACGACTGGCACGGATGATAAACAAATTTTATCCGACTTTTCTAATTTTTTATACCTCAATAACTTCATACAGCATAATGTGATATTAAATAAAAATAATCTAGTGAGTGAAACCAGCCTGATTTGTAGAATTTGAAGACAATATAGATTGTTAGCAGAAGATATCCACCACTCTGCATTAAATTTTTCCATTGATACTGACTCCATTTCTGTTAATCTTGGTAAGTTGTATAATAAAACGTTAATAAGTGATTGGTCTAAGGTTATAAAATGTACGAATACAGAGGATGCTTGAAGTGAGTTTTATAGTGTTATAATTGGGGCTGTGGATGAATATGTCTCGAAAATAAAATGAATTCGCTATTATATAAAATTCCCACCATGATTCAGTAATTAGACTATTATATGAATAAGGACGAAAGCCATTATTGTAAATTATTTAGTAAATATAAATTAAAGTTCTACCCAATGAAAATTAATTCCCTACGAATGTAGTTGGTGAAACATTTTGGCTGATAATTAACACAGTTTTTAATGTCGGAATACTGCCACAATTGTTTCGTCATACAGTGGCTTTATCAGGCAGATGTCAAGTAATGAAACCAATGGGTGGCGAAACAATTTTTGCAATGTTCCGACATTTTTTTTTTCACCAAGTTACTGCCTCCTCAATCCGGCATTTAATTCCTTATGTAAAAACATTAACTGTTGATTACAGTATACTTATAAAATCTGCAGAGGATTCTATTATATATGATCCCCAATGTTTGAGGCCATTTCTCAACCAAAAGAAAAAAGGCACACGCCTACCTAGTGTTATTCATTGGAATTATATTACATATAATAAGCCGATGGATATAGTTTCTACTTTTCAAGTGTTTTTTAGAAACATACTCCGGTGATTTCTTCAAACATTTATCAACATACCAATACTTCACATCTCGAAGATACTTCTAAAAACGATGTAATTCATGCTTGTAAAAAAACCTAAAAGTAATCTTACTTCAGATCCTGATAATATTCCTGCGTTTTTAGTACAAAATTGTTTGCCATATTTATTTTTACCTCTTTTACATATCTTTATTATGTCACAGCGTACGTCAATATTTCCCAAAGGATGAGAGACATGCAAAGTTACACCTGTCTGTGAATCAGGAAGTAAAGACGATATGAACAACTACTGCCCAAACTCAATAATTAATAATTCTGCCAAAATCTTTGAGGTAATTATTGCATCAATGATCTATGCTCATAGTTACATCACTTTTAAACAACAAGGTTTTGTAAAGAAACGTTCCACAGTGACAAACTTACTGAGTTTCACAGAATTTATTTCCGATAAGCTTGATAGTAAATCACATGTTAATATCATTTACACAGATTTTCGTATATTATTGATTTCTGTTTAATTATTTCATAATTAGTTAGTTTTGGCATACTTAACTCAACTGTGGATTTAATCAAATCATATCTTAGCAATCAAATCAAATAATATTATCGTAAAGGAATACCACCGGGGTCAAACCTAGGCCCTCTTCTTTTTATAAGTTTCATTAACGATATAGTAGTTAATTACAATGATTGGGAAGAGGCGGTCAAGAGGACATCAAGCTGGCCTAATTTTAGGGATGAACCCAATTTACATAGTATTATCATTTTTTAAATTTTGATTTATTACACACACTCACACACACACACACACACACACACACATATATATATATATATATATATATATATATATATATATATATATTTATATACATGCATCCACTTAATTCTAAATTATCAGAGTTTCTTACTAAGCATGCGTTTAAAATTATTACAATTTGAATAAAAAAATTTGAACCAATAGTATGCACTTAAATCATTGACTAATAGAGTTACTCTAAGCGAAATTTGAGTTATATTAATTAATAAAAAATGTATTGTTGCTTCTTAAAACACTTGAGAAACTTGAAGCAATTTATCTAAGGTGTAATAATAAAGATGAAGAAATTATAGAAGAGCTTGGTATATTATGTAATGTGCTTAGGTCAGATTGATCAACGGACCTCAAGGGTATGTATCTTCAAAAGAGTCATTACGAAATCATAGGTATCTTAAAAATGTTTGATATTGTATTTAAATTCAATAGATCGCAAAAACTACTTTTATATATTCTCTCTCAATATCCACCAGATAAGATGATCAGGCAGGGAACACATATTCAAAGTGACATATTACATGTGAACGGTATATAATTTTAAGACATTCATGATCAATCCAAACACTTTTTTTTATCTTTATCGCAGATTGAAATTATGTGATTTCTGAATGTAAGGCGACAATCAAATAAAACAAAAAAAATCTTCAATGGTATCTGTTCTTGCCAAAGAAATCAAGTCCAATAAATACTCAAAATTTATCTTGGTTTTAGTTTTAAAAAATGATATAACGTTATATTTGGAAACATTTAAATTTAGGGGATTAACAAAACACCATGCTAACGTAAATGCATTTTGTAATCTTCTATAGTCTTCAACAGTATACATCACTTGATACAATTTAAGATCATCTGCGTACGTCAGGCATTCCCCAAAACTATTTTATCCACGAGATCGTTAATAAATAATAAAAATAAAATAGTGCCAATTTGAGTGCCTTGAGGAATCTATGACGTAACTGAGATTGGATATGATAGAAAGTTTTTAATTTTAACTTGTTGGATATGATTGGTCAGAAATGAATTTAACGCCGTCAAAATTGTAGTATCTATACGTAGCAATGTATGTTTGCAAAGAAATATCAAATGGTCCGATGGGCTCGCATAACCCCACAAGCGCCTACTCGAGTGTCAGCGCAGTATCTGAAAGCTCAGAGCCTGCCTGCCGATTGACGAGACACTCGTCTCTAGAAACCATCGATACCAATATCACCAACGCCGATGAATTCCACAATAGGCACAATAGGCACTCAAAATATTTATTTTATTATTTATTTATTTATTTAGATCTTTGATTATCTTTCTTAAAAAATACATATAGAAAAAATAATTACGAAAAATAGAACAAAGTAAGCGCATACGGACATTTAAAAATGTTTTTTTCATTAAAACCCTTTTTGTACCTTGATTTTGAGGAAATAGGTATTGGCCTTCATACCCAGAAACTTTTAAATCGGTTTATTCGTCCCCAATTTACGTGGAAATTATTGGAAATTAACGTTAGCATAACATATGTATTAAGATAAAATGAACAGAAATACTTAGAAGCGCAAATAAATTTCATCACTATCACGTTTATAGATTGCAGGCAAATACAAAAACCACCGATGTAATAAAGCATTTGAACGAAGCAGGAATAAGCAACGTTAGGTGCGGACAACTCAATTCAAAATACCCAGAGGATTATGCATCTCAGTACCGATGAAATATTCTACAAAAATTCTTGATTCAGAGATCTGGCCTAAGAAATAGGCATAAATAATTTTTTGTTCTAGAAAAATAAACTGCCGGCAAACCTGCAGTAGGTAACACTAAAATAAAAGCTTTCTTTGTAAATATACAGTCTATAAAAAATAAAATAAATGAAACGGAAGCATTTTTTGAAACATTAAAGAAGATATAGACGTATTGTATTTCACGGAACACTGGCTGTAGGAAGTAGAAGTAGTAAATCTAGTCATAGGTCCTTATAAAATTAACAGTTTTCGCGCGGACAACGAAGCCGCAAGAGGGTGTAATAATTCTAACTAGACCAGATTGTGGCACATTACCAATTCAAAATGATTAATCAAGAATCCATAGAAGGTGTTTGTGTATTTGCAGGAATTGAATATCAACATTTGAAACTATTTGTAATTGTACGTTGTCGTGTGCCAGGTACCAATATCAATAACTTTTTAACAAAAATGGGTAATATTGTAATAAATATCAAAACAAAAAAAATGTAATATTTGGCGACCTTAAAGAATATTTTGATGTTGAAGATGATAATAATTCAAAAGCAATGAATGACTTATTTTGATTTCTCAATGAATGTGTAACTTCTTTGTAAATGTCCCATACAAACTATACATCTATTGGAGATCCATTAATTTATTTATCGGTAATACCGCAACCGTTTTAACAATTTAGTTTTAATAATATCTGTACAGAAGATGTTACGAATGTCATAAATAATCTAAAAAATTCAAAATGATTACACTAGTCTAGATGTTGAAATAAATAAATCAATTATTCGTTACATAGCGGGTCCTCTAGCTTAATTTAATTAACCACTGCTTTCAACAGAACTACTTTCCATATAGCCCAAAAATTGCTAAAATAATTCCCATTGAAAAGAAACCAGACATTAAAGATTTATGTGATCTAAGACCAATTGCAATTCTAAATTATAGAAAAACTAATGTCAATACAAATGTACATATTCAGGCAAAACAGTCTATTTACAGATAATTTGGTTTCGCCAGAATCGGGACACAATTAGTGCGTTACAAAAAATCATTGAATACACACTAAATTGTTTTGAAGAAGGAAAGTTCAGTATCACTCTTATCTATCATTTAAATAAAGCTTTCGACACGGTTCAGCATAATATATTAATAGTAAAATTAAAACACTACAACTTTAGCCTCAATGCCATAAAAATGATGGAATCTAATTTTGCCAGCAGATCACAAATTGTTGAATGGGAAGACAGTCATGAATTCTTAATACACGTATTGGTGTTCCTCAAGGGTCTATACTGGGACCCTTATTATTTATTATATACATTAATGCTTTGCCATCTGCAATAGAAAGCAATTTAGAAGTTATATTTGCAGACGACACTTTATTCTCCTCTAATGATATGGTCTTCGAGAAGGCATTACAGAAAACCAAAAGCACAAATTTAAAAGCAACAACGTGGTTTGAATTAAATACATTATTGTTAAACTTAGAAAAAAAAAACCAAATTGTTTTCTTCTTAAAAAAAGAGGGAAGAAATGGTTAGCAGATCAATTAGATTCCTGGGATTACATATAAACACCAATTATAATTGGAAACACATACCAACTTCTTAGCTAAACAAATAGGTTTAAATGTATTTATATTCCGAATGCTTTCTTCTGAAGTTTCTTGTTCTATTTTGGAAACTCTATGCCGCAGCAAAAATTTTTATGGCTTAATTTTATGGAGACATTCAAATTGATCCACCAAAATAATCGTTTCTTTACATAGGCCAGCAATTAGAAAATTGGATAACTGTAAATACAGAAAAGATTGTAGGAGCCTTTTTATAAAATTTAAAATGATGACATTTTGAATGGCAATTATTTATACATTGTGCTTTTACAAGTTGGTGAATAGCAGTACTTCTTCAAGGTGACTATACTAGTGAAGCATATTTTAGATAGAATAAAACAAATTTTAAGTACAGGGATTTTATTTTGGTAGCCATAATAGCATTTGTATTAATAAAAACTAAAAGTATCAGAGAATTATTGCATGAATAAAAAATATTCTTGTTATACATAAGCCTAATTTATTTTTCTGGTATGCTATAATAGGTGATGTTTAATGTTATAGTTAAAGCATCTATATTGAACTTGTTTATAAATTTAAGATTAATTTAAGATAATTTTCCTGACACCATTATGTAATACAGTTAAGTTATCCTAAAGGGCCAATTGATCTACAGATTTAACTCTTTAACCCTACTTATGCAACCGAAACAAAACAATTTAGCCATGAAAATGAATGTTATTTCGACATTTAACTTTAACATTCATTTTCATGGCTAAATTGTTTTGTTTCGGTTGCATAAGTAGGGTTAAAGAGTTAAATCTGTAGATGTTAAGCAGTGTTGTTACTTTCCCTATACACGTAGTATATAGGGGGAGTATTGTTTTCGTGATTTTTTTTTCAAAAATTTTTTTTGCGGAAATATCCGTTTTGGGGTCTCCTGAACCCAAAACACTAATTTCTGGAAAAAAAAATATGTGTCTGTGTGTGTGTGTGTGTGTGTGTGTGTGTGTGTCTGTCTGTCTGTCTGTCTGTCTGTCTGTCTGTCTGTCGGTGGGTGCTGTATCTCAAAAACGAATGATCCGAGTGGCATGAAACTTTAAACATAAGGTTTTATTGTTAAAAACTCGATCTGAAAAGCTTTTGGTAAACATTCATAAACCGGAAGTGGTTGTTTACTTGAGGCGTTTTTTTGTTTTTTCGTGATATTTTTCTAAATATGAAAATTTTTAAAAAACTGTTCAAACAAAAGTTAAAAGGAATGAAAAACTGAACAACTTTTATTCGAACATGTTTTTTATAAAATTTTAAACATTCGAGGAAAAAAATAAAAATTGAGAATTTTGACATTTTTTGACAATTGCTAATAAACTATTAGAGTTACATGAAACTTGTATTAGAGATAATTGTAAAGAATTAAAAACTGAACAAATTATTAAGAATAGCCTTTTTGCGTAAACCTCATAGTTTTCGAGAAAAATATAGGGAAAGTACTATGATGGCCACATCACCATTTTTGTAATTATATAAATTATTATTAATATAAATTACAATAAATTAATGTGGTAAGAAACATGGTAAATGTTTTATTAGATGCCTATAAAATAATTTACATTATATTAGTGTAAAGATTTTAGCATATTAAGACACGAAAACATTATTATTGCCACTAACTTTTAATTAAGTTTTATGTAAGAAGATTTATAAATATTAATTTTTTCTTATCATATTTAAAAATAAAAACCTTTTTCTATTATTACTAATTAGACTATTTTACGCAATGGTCCATGTAAAACGTAGATTAATCAAATTGTTTTTAATTAAATGCACTACTTGTATAAACTATTTCCATTATTAATACTTTCTATTATTTTAGCATAAACCAAGTTTTACATAGATCGAAATGGATTTGTAAAAAAACTGTAAGTTTAATCTACGGCATTTTCGTATATTTGAAACGACAATGAAATCTGTAATTTAGAATTTTGAGAATTGTTTTTAAAAATGATATAATTTGCATTGTGTTTTCATATAGTTGTTAATTAATTTTTATTTATTTTTAACAAGGTCTACGAGTTTATAATAAATTAATAATCTTTTAAAAGCGAAAGCTCCTTTAAAGTGTTGTACGATTGTACGTAAAGTTTATTATTAGCGACTCAAGAATTGGTCAATTAAAATTTGTCAATAGATGTGAATGAAAGTGGGGTCGGTAATTGGCAGATTTTATTAAAGGTATTTTATAATGAGTGCTCGCTAACCGTTCATAAATGCATGAAGGGTTGGAAAGGGATGGGCGCTAAAGGATGCAGTCCTATTAGTGCAGAGACTGAAGTTGCAGACAAAATACACTATAAGTAGGGTATAGTCACTGTTAGATTATTATAGCATTCATTAGAGTTTGCTAATTACTCCTTGCTTTAATGAATAAGCTCTAATGAACCACTTTCTGTTAATTAAAGGGAGCGCCTGAGACACTGGCAACTAAACGAAACTTGGCAGAAAACTGTAAAATAAATAGTCGCACACACTGGCATATTCAAAAATAAAAGTAGCGAATTGCGAATTTATCCGCTTGGACCACTAGGCATTTTCATATAAAGAATGCAGAAATGCCAGGAAAATTGTGGAAACATAAGGGTCATTAGTATAATTTATTTTGTCGATGGAAAAATGGGAAGTACATTCAGAATTTATGTAGTCATGTATTTCTTAACGAGTTTTCGTATTCAGTTCGTCAGGTTATTCGTCCTCGACGGGGTTTGATGTAAAAGTAAGCACAGGACGATATACAGTCCACTCTGTCCATTTGCTTAGCCACGACATACGCTTTACCTAATTCTTATGCATCCGAGAGGGACGGTTGATTGCGAACGGAAGCCAGCACGGCCGACCCACATGAAAAGAATGGTCAACCTCATCAAAACATAACGAAGTCTTTTCTCCCGGCCAAATCACATTATAACTAATTGAAGCAGCATAGTAAAAAGAGGCAGGGCTCTTAACATCGAATACCTACTCCAACGTTAAAAGGCCCCAGACCTGAGACCTGCCAACAGAGAAGAGAATAATATATTTTAGTATTTAAGTTTGCACGAATTTCGACCCTACTCACTGACACTAATTAAACGACATCCCAAATCACGTCTCGTCAACCAATTTAACATATCGGCTATGCGCGTGTGTATATATGCTGACTATAGGATGGGAATATTTAATACCAAATTAATCCTAATATCAGATTAGTAGTTAATAGGCTATTGACTACGTAATGATTTGGTCGTCGTCTTATGTATGCATGCCACGGATTAGATTATTTACTATTTTCTTTATATTATATTTGATATTTAAAATATAGTAGTGTTCATAGATATGATTAATTAAATATCTCAGTAAATATTTTTTTCTAAAGATGTTTTTCTATTAAAGTAATATAAAAATAATATATTGTTATAAAATATGTAGTTGTTATTTGTTTAAAAAGCCATATAGCACAATAAGTGTTATTATTATACTTTTAGATAAAAATAAATATTAATATGTAAATGAGTAATTATATTATATGAAATGCATCTGTAAATTGAGTTTGGAGTAAATGCATAAGAACTTCCCATTTTATGTAACACGGAAAAATAAAAAGCTATGTTATTTTTGTAAAACTTGGGTAAATGTATGAAATATCTTAGCAAGAAAACGTAAGTTCTAAAAAAGAACAACACTCTATACGACTAAAATAATAAAAATTATACCGTTAATAAATCATACCATTATGGAGTTTTTTCTTACAATCGCATTTGTTAGAGAGAGATAAACATCTTTATTGAAAATAGTGTTACATTTGATAATTACGACAACAACTACGATGCTGCTTTTCTTCTTTTATAATTGGTTATCGACCGGTGGTCTTTCAGCCCTTGCATCAATTTATTTAATAACAAATTACGAAAGTCGGAATCATACTTTATCTAAGATAATAAAAAAGTTACTTTTAGTAATTTGATACTATTCGATTTTATTAAAAAAATGGTAGTATGAGGCATTCAAATTGCTTTAGTTAAATTTGTTTGATAAAAAAACCAATAGATTAATAAAATTAAGATTATTGGTTGCGCAAAGTTTTTACATCTTTTTGCCATTAACATTTGGCGGTTTATATTCTTCCCTTTACAGAACTAATCAACACATTTATGAAACTGTATCAATAATTTATGATAATTCGCTAATCAACACATTTACAAATTTGTACCAACAGTTTATGATAACTCACAGCAAGTTTTAGAAGTATTCCACAAAGTTCTTTACCCTCATGCCTAAAGACTAAGATACCTTATTCTAAAACTGTCCGTTCAATTAATTTATTACTTTTTATGAAACAACTATTCAAAATCGAAGATTTGTATTCAAATGCATTTCAAACGAAAATCTGAGTAAATCATGGCACTTATTGTAAAATTATATATAGGGTATGAGAAAAAGTGATGGATATGTTGTAATCAGATGACATAACTGCACTGAGAAACATGTTTCTGCAGATAGTCATTATTTAACTCATTACGTGACGCGGTTAAAAAACGATAACAGCACAAAAATGTTGTATTTTGTTTTAACTGTTTTTTTTTTAATAGGTAGAATATGATGATATTTTCCTGACACTGCTGCAGCAGGGGCTAGATATAAGAGCCCCTACCTGCAGGTAGTTTACAAAGCTATGTTTTTCTGTGCTAAATTCTAATTAAATAGAAAGAGGCTAGACATATATTTAACCCTAATGCGGGCCAAAGGACACCCGATGAAGCCAAATCAACACAATTAGCCTTACCTAATTTCTCCTAAAAGCCATGAAGAAAATTATACACAACGATTTAAGGAGCGGTGCCCTAGAGGCAAGTACGTTCTATAGGTAGTAGTTTGCTTATCAACCTGGTAAATTCACAGTGAATAGCCTCACAATAGACATAGAAACTTCAATACAGCACAATAAAATTGTAATAGGTATTTTCGTGGATATTTAAGGTGCATTTGACAACACAACCTTCAAAACCATGGAAAAGGGGCCATCAAGAAGGGTATCGACATACCCATAATAAGATGGATTAGGGCCGTACTCGAAAACCGTAGGATCACCTATACCTGCGGTGAGCGAATCAGAATCGGCAATCACAACAAATGGATGGCCGAAAGGCGTGCTTCTATCGCCTCTGCGGTGGTAGATCGTGGTGGATGATCTCGTGATGACATTGGTCAAGGTTATGCCTACGACATAGCAATTGTTACAAGGGGTAAATATGATATTATATCATGCTTAGCCCAACGCACACACAATACCATTGTAAGATGGTATCTGAGGGAAGGCTTTAATGTTAATCCTAACAAAACTGTCGTGGTACCTTTCACTGATCGTAGGAAGCTAAATATCAAAGCTCCCAAAGTAAAATGACAAAAAAATGCACTGTTTGATCACGTGAAATATGTATAAGGAGTATGCATTAATTCATGCGTTTTTTTTTTCGAAAATTAAGGCTTTATTGTGAAAACATGGTTATACACTCAATGATCAAAGTATTGTCCATCGGAAGCTATAACATTTACCCATCTTTCTGGCAATTTGTGGATTCCATCCCAAAAGAACTTCTCCGGCTTGGTGGTGAAGAATGAATCGAGCTAATTTTTGATACCCTATTCTGAAGTGAAGCGTATTCCGGTGAGGGCATTCTGCATTGATCTGAACAAGTAGTAATTAGAAGGGGGTATGTCTGGGCTATAAGGCGGGTGAGGTAGAACTTCCCACCCACTATTTTCCAAATAGTTTTGAACCTGTCTTGAAACATGTGGCCGAGCGTTGTCATGATGGAAAATTATGGATTCGTGTCTGGTTGCATATTCTGGTCGTTTTCCCGCAATCGCTCTCTTCAAACGAATTAATTGTGTTCGGTAGAGGTCCCCTTTGATCGTCTGACCCGAGTTCAACAGCTCATAATACAACACACTCTTCTGATCCCACCAGATACAGAGCATTACCTTCACGCCATGGATATTCGGCTTTGCCGTGGATTTTGATGGCTGGCCAGGCTTCACATAAGATTTCTTGCGCTTGGGGTTAACGTAATGAATCAATTTTTCATCACCAGTAACAATCTGTTGCAAAAATGATTTCTTTTTGTGGGGTTAAAGCAACATTTCCGACATGCAGAATCGGCGTTCGATGTCTCTTGGCTTTAATTCATACGGCACCCAATTTTCAAGCTTTTGGGCAAATCCCGATGCTTTTAAACGTCTCGAAATGGTTGCTTGATCAACTCCCAATGATTTTGCGTTTGGCACGCATCTTCATCAAGCAATGCCTCCAATTCTTCATCTTCAAACCTTTTTGGCTGTCCGGGTCGTTCATCGTCTTCTAAGTTGAAATCGCCACTTTTAAACCGTGCAAACCACTTCTGGCACGTTCTTTCAGCAGGAACATGGTCACCATAAACCTCTACTAAAATACGATGACTTTCGGTAGCACTTTTCTTCATGTTAAAGTAATGAAGAAGAACTCCCCGCAAAAACACTTTTTCTGGCCCAAAGTTTGACATGTTTAAATGAATAGAAAAAAATGTTGTTTACGCTTCAATAAAATTACATATATTGAAAAAGACGCGCAATGACAGTAGCTTTCAAATGAATATAGTTACGGAGGAACACGACGCAAAATAATACTAGTAGCGCCCTTTCTTAGAAAACCGCATGAATTAATGCATACTCCCGATAGGTTTAGCACTAGGTAGGAAACTTAATTGAATAACGCACTTTAAAATAATAATCTGCAAGGCTACAGCGGCACTGTGGATATGCTGTAGGCTCTTTAGCAGATCATGCTGTACTTGATGGTAGTAAGACCTATTAATTAATATGGTTTACTAATATGGTGGGTCAAGAGTAAACAACCAACGGCACAAAAGAAGTTCCCTTGCACGAACAAATCTGAACATAAGTTTAAATGTTTGTTTGATGAGATTTGGGCACTCAAAAATTCTGAATCTGATTAAACCATCTGACGTAATCAAAATTTGAATTTATATCGCGCTTGGAGTGATTATTGACAGTCGCCAAGACAGCATGAACCCAATCAAAAAACTAAAACATAACTCTGTAATCTTTTATTTTTTTAATTTTTTTTTGTAGCCGGGAGGTTTTATAGACGGAGTGTGGGACTGCCCCGTTATAAAATGGGTATACCCACTAAAAACCACCTCCCTATGTCGCCCTACCAACCCACGGAATCGCCGTCAGGCATTATTTCACAGGAGGGTAGGTTGTCGGTCTGCGTCCTTGTTGTGTGTGTGTGTGTATGTGATGAGTGGATGGGTATGTGAATGTGTATGTGTGTGTGTGTGTGTGTGTGTGTGTGTGTGTGTGCAGTGTACGGCTCGGGTACGTGGGGTCACTACTCCCAAATGGCTGTGCACATCAACCACCCCTGCGGGAACTCTGTAATCTAGTAAACAGGTACATCAAAAATGTAAGCGGTCTCCGGCCTATATAAAGGGAATCAGTTTCTCTTGGATAAGGTCGTTTAGTCTTACAGGCTGAAACAATAGCCTTGAAAAGATGTGACCAGATTTTTAAGAAAAAGGGCTACAAAAGGGCACACAACTGTCTGAACACAGACAGCCAGGCTGCCGTTAAAAACCTTAAAATGTACAGCTTCAATTCTAAAACTAATTGGAACTGTAAACAAGCTCTATACCAATTGGTCAAGGGCAGAAAGCTCACTCTAACGTGGATACCAGGCCCTGAAAGTCTACTTGGGAACGGACATGCTGATTTATTTAGTCTTACAGGCTTAAACAATAGCCTTGAAAAGATGCGCCCAGGTTTTTGAGAAAAAGGGCTACAAAGGGGCACACAACTGTCTGAACACAGACAGCCAAGCTGCCGTTAAAAACCTTAAAATGTACAGCTTCAATTCTAAAACTAATTGGAACTGTAAACAAGCTCTGTACTAATTGGTCAAGAGAAAGCTCACTGTAACGTGGATACCAGGCCTTTTAAGTATAATAGGGAACGGACATGCTGATTTATTTGTCAGGGAAGGAGCGACGACTACCATAATCGGACTAAAGCCTGGATGTAAGCTATCAAAAACACATAATAAAGGTGGAAAAAAGGGTCAAAATAGGGTCTTTTATAAACACACCAGATCAAAGGCAACCAGAAAGGTTTATTGACCTATCATCAAACGGAGCTAAACAGCTCTTACCCTTTACTAAAAGCGAGATAAGACTAGTCACTAGCCTCCTTATAGAACATTGCCCAGTGAAGTACTATCTTTATAAGATAAGTGAAGTCGTGATAAGGTTATAACGGATCAGGCCTCCTAAGATTGAGACTTTACCAAGGAAATTGAAATTCTAGGAAGATACTAGTAGTAGAATACTAGTACAATTTTTTTTCCAAGGTCGAAGTGTTCTAAGCCAATCTACAGCCAAACGATCCCATCTAATAAAATATCTCTGGCTTCTTCCCTTTTTCTTCACCTCGAGATTGGCGGATGTATGGTTTCATCTCGGGCTATTATATAATCTAATCTATTGTAGTGGGTTACTGTTAACTTCGTAGTGATTCAACATTTTGCCTAAAATATCATGTAGACAAACGCTCTTCTCAGGGTGAACTTCTTTTTCAAAAACAATTTATTAAGTTGAAAATAAAGTTGGTCCAAAACTAGCATTACTCTATAGTAGTAAAGTAAGTGCTACATTGAAACACTAAAAACGAGATTTGACTACACGTCGAAGGGAATATTTATTGAAGTAATTTGGTATTGTTAGGCAAGCTATGTACGCCATATAGTTACAAAAAAATGTAGAACATTAGATAGTAAAAATACATATTGAAAGAATTATAATTAAAGAGATGCAGTTAACTTCGTTCGTAAATCGGTTGGTGAATTTATTTTTTGTAGTCGGGAGGTTGAAAATCTTTTATAGACAGAGTGTGGGACTCCTTCGAACAGGTACACCCACTAAAAAACCACCTCCCCATGTCGACCTACCACCCCATGGGACCGCCAACTGCATTACTTCCCGGGGGTAGGATGACAGTCAGCGTCCTTCGCAGTCTGTACGTGTGTGTATGGCTCGTGTACGTGGGGTCGCTACTCCCAAATGGCTGTGAACGTCAGCCACCCCAGCGGGAGTTTGGTTGAAGTTCACTTAACCAAACCTTCTTTCATCCAAACTTAATTGTTCTCTTCATCGCCGAATCATAGTAAGCCATTATAGGTCTGAACTTCATATTATTAGCATAAACTGCCTTTATTTAACCAATACAGATCTCTGGTAGACCTAAAGACTTGCTGTATAGGCATTCCTCGATTGAGAAGAATCTTGCTATCAGAAAATATCGGAACATTTTTTGGTAGACTATTACAGACTTTTCGGCCTGAGTGATTTATGCCATTTTAAGGTTTGGGGAGTCTTTAAAGGTCAAGTCTGTTAAGGTTACCTAATTTGGTATCGTGACGATGACATTGACTATGTTTTTCTGCTCATGTGTAAGATACTCCAAAATATAATTGCAGTATCATGTTAATAAAAGCTTGGTTGCATTCTATTCTATAGACAGTAGATGCAAGTATACGAATAGCTCTACAATTTAGAGCAAAGAGTCTCTATATAAAGTTAGAGTGACCCCATGATAGAATTCTATACGTGAGATGGAACAATAATATGCAGATTTAAGGCATATATTGGCAGACAGGTTTCTAGAGATCTAGAGAACTTCGAGACAAGGTACTTACCCAGAATTTTAGCATCACTTAGAATAAAATCTTTTTAAGAAGAATGTTACAGTAATTGACTAATCTGGACTTAATGTTAGTTTAAGAAGTAAAATTGAAAAATAGAATAAAATATGGGTTTTGCATTTGAAAGATGAATATTTAGTTCTGCCAGCAAATATGTATCATTGAATTAATTACGTATTAACTTTTAAAATTGCTACTTAATTTCATTAATATGAACGAAATTCTGATAGATTAATGGATTACAATTTTGAATCGGATATACATTTGTTTAAATTAATTTAGAAATTTTTGCCACATCAATTAAATTTGCAAGAATAGAAAGGAAACCATAGTATAGAATCATCTGAACTGCATATATTTAGTATAAACTGCCTTTATTTAACCAACATATAGATTTATGGTAGACCTAAAGACTTGCTTCCTCGATTGAGAAGAATCTTGCTATCAAAAAATAGCAGAACATTGTTTGGTAGACTATTACAGAGTTTTGGGCCAGAATGATTTATGACATTTTAAGGTTTAGAGTGTAATTTATTTCAAGTTAAAAAATATTTAAATTAGATACTTTTAAGATTTTGGTGATGAATTGTAATTTTTAGTTCCTATTGCAGATTTAAATTTTATAAAGGCTGAACCCTTAAGGTGCATCGCTTCTTAAAGCAAATTTTAAGACATTGTAATGTATAACCTGCATATTCCATATAATTAGATTGTAAAAAAATACTTAATGAAAGGAAACAAAATGGGAGAATGGTTAGACGCTTTTTGGATTCTATCGTTAATATTAATATTGTCAATCAAAAAGACAAAATCATTTTGTTAGGGCGCTATTTAATTGTAGATTATTATTGCTTCATTTCTATGATCCGAATTGTAGACTAAACATATACAGCAGCCTTTAAAAGAAATAATGCTGTTGATAACCTTAAATAAAAATGTGTTTTAATAAACTAAGAAGAGTAAATATTTTACATTTACTAGGGATATTATTTTTATTTAAATCTCCTGTAACATTATCTTCACATATTATTATTACATATTTTGATACAGCTATTTAATCTTAATGGAGGTATTTTAATTTTTAAATAAAAAAATCATCGAGCTTCTATTTTTAGTCGATAGCAAAGATTTTAGTAAAAATTTCGTGCAGTGCAATTAGTTATTAATTCGAAGCTCTATTTATTATCCTTCAATATGAAATTTGTTTTTATTTCTAAATAAAGATAATAAAATTTTTGTTTACTTCTTACTTTTTGAAAAAAAAAATGCAACATACAATTCATTGACTTATTTAATAATGAGAAATAGCTTAAAAGTATTACTGTCATAGCCGTGATTGGGCATTCACTTCCAACTCTAAACAGTGCAACGAGAAGTCAATGAAACGCACAACCCAGACTAGACGGGGGTTAATCGATAAAACCAATTGATTAAGTAGAATTTTAATTACGTAATGCAACAATCGGTAATAACCGTGCTAAATGCAGCTAAGTACTGATTTATTAATCGAAATTTTAATTGAAATAGTTTCGCTCCTTGATTAATTAACAACGCACACCGACGCACAAACACAAGCTCGCGTACACACATACACACACACGTACACACGCAGAGGAAGGAATTATTCATTTCGGGATGTGCGCTGAATGTTAGGGGTGGCGGTTTCGGGGAGGACGTGTATTTTTAATTCAATTTGCCGCTCTCTCTTTTATTATTACGATGGGGTTTTTGTTTTCCTATTTGCATTAGACGATGTGACAAATTGATAATGCGTCCATTACGGAAAACGAAAATTCAAATTGTTTTCGGAATTAATTAATTGTCTGCAACTTAATTAGCTTTTGAATTATAACTATAAATTATAGCGTGACAGATGTAAGCCATTCGAAAATTTACGGCACAAACAGGAAACAACTACGAATAAAGTGTGATTAGTGCGCGCAATTAGAGAAGAATAATATTGGCTCTGTGAATCGATCATCGCTGATTCTTAGAAGTTATTATTATGGACGCTGAGGGCAGAAAAGTGCCGCCGCCGTCGAGACTCTGTTTTAATTGCCATCTTATCTGTAGACGAATATATGGAGTTAATAAAATAAATGAATTATATACTTTCATTATATATTCAACTGACCAAAACCAGAAAATATTGTAAAAGAAAGATGTACATACTAGATCAAAAATGCTGTTTTATAATTCTTAATACGTTTGTAAGAGTTTTTGTTAAAGTTGTAGAGAGGTTAGATATTGCAATTTTTTTTATTAATCCATATTAAATGGACATATTTAAAATCTAGAATATTCTCGGATCAATGCATTTGTTTGGGTTTCAATTGAAATTTAGTGTGGCTAAGTTATATTAATTCATTAAAAAATACTATTCTGAAAATAATGCAACAACAAATAAATGTAAGTGTTTTAGATTTCATTTGAGCGAATTTGATAAATTATGATGGGAATAAATATCTAAATTTCAGAACTTTCTAAAAGTTTAATATTGTTCTAAATATGTATAATTTAAACAAGGCAACATTGATTAAATTAAATTTCAAAAGTGACTTATAAATCATCGAGAAGAACATTTATAAATATAAAAAAGAAATCCTTAAGTAAAAAATATAAATTAATGAAGAAAATCGATGGTATAAACCGCTCCTGCAAAGTAAAAACCCGCCAGTCTTACTCCCTTTCATTTGAAATACAACAAGGTGTCCCTCAAGGCTCCCCCCTTTCACCTATCCTTTATAATTTATACTGTTCAGACATTTTCAACCCCGATCCTGAATTCTTCAATCCAGACTTATACCCACTCCTATTGGCCGACGACACTGCCTTAGTATCGCATGCCCCCACCCTACCATCTGCACTCTCATCCCTCCAATCATCATTAAATTCCCTTGAAATATGGTTCTCCAAGTGGCGTATTGAATTAAATCCCTCAAAATCCAAGCTTCTTATCCGTTTCCACAGAATAACTCCCTCGTCACCCAAAATCAAAATCCGAACATCAGAAGTTTCCCCTTCCCATACTGTTAAATACCTCGGAATATTATTCGACTCCAAATTATCATTTAAACCCCATGCCCTCTCCATTAAATCCAAAATCAAAGCAAGGGCGCGGCATTTCCGAACGCTGACGTATAAAAGTCAAGACATCTCAAAACAAACAGCCGTCAACATTTACAAAGCGATTTGTCGCCCTTTGCTTGAATATAGCTCTATCCTATTTACCAAATGTCGCCCCACAACTCTCCACCACTTCCTTGTAGCAGAAAGATCCGCACTTCGCACACTGACCAAACTCCGCCATCCTAACAACCCACTATACAATCCATCCAACGAAGAGCTATATGAACAAACCCAAATCACTCCGATCTCCCAACGAATATTAGCCATTGCTGAAAAGTTCTCAATTAAACCCCATAATTACAACCTCCTGAATAAATATTGTACTCCTCGCAACCCCAACATCCTACCAAAATACCATTATCCTACAATCACACTACATCAATTCATTTGTTCGCGCTTACGCGCTCGTGTGGTTTCCAAGCAACATAATTTATTTCTCAAAATCGAATGAATTTGTGTTTCGACAATCATTATACACTTGTTGTATTACTCGCGATTATTTCGTTCAACATAAAATACACTTATTTCATTGGTTCAAATATGTATATATAACTGACAACACTATGTTTTCGATTTTGTGCTTCGGCTCTTGATTGGTTTATAAGGTACTGTGTTTTCGATTTTGTATTTCACTTGGCTATTGGCTGTTTCAGTCAATGTGGAAGCATCCCAGGTAGCGTTGATCTTACGAAATGTCAATGTCATCATTTACACTCACGTGTAAAAGTGTTTTTCTACTCCCATAGTAGTAAGTAGGCAATAACGCAATAGTTTGTTGATTAGTAACCATGGCATTATGATACATGCACGTAATGAAGAAAAAACTAGCACGTAATATATTACGTAACCCTTATTATTACGAAACTCAAATCAAGTAGCCTAGACAAATGAATTTGACATTTATCGTTGTTGACATTGACGTTATTTTGATTTAATTATTATTAATATTTCATTTATTCATTGTTAAAATGAGTGAAAGTGACTCCACAGAAGAAATTGTTCTAGCTCCACCAGAAATTAGGCGACTAGCAGAACATACCGCAGCGGATCTTATCCCGGAAAAATCCAAAGAGCGCTATGAAGTGGTTTACGGTAAATTCATGGATTAGCGTATGAATAGTGTTCAGTCTTATTCGGAAAATGTGTTATTAGCCTATTTTGGGTAAATAAGTAAGAAATACAAACCTTCATCTCTTTGGGCCATGTATTCGATGCTGCGAAGTGTTTTAATAATAAACATAACCTCAATATTGCAAAGTATTCCAAATTATAATGAATGGGAGTAGAAAAAGTATAGTACACAACTCGAGTTGTAAGTCACTTACGTACTCGTGGAATTACTGCACTCGCCTAACGGCTCGTGCGCAACTTTTTCCACTCGTACGTAATATATGACTTACAACTCTCGTTATGTAATATACTATTAAAATGAATCCAAAACGGTTTGGAGAAATTAGTTTAAGTGAAATAAAAAACAATGTGGAAGCACAAACGCTCCTAAATGCCGCGCGGTCAAAAAATACGCCTGAAAACAGTTCTCCGAATTTTGTAAAGAAAATATATCAAATGAACAACTTGCTGATATACTCACTGATTGGGCTTTCAATATACGAAAAAACGGATAGAAGTGAGTACAAGAAAATGGCAATAAAAACGATTTGGAATAATATTTACAATAAACAATAAATTATTAAAATTAATGTATATTTTTTACGAAATAATCTTAACAAATAACAGGTGGGCTGAAAAGTTCGTAGGCTAACACATATATGGTTTTATTAGAATTAAATCCATAAGGTTTATAGTAGAACTAACCTTCAAATGACACGTGTATAAATTTGACTGCTATCGGACAATTAGTTCGTGAGATATAGCTTTGTGAGTTAAAAACTTTTGTTAGTGTGAAAAATAGGGAAAAAAAAGAGTTTCGTGTCTTAATAAAGCATTGCTTTATTATGAAAAAAAATACTGTTGAAACCAAAGCTTGGCTTGATGAACATTATTTAGACTCTGCACCAGGAAAATCAACCGTTGAGAAGTGGTTTGCTAAATTTAAACTGGGCGAAATGAGCACCGATGACGGTGCACGCAGTGAACGCCCAAAAGAGGCTGTTACGTTCGAAAATGTGAAAAAAGTTCACAAAATAATAATGAATAGCCGTAAAGTGAAGCTGATCTAGATAGCTGAGATTCTGAAGATATCGAAAGAGCGTGTTGGACATATTGTGCATGAATATTTGGACATGCGAAAGCTGTGTGCAAAGTGAGTGCCGCGCGAGCTCACAATCGATCAAAAACAGCAACGTGTCGATGATTCAGAAGAATGTTTAACGATATTCAACCGCAATAAAAACGAATTTTTCCGTCGATATGTGACAAGGGATGAAACGTGGCTCCATCACTACACTGCATAGTCCAATCGACAGTCAGCTGAGTGGACAGCACTGCAACTGAGGCTTATTTTGAGGCTAAAGAGACTTTGTATTTTAAAAATGGTATCAACAAATTACATGACCGCTATAATCGTTGTATCGCCCTCGAAGGCAACTATGTTGAATAATAAAATAGAATTTTGCAAAAAAAATTTGTTTTACTGTGTTAGCCTACGAACTTTTCAGCCTACCTGTTTCCAAGCAACATAATTTATTTCTCAAAATCGAATGAATTTGTGTTTCGACAATCATTAGGTATACACTTGTTGTATTACTCGCGATTATTTCGTTCAACATAAAATACACTTATTTCATTGGTTCAAATATGTATATATAACTGACAACACTATGTTTTCGATTTTGTGCTTCGGCTCTTGATTGGTTTATAAGGTACTGTGTTTTCGATTTTGTATTTCACTTGGCTATTGGCTGTTTCAATCAATGTGGAAGCATCCCAGGTAGCGTTGATCCTATGAAATGTCAATGTCATCATTTACATTAACGTGTAAAAGTGTTTAAAATGAATCCAAAACGGTTTGGAGAATTTAGTTTAAGTGAAATAAAAAACAATTTGGAA
Source organism: Ontholestes murinus (assembly GCA_963969525.1). Lineage (NCBI taxonomy): Eukaryota > Metazoa > Arthropoda > Insecta > Coleoptera > Staphylinidae > Ontholestes > Ontholestes murinus. The sequence continues at coordinate 32,146,468 of OZ018391.1, forward strand.
GCACAAAAGCCCCACAATGCCACGCGGTCAAAAAATACGTCTGGAAACAGTTCTCCGAATTTTGTAAAGAACGTAATCACTGCCTTGAAGAAAATATATGAAATAAAAAACTTGCTGATATACTTACTGATTGGGTTTTCAATATGCGAAAAAAGGGATACAAGTGAGTACAAGAAAATGGCAATAAAAACGATTTGGAATAATATTCACAATAAACAATAAATTATTAAAATTAATGTATATTTTTTTACGAAATAATCTTAACAAATACAACTCGTGTAAATAACGATTGTCGCAAATTTATTCTCTTTTTCGAAATAAATTATGTGGTTTCCAAGCAACATAATTTATTTCTCAAAATCGAATGAATTTGTGTTTCGACAATCATTATACACTTGTTGTATTACTCGTGAAAATCACCTTTTCCATGATTAATGCAAATGTTACAATTTAAACTGTCATCTTTGACGTGGTAATTAGTTTAACTTTTGAAGAAATAAACTGTCTTCAACTTATACAATAAGTAAAAAAAATAATGTACACAAATTTTTAAAATTAAAATTGAAACATAATTTTGTAACAATAAAAATGAATACCAATAAACTCAAAAAATGAATTATCTCGATAATAGTAATAATTTATAAATGGCGATTTATTTGAGCATATTCTCAACCTCCATTCAAAGCTAAACAAAAACCAAGTCTATCGTAAAAATGTTTGCGTATATTTGAAAGTTGTCTGTTTATTATTCTACTGCTTTGCTCATTAATTTTAATGAATGAAGAAAAGACCGATAATGTGAGATCCCTATAATCCCAACCATACATTTTTAGATTGTAGATATTGGGAATGGCTATCGATAACTAAATGCGGATTATCCGTATCGCAATAACGAAAATTTTGAAGATTTGGCTCTCCGTTGATGATAAATGTTGATTCGTCAGAAAAACAAATACTTTGGAGGAAATTTCTATCTAAATTGGCAATTTCCATGATTGTTTCACAAAAAACATTCTAGAATTCTTATCTATCTCAAACATTTCTTGATGATTAGAGTACTTGTATGATGTATATGTACGCAGATGATACCTCGACCATTTTAAGTCATCCATTAAGTCCTCAACTAGAGATACACTGCAACCTTATTTTAGAGCAATTATCTTCTTGGTTTCATCGTAATATACTCATAATTAACACCACAAAAACTCAGTACATCCGTTTTCATACGAAACAATCTAAACGCGATTTGAACGTTTGTATTAGCATTGATCAAAATACAGTGACACCGATAAAATCCACAAAATTCCTTGGCATATTCATTGATGAAAATCTTGACTGGTCCACTCATTGTAATCAACTAGTAACAACCTTAAATAAGTATTGTTTTCTAATCAGAAATCTTAAACTATACTTAACAATTAATCAGTTCGAAAATGTTTTACTTTGCAACAATTGAATCTCGTTTGAGATAAGGTCTATGTTTGTGGGGTTCATCGAAATCATGGGAAACTGTATTCATTGCACAAAAACGCATTATACGCCTCATCGTAGGCATTAGTCAGCGGACCTCCTGTAAACCATATTTCAGAAAACAACCAAAATATGCATTCCCAAATACAGATTAAATGTTACAAAATACTCACCCTCAATACTCGGCGCTTTGCTTTCCAACAACCTTCCAAATGAAATTAAATCACTACCTAATTTATCAATGTTTAAAAACCAACTATTTACATTTTTGCTTAATAATATGTTTTATAAAATTCAAGAATTTCTAAGTTGTTATTAATATCATAGTATTATATAACCTGTTATTTTTGTACATTCTGTTGACTCTTCCGATATGTAACGCTACTGTATACAGCTATGGAAATAAACTCTTTATTTATTTATTTATTTATTTATTTATTTAAACTTATTCTTCTTTAAAATTTTGAAAGCAGTTGTATGGTGTATACCTATATCATTCGAAATTTGACGACTGCTATTGTTGTGATTAGCAACAGCAGCAGCAATAACATTTATTTCGTTAAAATTATCTTGAATAATCTGTTTTTCTTCCAATAAATTTGAATCACATTTTAAGCAGCGTTGACATGGTTTAAAAACTGATTCATATTTATCTTGGTTTGAAATGATATTATGAATTGTTAATATTGCGGGTACCGGTCGATCCGGATATAAACCGCCAAACAAGCTGCAAATGACGTGCTCACTTTTTCCCGAATAAAACCACTTAAGAAATTGATTTTTTTCACTAATTGTATAAGACATTTTATTTAATTATTCGAAAGTTAAATTAATTATCACATCAAAAATGACAGTTCAAATTGTAACTTTTACTTTAATTCGTTATTTTCGTTCCTCAAAAAAGATTTTGAAGTTAAAAAACTGTCAATTTCAGTAGTATTTTTAATTCTAAATAATTTTGGTCTGTTATGTTTTTGTCCTAAAACAATAAAGGGACCAGGAAATTGCATTAGTTTGATTTTACATGACAAATTCCTATTACCGAGAGAACAGATCAGCATCCGGTATACATTTCGAAATGTATTATGAAGTTAAAGCCTAAGTACGAGGGTAGATTAAAAAGTTTCCGGAATGGGCAAGATGGCGCGCGTATCGTGAAATTGTTATGATGGTTGTCAAGGCTAACCTATTTTAGGTAAGCTGTCAAATTTTCAGACACGTGAAGCAAGTCAGGCACTTTTGCAAAAATGGATAAAAACAAATTTCGTGCAGTCATCAAACATTTCTGGATGGATGGGAAAAAGGCGACGGAGATACGAGATATTTTGCAGAAAGTTCATGGCACCTCCACACCTTCATTTTCGACTATTAGTTTCTGAGTGAGCGAGTTCAAACGTGGCCGTACGAGCACCAAGGATGAACCACGCAGTGGACGTCCAAAGACGGCCACAAATGAAGAAATGGTCGACAAAGTCCATGATCTCGTGTTAGCCGATCGACGAGTGAAGTTGCGCGAAATAGTAGAGACCACGGGCATCTCATATGAACGTGTGCAAAATATCGTGCACGAACATTTGGGCATGAGGAAGCTGTCGGCGCGATGGGTGCCGCGTTTGCTGACTATGGACAACAAGCGAAATCGTGTGACCACTTCGAAAGAGTGTTTGGCCTTGTTAAAGCGTAATCCAACGAATTTTTTTCGACGATTCGTGACCGTGGACGAAACATGGATCCGCCACTACACACCAGAAACCAAGCAGCAGACGAAACAGTGGATTTCTCCAGGCGAATCTGCTTCGAAGAAGGCAAAGACTGTCCCATCGGCTGGAAAGGTCATGGCCACCGTTTTTTGGGATTCGCATGGTGTGATACACATCGACTTTTTGCAGAAGGGAAGAACTATCACGGGACAATACTACAGCGATTTATTGGATCAATTCAACGGCATATTGAAGGAGAAACGGCCTCATTTGCAGCGGGAAAAAGTGCTCTTCCACCACGACAACGCCCCGGCCCATTCATCCCGAATCGCAAATGCTAAATTGGTTGAATTGGGTTACGAGGTGGTGCCGTATCCCCCGTACTCTCCAGACCTGGCCCCGTGCGACTTCTTTTGTTCACAAACATGAAGACTTGGCTCGGAGGTAAGCGCTTTACGTCAAATGAGGAGATCATCGACGCCACTAAAGCTTATTTGAGTTCCCGAAATCATATTTTTCTGAAGGCTTAAAAAAGTTGGAGCACCGCTGGGAAAAGTGTATCGCCCTGCAAGGGTACTATGTTGAAAAATAAAATAAAAACCTGTTTAATTACTGCGTTTTCTTGCCCATTCCGGAAACTTTTCAATCTACCCTCGTATGCTTTAAAAAATGCTTTAAATACTTGTTAAGAATTGAGATCCTAATTAATAGATCAATTAAAATTAATTTTCTAATGCTTAAATCTAGATTTCGTGTGCTAGGAACTCATTATTAATAACAATGTTCATATTGATTATACTCTTGACCAAATCCAAAAAATAAACATCGAATAGATCAACTATCAGAAACTTTGATTTTGTTCTAAATTGATAAATGAAAAGTTAATCAATAAATTTTGGATTCCAGGTTTTAATACATGGTGTTTCAAAACAAAGTATATGTGTAGTGGACCAATTAGATAAAAAAACATCTATCGAAAATTGCTTATAATTTATTAAAGAGAAATTTGAGAATTAATTTTTTTAAAATAACGTCGTGTAAATGTAAACCTATGCGGTTATTTATTGGAACACAGCATTTTGTCATAAATTTTTTATGATGGCTTGGCAGGTAGACTCTGTAATGGCTGCTATTTCGTGATGGATACTTTCTTTCATATGTCAGAAAATTTGATTTATTGGCGCAAACCTTTGATTTGAGATAATCTCACAGGAAAAAGTCTATAGGGATAAAATTACGAGTGCGTGGTGGCAATAAGCCTTTTATGTATGTACAACTTCAGTTTTTGTGCATAGTATGGTGTCATGACGAACTAGGCACGTTTACAGACCTTGACGAAGAGACTGGCTAACACTCTCCGCTTTCTTTGCTGTTATTGATGATCTTAGTTGATCCGATTTTTGTTTTTCCAAAGTTGTTTCGCTCCCTTCAAACTTCTTCACACATGTTCGAAGAAGAGGTATGCCTGACACCTCATTTAAGTGGCTAAAACCTTTGTGGAGTCGCAAAACACAATTTTTATATAATTTTTGCATGCTAAACCGGCGGTTTGCTCTCGAGAAACGGTCCATAGCGACTAAATTTCCAAAAGTAGACTGGAAGACCTCGGGTCGATAGCCACTGATTAGAATAAATTTCAAGTCTGTCACTTCACTGTACATACTCACATACATACTTCATAATTACTAATAATAAAGACGTTTTCTCTCTCTTTACAACAGCTAGACTACCGTTAATACATACCCCTCCCACGCACGCCATGGATTTGCTGCGTTCACACAGGAATCTAAAGAAATATAGATTTTGTTTTGGGTCACCCTGTATATTGTTATATATTAGTTATTATTATTCTAGATAGATTTATCTTCATCAAGTTTAATGTTAATTTTATACTGTTCTAAATTAAGTTTAGATCTGATGAGGAGACATATTAGTTAACTCGAAAATATAAAAAATACATTTACATATACCTTGGAAAAATATTAAGAGAGGTAAATGGTTAATGAAGATTACAATAACACATTTTTGACGATATATCAGTTAAATAACTTTCTTGTCCTTGTCTTTGTCTTCATGGCTATCGACCGTAGGTCTTTTAACCTAGAAATATTAAATTTTTTTTGTCCTCACGAGGTGGTGTCGCTTAGTGTCCCTGCACTGCGGTCTCCGTGCTCCTTTTGTGCGCCTCTGATTGTTTTACTCCTTTTGAACTCCTGTATCTTCTAAGAAGTCTAGGAGTTTCTGCCAGGGGATATTCCTTAGCTGTTCTACAGGAAACATAGGCTTCCCGAGTTTCGCCTTGCGTTCTTGTTTGTATGCTTCGCAAGTGCACAGTAGGTGTTGGGGAGTTTCCTCTTTTTCCAGACACCCACGGCATAGGGGGCTTTTCTCAATGCCCATCCTTGTGCTTGTTCAGGTCACAGTGCCCAGTGACTAGTCCTGTGATTTTTCTTAGTTTCAATCTGCTCAGTCTAGACAGCTTCAGCATGCTGTCAGGTACCGGACCATCTAGGAAGAGTCTCGTATGCCTCATTCCATTTTGGTTTTGCCATGCCTTATTGTGCTCCTCTGCTAACTTGCGTCGGATTATTTCCTTTCGGGTTTCATGGGGTATACCGAAAGCGGGTTCAGGTCCTATGAATTCACCTGCTGCTCCTTGTTTAGCCAGCAAGTCGGCCCCCAAGTGTCCAAAAATTTTTTGGTCCTTGGGTATCCATACTAGCTGTGTTTCTCCTGTTGTCGCCAGTTTGTCCAGTCTATTTATGCAAGTCATGACCAACCTGGAATGCACTATCAGTGAGGCAATATTAATTTAGAAACTCAACTAAAATCTACGAAATTTTTGAAAATTTTGGTTTGAAGTAATTTGTGCTTTTTGATTTAGTTAATTGAAAATAGATAATTTACTACAAATAGTATTTACGTGTGTTATATGTTATTTTTGCATTTTTATTCAATTCAATAAAGCCGTACAATTTAGGAAAAGGTTAATGCTTTTGCAATTTTAAGTATTTTTTTGTCGGATCGAAAATAAGTCTTTAAAACTTATTATCACAAATGAAGTTTACAAACTATATATTCAATTTTCAACAAAGCGTTGACAAGCCTTTCGCTGTGTTGGTAGGATAAACATTTTGAAGATAATTGATTTTAAATAGGTAATTGTGGAGGCCTCTACTTTGTGATACATTTTTATTAATAAATGATTTTAAATACCTCTTTATATATCACACACTTTTATTTTTAATGTGACTATAGTTTCGACAGATATTCTGTCATTTTCAAACTATAGTCACATTAAAAATAAAATTGTGTGATATATAAAAAGGTATTTAAAATCATTTATTAATTGATTTTATAATCTTAGCAGTACTAAACTCAACTAAAGTGAAGTACTACCATCGAGTATGTACAGGACATTATTATGAGAAAACTGAAGAACTTACAGCATCCACCGCAAACGTTGCAAGTTCTTTATCAGGAATTACCGACCACACCCATGAATCGATAACCAATAGAGGACCAACCGATTATTAAAAAAAAATGTTTATTTTTGTTCTTTTTCTTTCAAATTTTCATCAAGCGTTGCGTTTTAATAGTTAAATGTTTGTACAAATTTTATTTAAAAAAATTCTCACATCTTCTTGGTGTTGCGATTTTCTTTCCAAACAGCGATCAATTAATTATTTTAATACTGTAATTTCTTGACTTACATATTTAGTATATTATGACGGTCGTTCAATTAGTAATGCCCTATTTTTTTTAGAAACTATTTATTTAAAAGTGTTAAATTTTGGTGACAATATAGCTACATGCTTCTTCTACACGTACTATTTTTCAACATAGTCTCCATCAACTTGTACGCTCTTACGCCAGCGTGAAACAAGTGCCTGTATTCCTTGCCGGTACCAACTTTTGACCTGTGTGCGAAGCCATGTCTGAATAACGCTCTCATCATCATCGAAGTGTCTTCCACGCAAACTGTCTTTAAGAGGTCCGAAGAGATGGAAGTCTAACGGTGCCAGATCTGGGCTGTATGGTGGACGGGGTAATGTTGTCCAACCCAATTTAGTGAAGTATTCCCGGGTTCTGAGACATGTGAGCGGCGTGCACGATAATGCACGCCGCATTATGGTGCAGAATCAAGGTTTCAGCCGGATTCTTGTCATGCCTAACACGCCGGAAACGTTTCTTGAGTTTATCCAAGGTCTTCACGTATGCTTCGGAAATAATGGTTGTCCTTCTCGGCATCACATCAATAAGAATGACCGATTCACTGTCCCAAAAAACAGTAACCATGACTTTTCCAGCAGAGGGAGTTGACTTTTGACAATTTTTTCGTTCTTGGTGACTGAGGATGGTGCCATTTCATTGACTATCTTTTGGTTTCCGGCTCAAAGTGATGCACCCAGGTTTCATCACCCGTCACAATCCGGGACGTAAACGCTTCCCCCTCACCATCAAACCTCGCCAATAAATCAGATGACATGGCTGTTCTTTGCATCCTGTGTTCTGCTGTGAGACTTCTTGGAACCCATTTTGCGCAAACTTCTGAATATCCGAGAGTCTCGATCATTGCACACACACTTCCACTGCTGACTGACAGCTGTGAGGCCAATTTTGCACTGTGATGCGGCGGTTCGTACGAATAATGATTACCACGCGCCTCACAATGTCTGGAGTGGTGGAACTAACTGGACGCCCGGAACGCGGCAAATCTTGGAGTTGAGTTGTTGGACTTTCTGATGACTTAACCGCACCCGACAGTGCTCCTATCGATAGCACAATCTCCATACACTGCACACAAAAGTTTACAGATATTACCCACAGTTTCTTTCTCTGCAATCAAGAACTCAATCACTGTTCCCTGTTTGTAACGTGGATCACTAACAGGCACCATTTTAAAAATTCACTATAGCTCTGCCATCGGTTGGAATGATTTGAAACTTCGTCCACCGGGAAGAGAAACACTGAACTTGATGTACCTAGAAGTACAACTTTCAGTTTTTCCTCATTGTGGAGAAAAAAATATGGGGCATTACTTATTGAAAGACCCTCGTAGCGTCATCTGTAAATAATTTCTAATAAATATTTCTTATAATTAATTATTCCGATATAAAAACATTACCAAGGTTAGTATCCTAAAATCTTTAAAATACTAATTCCTAAAAGATAAACATGTAAAGTAACTTAAATTCAGAGAACTTTACCGATAATTCGCTGTTTTAATTCATGAACCAAACCTGCATATTTGTATATCAAAATAATAAAAAAAAACCTTAATCAAAGTGAGGCATTCCATAAATCCACTTTACAATTCTTTAAATTTTTCTCAAATTTACTTGGTTTTGGAATTAAAGCTTCTAATAACTTTACTTTTCAAATATCCTTTCCCAGAAATCTAAATCCCAATCGTTATTGTAAATTATTGGAATTATTATGTAAGGTGACACTTTTATTAATATTTTGTAAAATCGAGTAATCAAACTGGACTCATCAATCATTTAAACTATTTTTATTATCTAAACGGTATTTTCTTTCTAAGCAGTTAAAAATATATTGGGAAGTCATTTGTTTTCCAACCAATACGTGGCAACACTTTTAATCAACTATTTCTAGTTTAATTACCTAATCTAAATACCATTTGATAAAAGACACTTCAATTGTCATTAAAAAATAAGTCAATCGATTCAGTAGTCGTCGTAAAGCAGTATGTTTTACTGCTTTTCTTCCGAAAAGGGAAAAATGCAACACAAGCCTATAAAAAGTTATGTAGGGCAAGTATTGCTTAACAATACGCCAGTACCAGAATTGGTTTTCAACATATTTAACATTTCTCAAACGACCGTGAAATGACATTTACATAAGTTGGGATATGTTAGTAAACTCAATATTTGGGTTCCACATAACCAGAAAGAGATGCATTTAGCAAAGTAGATAAATGTTTGCGACTAGCTATTGAAAAACAATGAAAATGATCCATTTCTCAAACGTATTATCACTGGTGACGGGGAATGGGTACGATTTTGCGATAATGTCGTGCAAAAACGGCATGGTACAAGCCCGGCAAACAAGGTGTAGCCTGTTTTAAAGCAAGTATCCACCAAAAGGTTTTCTATTTAGACATTGCTTTGTGGGTTTCGTTACTGCTATGGACAGATTTAAATTTGTAGGCATAAATTGTAAATCGCTACTTATATTACTGCAGTTAGCGAAACCCAGCTAGACAAACGTATCTCAGATGGCCAATGCCATTAATGGATATAGACAAGTTCACAGCTCAATTGCCATCGCAGATTTTCGTTTGTTATGATTGAAATCAGAGATTAACATTTTGCTTTTAACTCGAAAACGGCCACTGTTATCAAAATTTTCAGAGTTATAAAAGTTTCTAAAATAAATATTGTATTAAAATTTGATAGAATAAATGTAGATTTATAAGAAATCAAAAAAGTTCCGAGTAAATAAACTTTAGGAAATGGCCATTTGAAGACTTTTATAATATTTTTTTAGGAATCATCATCATTTTCATTCTAGTATGTGTGGTTAATTTTATTCCCCGAGTCACGAAAACGCCCTGTATAAAGCACAGTGATCTAAACTGAGCAACTACAGACCTAATTTTCAATTCATCAAGTTACTTTTATTTTGATTACTTTAGACGTTTTTAGATATTTTTTTTAAATTTGATAGAAGTAGCTTTTAGTAATCTAATTCCATGCGCTGATATTTTTCTGTGTTGGGGATTTTAATTTGAACCTCCTTGATGTTAATAATAATTATGTGCATTTCTTTGATCACCCAAACAAGTTATTGATACGCCTACTAGAGTAACTACATTTATACTTATTGATTGACCTATTACTAATAGTAATTTCTAGGTCGCAGTTCACGAGAGGGTAACACATCTCACTAGGACCCTACATAACCTATAACCTATAATAGTAATTTCTAAACTCATCTTTCCTCTTGTAACTTTTAAATTTACTTACCCTCTAGCTATTATTGATGATAAAATTTACTATTTCTCTGCGACGCCTTTGGACTTATTTGACCCCAATGCATCTTTAAAGATACAACATTTAAAAAAGTCAATGGCTTACAAATAGTTTCTAAATGAATAGACCATCAAAATAATGCCTTAAATAGATTTAAAAGAACAGGTAATCCAAATAATTGGAACTATTATAAATCATTTCGTAAATTAAAGACGTCTATTAATAAAGGAAAAAAAAAATAAAATTATTTTGTTATTGCTCTGGCGTTGATTCACTTAATGTACTCGTTAAGAGTTTAATTACTTTACCTCAACACAAATCAGCTGTTACACAAAAATCATTATCATTCCAAATTTCTAAAGTGTACAACAAGGTACCTCTCTAGCGTGTAAAGTAAAATGTGTCTTATTTTTTCGAAACACTATGACAAACGCCTAAACAATATTTGATTTGTATTGGTCTGAATTAAGTAAATACAAGAGATTTTGACTTTATACTTAATATTTACTGAATAGCATTACCCATTATTGTAAAATTACTAACACTCGACTTTATACTATACTCGCTCTCTAATTTTTGTTTATAAACTTTTACAATGGTTTAGTTTAAAATCAGTGATAGCTTCCTAGCTAAAAACAGAACTGCGCCATTAGATTTCAAATAGCTATTTACGTTTTTATAATTTATGTTAATTTGTACCGCATTTGTTTAAAACAAAGTTTATTGATATTATTATTAATTTTGGTTAAATTATATTATACAAAAATATCATTTCCCCATAAATAATTTTTTATATTTTGTTTTATACTCGAACGAGAGGTCCGTAGGGTGGTTAAATGTTACCATTTTTATGCCGAGATGTAGAGGCGGAGTTAATTGGGGTGAGTGTGTTTGGAAATTTGAGTATTTTTAAGAGAGTTGATTCGTGCCGGCCGTTGATTTTGATTGACATTGACGTTTCATGCCACCTGTCAATTTGGGTGCGTATTAAAGCCGTCGGGACAGAAAACCAATTTTCTGGGAGTATCTCATTTCGCTTTGTGTATGAGGAAAAAGCCGAACGGCACATCTTATTAATTATTTAGACCCCACTTCTAATGTCCATATTCAGGATGTTGAAGTTTAATTTTCTATAATGGATGCCATCATTGTCGATGGTTATACTGTATATGCATACATTTTTCATTTAAATCTCCAAAGTTGAAATATTATAATATGCGTTATTATTTTATAAAAAGATAAATTGTCTGCAGATTAAAAAGAGATTAGCGTTATTATACAATTAGATTCACACTATTATGTCACATGAATTCGGGTGGTCTTATTGCAGCAACAACAGCAGTAGCGACAAAAGGCTATATATAACAAGAAGTGAACGGAATTTATTTCATAGAGAATTACCTGTTATTGCGTGCAGGTCGTGTAATAAATTATACTTCGGTTATTATTATTTTTGAAATGAACGAAACGAATCGTCACAGGTGAAAAGCATTCGTTGGAAATGAATCACCTCGACTAATTAAGTAAAGAATGTCCCTCCCAGGAAAATCAATCGCGCCGGGCAACAAAACAACGTTTTAGAAGATTACTGTTCGGAATCGATTATATTAGCTAATAGTCAGCGCGATTACACTTATGTAATGACATTTGTACAGTTGTAATTCCATTACCTGCACTGTAAATCTGCCCTGTTTGTTACTGATGTCTCCCTAATGAATTACAGAACATTAATTAGTTTATATCCTTATTAATTATTTAACTAATTACACGGAACGGCGCCGAATCTCATCGGGTCCAGATATTATTTCGTTCCATTTCGACCCTTACAAATAATTAGTTAATTGAGTATTCCATTTATTATGGATGATGCAAATTAATAAATGGGGCTATACATATTAATACGCCGGTTCGGTCTAATTTACACGTTTGCACAGTTTCTTCAATTATTTAGCATCCAATATAAATTTACTCGCTTATTCCTTTAATTATTAAATAATACTACGTGAACATTGCACGACTAATTGCAATACCACGGATAATTAAACTCCTAATTACACCCACTTTAATTTGATACAGCCATTTTAATCCAAATTTGAATAAGTAATCAATTGTTTAATTGAATATATAATTCATACCTAATAATTCGACATATTTACGTACGCTGATATATTTGTTAATTATCGCACGGAGATTTTTTAAACCATTAAAGTATAGTTTTAAAATACTATGAGCTGACAAATAAAATATATATAGCAGTAATGAAACATAAGTGTTACAACAATAGAGAAGTTAATAATATTATCAAATTCTATCTTGTAATACAATAAACCATGTATTTTATTTTTTTATGTTAAGCATTCGAGAACAAAAATGAATTGAAGTGGATGGTAACAGTAATAAAACTCGTTTTCCAATCATCTGTTTATAGTCAGTTTAATCTAGCTAAAGTGTGACATTTTGAGAATAGAATAAAAAACAATAAACTGAATTAAATATTTTTAGAGAAAGAAGAGTATAATTAATTAAATTATTAAGTACATACTTTTATACACCATACTCCTATGGTGTTAATATTCTTTCTCCCAAGAGTATTAACATGTTCATTCAAGACCTACATGTATAGCTAAAAGATGGAGCGGTTTTCCAAAGAGACAGTCGTCTAAAGTCTAACATCAACGTATTTAAAATCCATAATTTAAGCATGATATTGTTTTCATACCGACAACTAACCAAGGCCAACCAAAGTTGTTTTTAAGGATAAAATAGAAGCGCTAAATAAACTCAAAACTTCAAAATCCAATATATCTTAAGACATCGATATACGAGGAGATATGACACCGTTGGAACATACTCATTCGTCTAAAATCAGAGAGTAATTAGCCACAAGGGTTTACAACTGAAAGAATGGTATAACTATTAGATTCACTGATAGAAAACCTAATATTGCAAAACTAAAACCTAAATCCGCTGAAACAAAAAACTAACCGAATTATTCTTTTACTTTCAAAATATCGGCGATATGATAACATGGTTCTCATAAGATATCCAAAATACCAAATTAAAACTTAATAATTTCTGTACATTTAGAATCGACCGATAATTGTTAAGCAGTGATAAATGGCTGATAGGAGGAGTGCTTATTATAATTATTATAATCGAAAGTTTTCGTGCTCGTTGCTTATTGGTTCCTCAAGATAACGTGGAGCATATCTTTATTTCATCAATAGATGCAACAAATTTTTGTTTTAAGTGCTGTATATTTACCGTTTTAAAGTGCGCAACCATCGAGTATGTTGCAGATTCTTTAATGGTTTTCGGAAACTACAATCTTTGCTCGGATTAGATTAGATTAGATGTTGTATGGGTGGCACCAGCGCCTATTCCACCGCGACCTTTCCAGGTCTATTGTGTTTATCTCAGATAACCAGCTCTAGCTTTGCATCTTTGATTAGTCCTATTAGCCCTGCCAGAGAGGCTTGGGTATAAGTCTCCGCTTGGGTTTGTAGTGCCTAGCTTTTGATATCTAATCCTTGCTAGACCCTCGCAGTGGCATAGGATGTGGAACGAGTCCTCTTCTTCCTCTAGGCAGAATCTGCATGATGCTTCTTCCACCAGGCCTATTTTGCTCATATGTTTGTTGAGCTTGCAGTGTCCTGTTATCAGGCCTACTATTGTTTTGACAATTTTCCTGTCTTGGTTCAGGAGTTCGGTCGTGAATTTTGGCGATTGTTTCTTAAGGAACTGTTTCGCCTGTCTCTGTCCTGGTGAGTTCGTCCACCAGGTATGGGCCTGTGTCTCCACCCATTTTTTATGGATCGTTTGACTGCGGTTTTGGAGATTCCGCAAGAGGGTTCCGGGCCAATTACTGCTTTTGACGAGCCTTGTTTGGCCAATTCGTCTGCTATGTCATTCCCCGGATGTCCTCCGTGTCCTGGGACCCATGTGATTGTTACTTTTTTGTGACAGCCATGTTGGTTAAGAGCGCGTATACAGTCCCACACTAGCTTAGATTCGACCTTAGACCTGTGTGGAGCTTAGTGCTCTTAGTAGCGCCTGGCTGTCGGAGAATATAGCAATTGACCTACTTTTGGATACCTCGGATACATGGGGTAATAGTTTTTTTGCAGTGAATATTCTTAACACTTATACAAAAAAAGGTGAATATATAGTACAGACATTTAGATATCATAATTTGTATCAATTAAATAATATACCTAACCCCAATAGTGGGTCTCTTGATCTGTTTTTTTTTTTCTGGCGCATTTAAGTAATGCTTTGTATAAAAATTATACTATGAGCATTGAAAAAAAATGTAGTAAATCACTTTAGTATTTTCTTGATGAACCTAAGAAGATTAAAGGTATACCAGTTAGTATGTATTTAAATAATAGTCAAAGCAATAATAATTAGAATACCTTAAATATTTTGCTGAATCATTTTCGACAATTTATAATACTAACAGTATTAGTCTGGCTTCCTCACATATTTCAATACCTAGCTGTATTAATACATGTTATAGATTTACAATATATTCTAAACTAGTCTGTCGAGGTATTTGCCAGATAAGTAGTTGTTTCAACAAGTGATTTGTTTTTTGTAGTCTTAATAAGACTCATTTGTTATAGATTTCACGAAATATTTTCGTGTTTTTTCTAACTAACCATCCGTTCCATTTGGCCTCGACAATATTCCTTATTGGTTGTTGATTAATTACATTTTAATTTTCACTCGTCCTATTACCCTATTATTTCAAGAAAGTATTTCGGAACTATTTCAGAACACTATGTTGGTTACATAAGCCCTATCTAAAAATCCGGATACAGCAATAATGTTGAGAACTATTAGGGATGTGCCTTTCATCATCAATTCATCTTGTCACAGTAACTAGGTTGGTTAATTAAAAATATGATTACTAGTAAACCTCACGGGGTTTTAAAAGGACGTTCTACGGAAAGTACTTTAATAAGCCCTAAAAGATTTCGGTTCAAGGCTTTTGGAAATAAATATCAAACTGATGCCTGCACAGATTTTTCCAAGACTTTTGACAGAGTTCTTAATGGACTTTTATTCAATAAATTATTGGCCATCGATTAAATTGGATCAAAAGTTTCCTAAAAAGGAGTTAAGATAGACAACAATAAATCTAAAATAATCAGGATCACTTTTGAGGTACCTGTACAAGGTTCCCATTTAGGACCAATCCTGTTTAATTTATTTATAGATGATATCGACTATTGTTTTAAGTTTTACTGTATACCGATGATTTAATAAAGCTTTTTAAAAATATGTAGTCCGTAAGACACAGAAGCAGATATGGACAACCTTCCTACCTTAATATGATTCAAATGGTATTAATTTAAATATAAAAAGGTACAAATGGATGTCTTTTTCTCGGGAGTGCATTGCAATTACTTTTGATTATGATATAAATTGGGTTGTTCCAGTAAAAGGTTACAGAGGGTAATTATTGTTGATTGAAAGCTCTCTTTTGTTCCGTATATAAAATTCCTTGTAAATGGTGGTCTGAAATTATTATGATTTATCTCGAGAGTAAGGAAGGATTTTTTTATTAATGCCTTCAGCTGCCTATATTGTTCACTCGTGCGTTCTCAATTAGAATACGATTCATGTGTCTGGTCACAGCACCAAATATATTTGGTTAGATAGCCTAATAAAGTAAACAATAAATTTCTGCGATTATGGATTATTGAATGTAAAAAGATTTTAAATTCCGTTGTGTTTCGTCTACCTTTTTGAAAATCTAATTACTTGTTTAATACCACATTAGTCGGAAAGATGATATTTCTTAATTATTAACCAATGACATAAAGTTATTTTCCAGATACTTGGATAATATAAATTTATCAGAGTTATATATTTAAACACATATATTTGTAAATTGCATATATTCCAGAATGTATTTTTTAGAAACACCATTGTTTATAAACAAAAATCCATAGCATTTTTCTATTGATTTGAAATATCTGTTACTGCACTAGAAGCCAAAAATTTATAGTAGGGCAAATTTGGCAAGAGAAAATCTAAGAAATGTAGCCAAATCCCTGACTAAATCCTAAAAAGAATACCAGAGAATTCACATCTTCAAAACTCTTATTTGTTAAAGTGAAAGCAATCTATCAAACATATCAATTTTTCACGCAAGTTTATGAACAAAAAATTTACCATCTCGTTGGCTAAAATAGTTTTAATATCTTAGCGATAATAGTAAGTAACTCAATAAAACAAAGGGCAATTTAAGTTTAAGTAACGATGCAAGAATTCGTAATTAACTCTATGGTTTTCCCAAAGGGGGGTATAGTACCAAAAGTTTTATTTGGCCAGAATCTGATTGTAATAAATCAATTAACAAGGTAATCTTACAAAAATATAATTGATCTTATCAGGCATAGTATAATTAGTTATTTTGCATTTTATTTGGTTCATTGTTATATCAACATTCTATTCAAGAGAGAGAATAATATCAATTTACTTTAAATTATTCAAGAGAAGCTTATTGTCTACAAAATTTGTGGAAACTGTATAATTTTCTTAATTGTCTGGGATCTCTAAAAAGTTAGAGTGGTAATTTGGAGCGTAGATTATGTAGATGAAGTTTACAGGTTTTAATTTTCTCTTCCACTCTACCTATTACACTTGACAGCTAGTATTAACACTTATCGGGTAATCGTGGTCACTGAAGCAACATTTTTCTATTTTTGGCGCAATGGAGTGAAAGTTTGGTTGACCTGTATCATTGTATACATTGATGTATATTTTGGCCGTTTTTATAAATTGGAATAAACGTACAATTAAGAAAATTTTAGTTATTTTTTTTTGAAATGATGTGTCATAAACACATATGTTATTAAAAATTATAAAATGATTCATTCAGGGTAAAAAATGAACAAGCAACATTTTCATGTGTAAAAATATAAAATATTAAATTACATTTAGTTGAAGGTTGTAATATCATTATTGACATTATTGTGTACATAAACACTATTAAAAGCCTCTACAAATTATAACACTGTTACTTAATTTAAGAGTACATTGATGATTGGTAAGCAGTAGTTTCTTGCTTTTTTTGACAAATTAGGAAACATTTAAGTATTGTTTATTCTGTTAACAACAACCACGGGCCAGTTTCGATCTATTTTGGATCTTATCAGAATAGTGTAGTTACAGACTACTAGTTTGCTCTAAATTGCCTGTAAACCACAGACAATTACAGGGAACTGTTAACATTTGCATATTGTTTTTATTTTGTTATTAACAACCCCCCTGACTTTATTTATTTGATATATTATCTACATTGTACAGTTGAAGACAATTAATCGAAGATTTACTTTTTTACTACGCTACGCTGAAAATTGATATGTAACTGTTGCTGACATCAAAATAAAAATTTAATGTGTTCAAATTATTATTGTTATAATTGTCTATCTTATAATTTCCCTTATATCAAAGTGCAAAACTATTAAATAACACCTTAATGATAACAATGTTTTTTTAGAAGCATTGGAGATAATTCATCGAGGTATTACTTTTTTGCTCCGCTTATAGGGTCTAAACTGGTCTGTAACTGTTGTTAACAGAAAATAAATAATTCAATTATCACAGTTATAATCGTCGATGTTGATAGTTCTCTCCCTCAATTATCGGTAGTTATCCATTCAATTTAGAGAAATCAAGTGCAATACTTATAAGTGACATCTTAATAATTAAGCATTTTTATTTAAATTACTTCTTGTATATACAAATACATAATGCATATATAAATCCGCTGAAAATCACATGATTAATGAAGCCTGTCTGATTAATAAATACATGTATGTAGAAAATTTTAATAACACCAGGAATGCCAAAATAAGTCAGTGATCTTCAAATTTAATTAAAATTTAAACTTCAAGGTTTGTATTCGGTATTTATTTACATTTTAATCTGCTTACCATGATTTAAATCAATATTCTTAAAATCCGTAGCATTTCAATTTTTTAACAAGTAAATATTTTGACAATAATTTCGGTCACGCTGCTGAAAACAATAATAACTTCAAGTAACTGGAACTTCGAAGATTAACTATAGTAACCTATACAGAAATATGAGAAATGAACAATATTCGAGAAACGACGCAAAAACATTCAGTCTGATAAAGTAAACGAAATGCGTTGAAAAAGAACGCATTGTAAAACTTTCGTCGTTTTTTGAAGCGATAGTTTGTGACGTACGACGGAAGATCCAACGAACAGACTATATGTTGTATGAAATATACATTCTAAGAATACTTATTTATTTCTTTATTTACTTATCTTCGGTCTTCTTTCTTGAATAATACGTTCAAAGAAATTACTAAAACAAATTATTAGAAAACTATACATAACATTTTTGCTGAAAGAAGCACGGGCGGAGTTCATAATTAAATATGTTCTTCCACTGAAACCCAATCCATTACCATGATTTCCATTTTGTATTCTTCTTTTATCGCCTTTTTCAGGGAGATTATTTTGGCTGTAAATGTTAGCATCATGCATAAATTTCAGTGTTAACGTACAACATAAGGAAGTGCATTATTTGTTTAAACACTCTTTAGATAAAATTTTAACGTATTTAAATGAGTGATAGGCTATTGTAAGTAATAGCCCATTAAATTGTTGCTTTAACAGTTTTATCTCAAGAATGGACCACTCCCTAAGGCGATATTGTGCATTTTTATACAATAATATACTACTCTACCTCACAATGCTATTGTTATCTATACTGATGAATATTGTGTGAATCTGATTCACAAGAAACAATAGTCGTGGAAGGTGTGAAAGAAGTAGAAATGCTCATATGCAGACATGTTTGAGTAGCTACATGCTAACAACGTTTTCTAAACCCTTGGTCACTATTTTGGACCGTAATTGTAGCAAAACAATCTTGAGGTGTAAAGCGCTGATTTTGATACTCGGTTTAACAGTTAATCTTCTTATTATTGCTTTATGTTCTTCAATAGCTATATTGTTTAAGATAGCGATAGAACAAACCAACATTTTAATAATCTACACTTCCATCCCTCTCGAAATCACTAATATAATGACGTCTTCAAATCCGACGCCTTTTCTTAATACAACATTGTTGGACAAAAGGTACACATAACATACCCATCATAAACAGTTTAAATAGTTTTACCAAGAAAAAATAAGAGACCATGTTTTAATCGGAATCAATTTCATACACACTACTGTAATTGTTATCACCATATGCTCCAACTCTAGTATAGTAAGTATAAATAACTCTCTTGTATCCTTTCTTCACACTTTATTTTCTAATGCTTAGATATTTCGAATGCAAGGCACTCATTATCAATAACAACTAATTTTTATGCGAATTAAATATTACAATTCGTAGTGCAGTTATTAATAATGAAAATTAATAGTGAGATAAATTAAATATCTATGAGCATTTCTGCACTTATGTTTTACAATAAATGTAAAAACTCCAGTTAACAGTTAAAACAACTACTCCCCGTACTAAAGCACCACCAGGCATTGAATGACATAACTGTTAACTGTCGTTACATGTCTGAAAATTATTCAGCACGATATAACTATTTTGTGGTGTTATCATTTTTTAACCGCTTCTCGAAAAGTGTTATGTAATGACTATCTGCAGACACGTGTTTCGCTGTATCACAGCTCCTCCGTGCAGCTATGTCATAACTACGCGCGTCCTTTCTGGAGAAATGCCGCCACGAGAATGAATCAATTCCAAATAGAATTAAACCATTGCCGATGTTCGATTTTCGAGACGCGTTTAATAAACGATATCACCACAGATAAAAAGCCCGCTCTCGGCGTTTAACTGTTATCTGGAGTTTTTACATTTATTGTAAAACATAAGTGCAGAAATGCTCATAGATATTTAATTTATCTCACTATTAATTTTCATAACTAATTTTTACCTAAAAAAAACACGGATTAAGGGAAGTCCTTCGGTGGGTTAACAAATTTATTCGGGTGGTGTTTATTCCGAAAAAAAATAAAAGCGGATTATTTAAAGGACTCAAATTAAAGTTTAATAAATTATTATTTTTTCTGCATTTGAATTGCTTTCCATATTGAAATTATAATCTCTTCTAGGGGTTTCATATTATTAATTTTAAATTTATCACCTGTAAAATTGCGGTAAGAAATTGCTAATTTTTCTGAATTCTCATTTTAATATGCCAAATATGTTCCTTGTATCTAATATACAGGGTGAGTTTTTTTCGATGTTCTCTATGGGGATCTCGGAAACTATAAGAGATAGAGAAACGGTTAAACGGGGAAAGAAGTGTAGATTTACGAGACGAATAAAATTCCACTTTCAAAGTTTTCAAAAAAGTCAAGGGTAACTAGATATTTTGAAAAAAGTAAAAAGTGTCAATTTTTTCAAATCAATATATCTCGTTTATTATAACAGATAGAAAAAAACTGTAAAGAACAAAGTTTTAGATAATTTTATTCGTCTCGTAAATCTACACTTCTTTCCCCATTTAACCGTTTCTCTATCTCTTATAGTTTCCGAGATCCCCATAGAGAACATCGAAAAAAACTCACCCTGTATAAATTATGAGTTGTTTGACCTATACACAATTTTTCACAGTTATTACATTTCATTGAATAAATTCCGTATTTATCCATAATTGTTTTTTGATTGAAGGTCTTACCTAATATGCTGCATTATGAGTTTGTTAATTTTGCTGCAATGAAGTTAAACTTTTTGAATATTGTTAGTTTATGATTATTTAGAGTGGGCACATAAATAACTCTTGCATTTGATAATTCTAAACTCGCTATTAGTTTGACCTTGTGGGATTGATTAGGTTTATTAGTTAACTTTTTTAAAATCTTATTCTTCTTCCTCTTTAACTATGATTAGATCGGGTCCTTTCTTCAACATTTATAGATGCAGATGGGACGCTGACCTTCAGCCCTCATATCATCTTGTTGGTGGTCTTCCCGGGGGTCATTTTGCTCTCGGTAAACCAGTTGTGGCAAATTTTGGCAGCCTGGTTTTATTCATTGTTTATTATTGTTTATTGTGATGCTTTGGATTACCTGTTAACAAAATACATAATAATAATATACACATAAAAAAAATACACTAAATTTTGAGTCACAGGAATCACAGGCGGACTTCATTCTTCGGAATGTTCTTCCACATGGTCTCTCCAATCCCACCTTCTGTTTCGGGACCATCTTACCACGTCTTTAATACCGCAATTCGCTCTGATATCTTCGCTTCTTATGTGACTTGTATCCTACTATGCATCTTTGGGTTTTCATCTTCGTTGTTCTCATGAGTTATTTCGTTGTGGCGTTTTCTGTTCTGGTTTCGATCGCGTATATCATAATGGGACACAGGTTTTGCAAATCATTGCTTTGCTTCCTACAGATATTTGTTTCGCCATACTATATATCTCTCAGATATAATTTATTAAAGTCATAATTTATAAATTTAGCTTTATCTAATATTAATTTAATTCTTTTTCCATATGATTAGCTTTTAGTAGAGTATTTAAATAAAAAAACAGTTACAAAAAAGGTAGGTGTTCGTATTTTTAGTTTTAACGGTAATAAAATTTATGCTAGGATCAAGTTTATTAAATTCTGACTTTAAATGATGCACATGGTGAAAATGTCATCAACATATCGAAATGAAATTATTAATAGAGTATTTGGATTGATTTTCTAGATGGTTTAGAAATTTATTTGCTAAAAAAGGTGACAGAGGTTACCTAAGGCTATATCGAAAGGATTTTTGTAATATACATTACTAAATGTTTATTCTATGACAATTTAAATTTAATGTGTTGATCTATTATGTTTTTTTGAATTTGATTTTCTATTTCTTATATATTTAATGATTTATTCATTGGAACATTAGAAAAACCTGATTCTATAAACTAGTTTTTCGTCTGGACCTATTTTTACATCTCGTAGTTTATTGCAAAATACAATTCTGGCAAACAATTTCTAATAGAAAAATCGTTGTTAATTTTTATATTTATGCTTGTCTGTATTTATTTCGCGGTTTATGTCCTTAATAACGGTTAATCCATAAGCGAGTTTTTATCTATCAAAGATGTTGAAATTTTCAATGCATTACTTATTTTAGTGATATATGTATGTTATAAGTTGGTTTTTAAATAACAACAACACAGTAAGGTTTGTCTGATTCTATATAAAAATAAGTCTTTTTTCTTTCATGTTTTCACAATGGTTATTTATTTTTCTTGTTGCTTAGTGTTTGAGCCAAAAGGTTTTAATCTTCGTGATTTTTTCTATTGCTTCTTTCGCTGGGATCTGGAATGATTTTGCATCTTCTGCTTTAAATTGTGATGTTGCTAATTCGATATGATATCTTCTACAGGTATGTGCAACATGAGAATCGTTTTAAATTCATTTTAACATCGTTGAATTGTTGGACTCCGTTGATTAGTTGATTTGATTTCCTTATAGAGAGCGTTTAGAGAGCGATGGACTTTTTGTTAATTTTAGCACTTATCATAGTTTTTATTTTCAGCATTGATATATGCCATATTTCCGATGTTGTGTTCTTTACCAGTTTTGTATGGAGAGGATATGTTTCAATTTCCAAGTGGTTCTATTTCGAGTATAGATATCCAATTTGAAACTTTATCTACTTCACTTTCACACTAAAAAAAAATCCTGCAATAAATTGAATATTAATTCCTCAATATTTTTTGGGATTATTTTCGATGTGAATTATCTCAACTACAATGCAACAATTAACTTGATCGATCCTATATGGAATTTTAACGTGGGTGTTGTTCCCTTTGGATCCCACACAAATTAACAACTGCTCGTGTCGATTGGTCGAAATGAAATCTTTAAAAGTCAGATTTTTAATAAAATTTGAAATTATTTACCTACCAGATTATTTTTTTAATTAAACATATTTTGCTTAATATACATTTAATCCTTGGTTGGGATCTCCCATATAATAATGATTTGTTTAATAACATGCTTAAAAGTAGGAGAGAAATGTAACGGGTGTCCAACAATTATTGCAGTCCCGGGTGGCGTTGGAATCAAAAACGTAGGTCGATTCTTACATGTGCCAAATAAATGAACTGAAATTTTAATTGTCAAACATAACCTAAACGTGCATTTACACAACACTTTAAATGCACGTTTAGGTTATGTTTGACAATTAAAATGTCAGTTCATTTATTTGGCACATGTAAGAATCGACCTACGTTTTTGATTCCAACGCCACCCGGGACTGCAATAATTGTTGGACACCCGTTAGTTGAGAGGTATAAATAAAAAATACACAGTCAACCAGATAATTTTATTTTCAATTTTTGAAAAAAAAAATATGTTCTAGTTTTAGCTATGACTTTTAATAGTTATGGAATTGTCTTATTTTAGGTTTTATTTCCACTTACTTTAAAGTTAAATAGCTTTATACTGTAAAACTGCTTCATGCTACAGTTTTATGATAGTATAGTTTCAAAATCTGCCATTTAATTTAATTACGACCCTTATTTATATAATTTTGTATATTTTTTTAAAGTAAATATGAATTTAAAAAAATTAATGTATGTATTTATTTAATAACTTTCTCACTTACCTCTTGGTAAAACATTATGAAATATTAGCTATACATCTTACTCAACTTATATTAAAAATTATAAGAGCAATCTTAAGTAGTATTAAAATACTGAATATGATCAGTAGTTTATTTTATTAATTAAAAGGTTAATTAACATAAAAATGTTAACCGAGAATTTAATTCATCGTATAGAAAATTTTATTTATACACAACATTTCAAAACAATATTAAAATAAATGTAAATAAATTTAATTGTATTTTTTTCAAATAAAATCCTGATGTAAATGAGGCGAGCGTTAAGAAAAACCGTTCGATCAATTAATTAAAAGTTAGTTAACCATTAAAACAAACATAGACTAATCAAGTCCCTTTTTCCGCGTCCACGGATGAAATTAATTTTTTCAGATTCGTTCCCTACAGCCATCTACCAGTAATTAGTCGAACCTGGCTATCGGGTAAAAAACTTTCATTAACAAAATACACTTTGAAATTGCTCCTCTTAATTGAAAATTTATTTTTTTAATTAACTCGTTCGGTAATATACTAGCGCGTGCACACGCCCACGCACACACACATACACGTAAAACATGCTTTGAATTATTTTTATTTCATATTTATCATAACTCTGTTTTGTTTGCCGGAACCTTGCGAAACAAATAAAATTTGCTGAATGCAATTAATCCGCATACAGGAAATGTGCAATCGAATTAGTTCGCTTCCAATGCATAATACTGGCTACAGTGGAATGGAAAAATAATGCAAATATGTACACACTAAAGTAAATATTAATTATAAAATCGTGTACGGCAGTTTTAAATATAATTCTTAATAACGGCTCCGGGAACTTTTAGTACGCTAGGTAATTTATTAAAATATTTTTAACTTAATTTTCTACCAAAATTTGGCCTACGTAAACATCTAAATTTAAAAGAATTAATGAATAATACATATTTTTTTTAGATGATAACAGAATCCGTTACTATGTATTGTAATGTTTTAATACAAGTATTTATTGTGTTGTACATGGACAGAATTTATGATAAATTACTGTTAATATTTAAACAACTATTAAATATGGGTTAAATAAATTAAATAATTAATAAACCAATTAATAAGGGATTACCTCGATTACATTTAAACAACTATTGTTCAACCCTTTTGCTACATTTTTAAATGTTTATATTGAAGACATTGTTTTCTTAACTAGAGATTATAATAATAGTGAATCACAAATATCTGTCTTTCGGCCTTAGTTAATCTTTATTTTTTTTATCAATAATATTGTTCGTTATGATAATTTAGTGTATTTTAGTCTGTATGCTGTACATACTTGTTATCGTCTAAATAATAACAAAATATTGGTTTCTCACGTATAAACATGTTTGAATTAGCTTCATAATTAAATAACTCTATCTTTATTGGGAGAAGTAATACACTTGTGATATTCCATTTGTTAAACAAATGAAACATAACAAGTGTATTACTTCTCCCAATATGAAAATTTGGTTCCATCAAGAATGTAGCAAAACAAGTATCGAATTTAACTCGATCTTTGTTCCAAAGAGATCGAGAGATCGAAACACGTGTCTGCAGATGATTATAAAGTTGAATGCTACATTATTTAATCGGCTTTACTAGTTTATTTTAATGAAATCAGCGTTAATTAATTTCTTGTTTATTATTTCTCATACCATATATTAAATGTTAATTTAACTATAAAATAAAAATCCAAGAGTTTAAATATTTTCTAAGATCGCGTTATTGATTGTAAAGTTGAATAAAATATTACAGCTTTTTATGCTAAATGTTATATCACTTAGGTTTGGGCTTTATTTATTCTCATTGCTTCACTTACTTAAACATCAAAATTTTGACAATACGGAAAAATTTTAAGTAATCCGCCTACACCAAACAGACGGAATATATATTTTTTAACAAGGCATTTGCAAATAATAAAAACAGCAACCAAATTCCAAAATTCGTACCTTGTGGCACATCGCTAATAAACTAATTGCTTCATAGTTTACAAAATGCAATCTATTATCAAAAAACGAATTTAATAATTCTAACACATTATTGCCAAAACTAAAAAACTCTAGTTTCTTCAATTATAATATATATAACTTCTATTTGGTAGTTACTCTCTGAAGCTTTTCGCTGATTCGTGTAAAAATTATAGCTTTCTAAGTGATGCTACCTCTGAATACTATAGTGAATTTCGTGTTTTGTTTAAAAATCAATTTATTAAATTATCCTAAGAGCAGCATGGATTATTAGTATAACTTTACCCATCACTGTATTTTGCATAGAATATATAAGTGGCTGACATTTTATATAAATTGCAGGAAATAAATAATTGTAATACAATTAAAACAGAACTTCAGATATTGATCAAAAGCTTTATTCATTGCTGGTATAGTGTATGTATTATCTCATAGGGAAGTATTTGGGGTCGTATTTATACAGGGTCCGGCAGGGAAGTATACTGTTTTTGGAACGCATATAACTCAGTGCAGGTGGAGCCTAAAGTTTTCAAAATAGTTGATATGAGACACTGCCATTTTGCTTGGTTTTGTCGTTATGGAACCGTGGATGCAAGAGAAGCGCGTATTTGTTTTCAGCACTTACATAAAAACTGTCCGTTCTACACAACACAGATTTCTAACATAATTTAATGTTGGAAGGCCTGATCATGTTCCTAGGCAAAACACCAATCTGAGAAGGGTGCAGAATCTCCGTACTAGAGGATCATTAAAGCCTGGAGTACCTAGAGGTGGAGAAAGAAGTATCAGAAACCCCGAATGTGGCTCGAATTAGGGCAGCTGTTGGAAGGATGCATGAACAATTTCTTAATTCGATTTCTGGAGTTTGTGGAAAAGAACAAACTTCTCTTTGATGACATTACTTTTCATATATGAATGTTTTTCAACCTTTTCTATGATATATACACGGTGATTCATTAAGGGTGGCCACCGGCCTTATCTCGGAAACCGTATATACTAGAATTTGGGGGAAAAAATTCTTATCACATAATCGGCCAAAAGAAAATGCGTAAAAACATTTTTAAATGCTTAGCTTTCCGCTAGGTGGCGCATTTTATCATTTACATAATTAATTTGCGTTTTTTTACAAAATATTACCGCATTAAGGCTATTGAAAATTATCAAAATTAGAAACTACTGTACTTGGTTTACAATTTTTGCTTAAGTCATTTTTTTCTATCACCTACAGTTAAGTGGTAGGGGAAGTATACTTTTGTTTACAGAAAATGGTCTGTAACTTCCGTATACCTTAACCGATTTCCACAGGCTTAGGCTCAATGGAAAGAATATTTGAAGTTGTTTACAAAAATAAATAACATTAACACATTTAATCTATGCGCTGGCAACTAGAGGGCGTTATGTAACACTTAACCCTATTTATGTTTTTTTCTCAGAAATATCAAATGGAATGATATAACTCGAAGCAGCTTACAAAAAAGAAAATGAAATTACATATTGTTTCTTCAAAACCGCAAACTGATATCTCTTGTCATTCCAAAGATATTTAGATTTTTTAAATTTTCGTTGTTGTTTTTCGTTATTTTTGAAGTGTTGGTTCACCCTGTAAGGTGTAAATGAAAATATATGGCTAAAGTTACTTTTAGAAAAAAATGTCATGTAAAAACAAATGACAACAATATTTATTAGCATAATTAATGAAAAATAATAAAACTTATTACCCATAACAGAAATTTACAAAACGCTGAAATTTCTAAAAGCACCCATTATCTAGTTATTTTAGAAACTCAAAATGTTTCCCCTTATTTGCTGTACCTACACAAATTCAGTCCTTCTAGAGTGAAATTTTATCCTAGATTCCTTAAAATTTCTTGAATGGTTTTATATGGATAAGCTGTAACATTACGAGTATGTCAAACTATTTTCCTGGGCGATGTTGTAAAAGTAATCAAGTCACCTTTGGAAATGACATTTCTGTTTTGTGATTGTTTATTTATAATTTGTTGTTGCTGTCAAAGTTAATTTGAACGTTTGAAAAATCACTTTATTATAATGCTTTATTTTTCAAATGAAGAAGCATATGATATGCTAGCAGTGTATTTTGAAAGTCTACAAAATGCAGTCATTGCTGAAAGAGAATATGGGTTACGATTTCCTGAAAGACGTCGTCATTCAAGAAAAGTTTTTAAAAGACTGGCAGAACGATTACGAAAAACTGGCAATGTTCAACCTGTTTCGGTAAGAAATAGGGTACGTAGAAGACAAAATGAAGAAAATGTTATTAACGTTTTGGCATACGTTAACGCTGAACCACGTACAAGTATTAGGGAAATTGCAAAAGATCTAGAATTAAATTATTCTTTGGTGAATAGAATACTAAAAGAACATAAAATGCATCCTTACCATGTTCTTTTACATCAAGAGTTAAAAGACATATATTTTGATCGACGTATAGATTATTGCAACAGGTTAAAAGGAATGTTAAATGATAATCAACAATTTCTATCTGCAATATTATGGACGGATGAGGCTACATTTTCAAGCTCTGGTAAAATTAACTTACACAACAGTCACTACTGGTCAGAAACAAATCCATACTGGCAGAGGGAAGTCAATTACCAAAATCGCTGGAGCATAAATGTGTGGTGTGGTATTTTATATAGGAAGATAATAGGACCTTTTTTCTTTGAAGAACAATTAACGGGCCAAAGGTACTTAGATTTTTTAACTAACGATTCGCCTATCCTCCTAGAAGACGTTCTAATTCGTAACAGATTAGACATGTGGTATCAACAAGATGGTTGCCCAGCACATTTTGCCGCAGGTGTCCAAAATTATTTAGATATTGTATTTTGAAATAAATGGATTGGAAGGGGAAGTATTTTTTCATGGCCAGCAAGGTCACCAGATCTTACGGTTTTAGATTTCTTTTTATGGGATAGAATTAAAGATTTGGTTTTTAAAACACGTCCAACTACACGTGAGGATATGAAAGAAAGGATTCGGCAAGCAGTAAGAGGTATTTCTAGTGCTGAAATTGAGGCCAGTATCAATTCCACTATAGAAAGACTGAATTTGTGCATAGCAAATGATGGGAAACATTTTGAGTACCTAAAATAACTAAGTAATAGGTGCAGTTATCAATTTTAGTTTTTTGTATTTTTTTTTCATTAATTATGTTAATAAATATTGTGCCATTCGATTTAACTTGATATTTTTTTGAAATGTAACTGTAGCAGTATGTTTTCACTTACAACTTACAGGGTTCACACTTCGAAAACAACGAAAATTTAAAAAATATAAATATCTTTGGAATAACAAGAGATATCAGTTTACGGTTTCGACGAAACAATGTGTAATTTCATTTTTTTTGTAAGCTGCTTCGAGTTATATCATTCCATTTTTGATATTTTTGAGAAAAATACATAAATAGGGTTAAGTGTTGCATAACGCCCTCTAGTTGCCAGCGCATAGATTAAATGTGTTAATGTTATTTATTTTTGTAATCAACTTCTAATACTCTTTCCATTGAGCCTAAGCTTGTGAAAATCGGTTAAGGTATATGGAAGTTACAGACCATTTTCTGTAAACAAAAGTATACTTCCCCCACCACTTAACTGTAGGTGATAGAAAAAAAAAGACTTAAGCAAAAATTGTAAACGCAAATTAATTATGCAAATGATAAAATGCGCCACCTAGCGGAAAGCTACGCATTTTAAAATATTTTAACGCATCTTCTTTTGGCCGATTATGTCATTAGAATTTTTTCCCCAAATTAAATAAAATTTTCTTTTCATTGAAAATTCTCACAGTTATTTTTTTTTTAAATATCATACTTCCCTGCCATATTCTGTATAATAATGATATCAATATTCTTTTGACAATCAGTAACATTGAAAATTATATTTTATGAAAATAATACCGACGACATAATTAAACGCAAATATATAAAAATTTAGGTGCAATATTATTGTTAGTTATAGATTGGAAGAAATCAAATTGCAAACGATTTAAAACAGATATATTCTTTTGAGACATTATTATTATATCTTGTATACAATACAAGTGATACATTTTCCAAAATTTGATAAATTA
This sequence comes from Ontholestes murinus, assembly GCA_963969525.1. Taxonomy (NCBI): domain Eukaryota; kingdom Metazoa; phylum Arthropoda; class Insecta; order Coleoptera; family Staphylinidae; genus Ontholestes; species Ontholestes murinus. Next base: position 32,176,336 of record OZ018391.1, read on the forward strand.
TACAACGCACAGTGTAGGATTTTATAAATTTAGCTGGAAAAGAAATTATAAATTATACTAAAATGAATTGTATTACTTTATTTAGAACGTGAAAAAAGTTTCAGCATGAGCAAAAAAGTCTAAAAATAAAAAAAACACAATTAATTAAATATACCTGTATATTATCATCACAATCAGAATTACTATTGCAAGAATCCCTAGATTCAACAGCTTCACTAATTAGAGGATCACGCCCATATCCCTGCAGCTGTTCATCATATGTTATTGGGGCATTTAAAGGATGTAATAATTGAATTATTAAATAAAAGCACGACTGTTTAGAGTTTTGCTTTATTTGTATAGATACTACTACAATTGTTTCACCACGCTGTGGCTTCATCAGGCAGATGATTAATTTAACGTTGAAAGGCCATCATCTGCCTGATGAAGGCAAAGTATGGTGAAACAATTGTAGCAATGTATCTACAAATAAAGCAAAACTTTAAACAGTCATGTTTTTATTTAATAATTGCATAATAGGGTTTCACCAAGTATCAGTCTTATCAATCCAATAGATGTAATATTTACATAACAGCAGGATGTATGGCTGTTATTTTGTACGTTTCTTTCAACTTGAATTATGTTACGATTGGGTCTGAAAAAATTAATAGAACATGAAGTATATGTATATTTGTTTTGATTCTGAATACTTTTCTAGTGTTCTAGTCTAATTTTTCTTTATGTTCTTTATGTGCCTCCTCATCATCTGTCCAACTGGCAATAAAAATGTTCTATTACTTCTGGTCCATGTAATAATAACTTATGCAGTATAATTGGCATTGGATACCAATTGTATAGCGAGATGTATAAATTCGCAGTTTCTTCGCAATATTTCTTAAAGGCAGATATATTTATCTCATACTCACATGTGAAGTTACGTAATATAAAATATAAAATTTCTCAATTAGAGATTGATTGACTCCGGTTGTCATAGAAGCTACATAAGCATTTTTAGAAAACCTTCTAGCATGATTGCCAACATTAGTGTTACCTCCTCTTTGCTTTGGAGTATCTAATAATAATCCTGTTTCTATATCCTAAATCTATATATTATTAGTTTCTTCCAAGTCGCAATATTTAGTTTATCCTCAGGTTTATAACATTGCCATTTCTGAATATCCAGCCTATAGCCAATGTGTAAAACACATTTCATTAACCTGATTTAGGCATGTAAAATGGACAAGCCGCAACAAAATATTTCTGAATCACTTTTACGTTGTCTAATAACATTTAATTTATTTATATCTTTCGGCGTAGCTTGGCAAATATAAAATTTTTGAGTTAATGTTCGATGCTAAAATATTACATACTTTGCCATCAACCATTGTTTCTTTGAATGTTGAGGTTGGTAGAATATTTTGGATTTGTCTTCTCACATTTTTTAATTCTTCTAAAATGACTTCTTCACTCTCATTGTCAAACCTTAATCTTATACCCCTGCAATGCGAGGTAGATGACAATCGCGTGTTCTGCCATAATGTATTTCTTTCTTAGCTTTTACCAATTGCAACGGTACAAATGAAATTGTTACGATGTTTGCATCTTCGAATACAAATGAAGTTGTTTCGATACTTGCATCTTCGAATTCATTGTGTCAATCACTGTTAGCCCGATATCACACTTATTTTTTTTTAATTTTGTCGTAGGATAGATATATCTAATGCCGATTTTCTAATAAGTTCATATTTTTTGTACGTTAATTTTGTTGTACCTATCAATTCTAATGCTTCTTCTGCAGAATACGGCGTTTGCTGTGAAAATTTCTTCACTTTAGTTGCTCCTTTGGAACTTTAAACCATTTGCTGCAATATAGAGGCAGCATCCTTTTTGCCAGATTGCCTCAACTTAACACTGGTAGCAAGAAATAACTCGCTTAATGAGTGTGCTCTGAGTGATTTAACTTGATTTGTTTTTGACTTCAAGCCACTTGAACTAAAGTCTTTTTTCGGTCGCCCACTTTTTTTGTACTCTAAACCCCACTTGTACTGGGTGCATCCAAATTAATTATTATAACGGTAGTATTTAACCAATCATTGAACTTCTTTAAAAACACATTTTTATCTTTCATCTTTGGTTGATTCCGATCGTGAACGAATGAACAGTGATTTAGTTCGTCTAACATTATTTGAGAACAATGGTGGATGTTAAATTTAGTTTTAAGGTAATCCACAAGTCTATTTTCAGGTGTAGAAGAAGTTAATTGTGGGTTATTATCGTCACTTTTTAACAATTCGCTCCTTGAGACATTTAATAACGTACCTATAAAAATATGGATATTTTTGAAAAACGCAATTAATTGCAATCAAAATTTTATTGAATATATTCTAGTTGGATCCAAAATTATAAAACGTATACAATAATGACATACAAAGTTGTAAAAAAAATTGTCTGTCTAATGAAATCACCACTTCTAAGTAATTTCTGATTATTTATCGAATATTCCTTACTAAAATTTTATTAGAAATACATAATTGAGGAAACTTTCTTAGGCTACAATAGAAACTACATATCTTGATGTAAATTATCCGTGGCAAAAAAGTTGTCACAAACAAATATTTTATATAACACGACCTTCACAATCTACAACAACACGGCTTTTATTGTTACATCAGATTGTTCATGGAAACATAGACTCGATGAACTTGACTAATCAAATACAACTACGTGTACCACCTGCCAGACTAAGATGCAGCCGCAGTTTCTACTATGAAGTATCCAGGACACGTGGACATCAAAACTCACTATTTATAAGGATGATCTCGACCTACCACAACGTACAATGGAATGCTGACATTTTTACATCCTTTGGAGATTTTCGCCAAAATTTACTTGATTGTAACAATATTGCATGAGATTACATTCAATCGCTATCCTCAGTTATTACGGAATTATGTAATGTTATATTATTTATAAGTTGTACACAGTATTATAAGTTATGAATTTTCCTGTTTTAGTTTTTCTGTTGGGAAATAAATTTATTTATTTATTTATTTATTTATACGAATGAAGCAAAATTCACTAGTGATTGAGCATTTGATAGCCACATAAACCACACTTCTTTCTGTTAGGGTATTATTTCAAGTTTATTAATCAAATCTTCACGTAACTCAACAATGAATTTCTTAACAGCCGCTATTTACACGAATAAGCACATAATACATTGACATCGTTTTTCATTTATTGGATCTACCTATCTTAACCAATAGATTAAAAACTATTAGTTAATTAAAATAATTTTCATTTTCCTAATAAAATGCATCCGGTTTACTTAAGGTTATAATATTGTGTATTAGGCCCAATTTAAAATACCAGCATGATGGCACACCAATATACAACAGCTGTGAAATCAGAAGATGGTTAAATGATAAATACTATTAGCAGTGGATTGGTCATGGTAGTCCTATTGTAGAATGGGCCCCAAGATCTTCAGATCTAAATATTTTTTACTCCTCGCATTTTGTACAATATTAAAAATTTCATTCATTCAAGGGGTCCTGATATATTTCAAATTCCCGGTACATATATGGCAATATTGCTAACCACTGTTTTTATGGGGAAAATACCGTTTGAGCCAAATAGTGGCTTGATAAGCATCATGGGACTCTGTACTTAGAAAATCAGCTATTATTGATGCTACCAATGATGCTGAATGCTGTGGTCGCCCAAAATCGGCTGCTGTTCTGGAAAACATAAAAATTGTCCACAAAATAATTTTAGAAAACAATAAAACGAAGGTGCGTGAGAAAGATATCAGTAAGTAGTTTCTATTCAAGAAAATTTTGGCATGCGCAAGTTACTTTCGAAATGGGTTGCCGCGTTTGCTCACACCGGACCAGAAACAACACGTCGACTTCAGAGTGTTGTTTAGAGCTGATAAAGGTAAGAAAGGATTTTTTGTCGGTATGTGACAATGAATGAAACATGGATCCGCCACTATACCCTTGAATCAAAAAGATTATCAGCTAAGTGGACAGCAGCCGGAGAAAGTCATCCAAAGCGTCCAAAAACTCAAAAGTCGGCTGGCAAGATTATGACAACCGTATTTTAAGACGCGCATTTGTTTAACGACTATCTTGAGAAAGGCAAAATCAGTAGTGAGTATTTCATGGCATTGTTCGATCGATTGAGTGCTTCTCTGCCCACCGTACTCTCCAGATTTGGCACCCAACCACCATTAGCTTTTTGCAGACATGAAAATGATGCTTAAATAAAGAAGTGATTGTAGAAAGTGAGGCTTATTTTTAGAGCAAAGACAAATCGTTGTACATAAAAGGCGTTGATGAATTATAGGAGCGTTGGAATGAATGTACTCTTAAAGTACTCTTAAAGTGGAATTTCTAAAAGAAATGGTTTTTCTTAGTTAGACCGGAGACTTATTGAGCGATTTGTTAAAAGCTATTTGTGGTTGTCTTCCTTTTGTTAAGCTTGAACCTGCTGTGTAAATAAACAATTACATGGATTTTTTATATAGAAAATTTCTCAGAGCTGTGTTGAGGTTTGAACAAATAACATCATACATAATATAGTTTTTTAAGAATACTTACTATATAATCATTTATGTTATAGCATATTAGCTCTTTACTTACCTTATACACAAAGAAAAGTTGAATTAAATCTCCCGCTATTTACCTAAAAATAAAAAACAAAGTAATTTTAACAATTAGTTATTGAAAGCGTTATTACTAAAACAGTAGTATATGTTTTATAAGACTTAGTATCATATACTACATATATATTAGGTTGAGTCTTAAGTAGTCATTTCGATTCCAATCAATAAATGTCTACAGTTTATTTCTAACCAATTATCTTCAGTACAATAATCTAATAATAAAAATATACAAGTCCTTTACGTTGTAGAAAATTAATTAATAATTAGAAAAAACACGAAAATATTTTCGTAAAATCTACAACAAATGAGTCTTATTAAGACTACAAGAACAAACAATTTTTGAAGCAACTACTTCTCTAGCTAATACTTCGACAGACATTGAATGATACAAAAGTAATTTGCGAGTTACAAAATAGCAAGGCTATCAAAGCAACACTAGTTTGAACGTATTTCTTTCTGTAAAATGAACTAAATATAATTTAATGTACGTTAAATAGTTTGTGAGTGACTATACTTTGGTAATTTGGAACAAGAAATGAACTTAGGTTGATGTAATTAAAAATAAATTAGCAAAAGCAATTAAATAATTCAATACTCAATTTTATAACCATCTGCAGACTCGTGTTTCAATCTCTCGATCTCCTCAGTACAGCTTTATTATAAAATTGATTTAAAATATAAATAAAACCGTTTACTAAAATATAATGAAATATAAATAACTCACTCAGGTATGTACGGCCACTGACACAATAATGAAATATAATCGACTGAAGGTCTGAAGAGATCGTAACAGGTGTCTGCAGATGGTTATAAACATGAGTATTGAATTATTAGTTAATTTAATACAACGTAAAGGACTTATACATTTTTAGTCTCAATATACACTAATCCAACAATTAGCAGCTTCAAAATAGAAGCACCGTTCTCATCAATCGAAACTCTGCAGGATCCGAATTCATGAGTAAAAGAATCAGCATATCGAGATATAATTATTTCATAAAACGCAGGATGCTACAACAAACAACTTAAGCGTTACCAAAATTAACCATTTTAACATATTACACCACACCATTCAAAGCTTAACAAATGGTATAAATTAATTAAATGCATTAGTATCTAATACAAATAGAAATTTGTTGTTGAGTTACGTGAAGATATAATTGAAACTTGATTAAAACACTGACACTTTCCTCACAATTAATTTTTATTTCGCTAGATGTACATTTTGGGTACTATGCACCCATTATCAATAGCTTATAAGCTATTGATACATCTAGCTAAATAAAAATTAATTGTGAAGAAAGTGTCAGTGTTTTAATCAAATCTAATACAAATGATATCGATTTAATATATTTAACTGAACATTGGCAGGCTATATACCAACTTGAATCATCTAGAATTCTCAACTACAACCTTGTTGCATTATTTTGTAGATCTAAACATGAACACGGAGGTTTAATCTGTTGGCCATAAATAATCTATACCTGTTAGTAAAGTTTTAGAGGGCGTTGGTGTCAAAATTAAACTGCCTAACACGGTTATTGATGCAATATGCGTTAATAGGCCACCACAAAGTGAGATTAATATACTTTTGAAAAAATTAATGAAAGGAAGCATTTTTTTATCGTATTGAAATAAAACATCAATGAACATATTAAAAACCTTTCAAAAATACTAAGTTGAGCTGCCTGCTACGGTTTACGAATGCTTTCCAGAACTACCAATAAAAATATATTAAAAGTGTTCTACACGCATTTGAAATATGGAATAATGTTTTGGGGAAATGGGATGAATACTACAACAATATTTTTGATTCAAAAATGAACAATTAGAATAATGAACCAAATATATTAACTTTAATAGGAATTTATTTATACGAAAGTATTAATTTTTTGTGGAAACACAAACATCCCTTTCAAAAGCCGAGATTTATTAATACACTTAACACTAGGCATGGCATCCAGTACATATATCCTCACCACAAGTTAGCTTTTTTTTGAAAAGGGCCCAAACTACTCATTGCTTAAGCTATATAATAATCTTCCTAAACATATAAGAGAAGCTCAAACATTCTCGAACTTCAAAACATCTTTAAAAGAGTTCCCGATTGAGTTGTAAAATTAGAACCCTACAATATACAGGAATTTTATGCAATCGTACGTTAGTTTTCTTTTTGTATTTATTGCTGTTTATTTTTGACTCTTTTTCATGTAACTGTAAAGTTAAACATAATTTGTGTTAATTATTGTAGGAAAACTGAAATAAAGAAATATTATTACTATCAAAAACTTAGTGTATTAAACGTCATTAGAAACTATTGGAGATTTAGAACAAAATATTCGAAATTTTATTCACTAAATAATGTTTTAAATGTTGTACAATATTCAAAATTTCATTTATAAGGGCTGCTGATCTCTTTATTTGAAAATTAATTTCATTAGTAAATAGAGTGGTCTAATAACACATCACCTAATAAGTCCTTGGTCTGACACATATATGGCAATATTGTTGACAGGCCCACCTCATTTCCAGACAGTACTAATCCTCAAATAGTACGTGTCAAAATTTCATGGCTTTGTGACCGATAGTTTAGAGGTTATAGTCATTTTAGTGACCCCGGTTTTGTTAACTTTACGTCAATAGATAGAAAAGAATTTCGTGTGTTGCTTAAACACTGTTTTTATGGGGCAAATGCTTTTTGAACCAAACAGTGACTTGACAAGCATTATGGGGACTCTTTACTAAGAAAATCAACTATTATTGACGGGTATGTGGTCGTGCAAGTATCAATGATGGATGAACGTTTTGGTCGCCTAAAATCGGCAGTTGTTCTGAAAAACAAAAAAATATCCACAAAATAGTCTTAAAAGACCGCAAAATGAAGTATAGCGAAGTATAGCTAACAGCTTGAAGATATCAGAAGCTAGTTTCTTTTCAATTTTACACGAAACATTTGGCATGCGCAAGTTTGCTCACACCGGACAAGAAACAACAACGCGTCGACGATTCAGAGTGCTCTTTGGAGCTGATCAAACGAAATAAAGAGAATGTTTTTATTCCATATATGACAATTAATGAAAGATAGATCAACCACTATTCCCTTGAATCAAAAAGATCGTCAGCTAAGTGGACAACAGCCGGAGAAAGTCATCCAAAGTATCAAAAATCTCAAAAGTCGGCTGGCAGGATTTTGACATCCGTATTTTGGGACACGCATGGAATTTTGTTCATCGACTATCTTGAGAAAGGCAAAATTATCAATAGTGAATATTACCTGGCATTGTTAGATTTAATGCACAAATCAAAAGGTTTCCTGTTCCACCAGGACAATACCCGCTGTCACAAGTCAGTGAAAACAATGGTTAAATTGAATTACGCTTTGAATTGCTTCTCCGTCGATCGTACTCTCCAGATTTAGCACTCGGCACCCATTGACTTTTTGCAGACTTGAACAAAATGCTCCAGGAAACGAAATATGGATCAAATGAAGAAGAGATTGTCAAAACTAAGGCTTATTATAAGAGCAAAGACAAATCGTTGTACATAAAGGGTGTATTAGTCTTGAAGGAGAGGATGTTGATAAAGTGAAATTTCTAATAAAATATTGTATGTCCTAATTAGCCCGAAGACTTATTGAGTGATGTGTTAAATGATATTTATGATTGTCTTATTTGGTCACGTTAAGCTTGAACCTGCTATCTAAATAAACAATTAAATGGACATTTTATACAACTTATCTCTCCAACGATTTAAAGAAATCTAGTTTATTGGTCTGTAACAATAATATTCAATGCTAATTAATTAATTAAGTTTACTAGATAAATTATTAAAATAGTTCTAAATGCTATACAAACATTTCTCAGAGCTGTGTTGATGTTTGAAAAAATAACATCATACATAATATAGTTTTTTAAAAATACTTACTATATAGTCATTTACGTTCTGGCATATTTGATCTTTACTTTATCTATTTAAAAAAAAGTTAAATGTATAATTACCTTATCCACAAAGAAACGTTGATTTAAATCTCCCGCTGTTTAACCTAAAAATAAAAAACAAAGTAATTTTAACAATTAGTTATTGAAAGCGTTATTACTAAACTATACTATAAGATTTATAAGACTATAAGTACCATATACTGCATATAAATTGCGTTGAGTCTTAAGTAGTCATTTCGGTTCCAATCAATACATCTCTACAGTTTATTTTTAACCAATTATCTTCAGTACAATCATCTAACCTAAATACCCTTTTAACAGAAAACATTTCAGTCGTCATTAAAGTAAGTGATTCGATTAAGTAGTCATAAAGCAGTAAAATTTATTTAACTTAACGCCTGCAGCAAGCTCGATGAGAAATATATAGTTTACAACAACGTCGTATGAAAAGGACCATGATGCATGCATAGGGAACAAGCTGCGACCGTTTCGAAAGTAAATATTCATCAAACGAAGGTTATGGTCTCAATATGGTGGGACTACAAAGGCGCGGTATGTTTTTATCTGCTACTACAGAATCAAACCAACAGATTTTTGTGAAATGCGGCTAGAATTGGCAAATTGTATGGGTGTTGTATTCCCACATGACATTCAAGTTTAGTTACCCGCCAGAAGTTACTGAAGCTTACTACACTCACCAGACTTTGCACCATCCTACTACTATTTGTTTCGATATTTGAATGGTAAAAAATTTAATTCAGACAATGGTGTCAATCTGTAATTGCTTTATTTTTTGCTAAGAAAGGTCGGCAGTTCTTTGAGCGTGCTATCATAATGTTACCTGAAAAATGGCAAAATTTCATCGAAAAAGTAATCAGTACATAAAATGAATAAAATTATTTCTCTCTATAAGCAATCCCGTTTGATTATTAAAGTAAATAAAACGATATGTCTTAAGACTCAATCTAATATATTACACTCCACTCTTAAAATTAATGACAATAAATAATTTTCTGATGATAGAGGCGTTTCTTTCATGGTAAATCTTAATTGACTTGGGATTGAAATCAACTTGACTTTAATTTACCACAAATAAAGTCATCATGATTTTAAAAGCAATATATTATTATCATCATTCTCAATTGTTCTATAAAAAATAATTAAAATTAGTTCACCATCAACATAAACGAGTGCACCACTAATCCAGTAGACATAGTCAAAGCGCTAAACACATCGTCCACATATTTTACGTTAATACCGATAATGTCGAATCGATAATAAATATTCTACGTCATCCAGTGCGGCGTAATCTGTAGACTGGCGCGATTAAAAAATGATAAATTAATGCTTATTAAAAGGGCATTCCCTGTTTTAATTTCATATCTACACTTAATTAACCCCGCGGTAAGTGTGGACTTCCTAATTAAAAAGTTGCCCGCTATAAAAGGGTCTATTATATTACGTGGATTCACGGGCTTTAATATAAAAGTGCCTCGTTCATAATGAGGCCATACATTTTAAAAAAGAAGCACTAATACAGATTATCCTGAACACTTAATAGAACAACTTCATAACATAAATCTCTCATGGAGAGAGATGCGGCCTGCAGGCGAGGAATTTCATTTCGCGCTGGTCTTTAAATTGCGAAATTAAATCTTAATATATTTTGCATCTTATATCATTTTAAATGTAACGTATTATTATATTAAAATTTAAAAACTTTGCCTATTTTTGAGACAATAAAAAACAATAATAAAAAATAATTAAAATATGTTCTAGTATCCATCCATAATACAAAATAATTAAAAAGAGAATGGTCTAATATTTAAGATGTGGAAACTTAAATTAGTTTTCATTTTTATGTGTACTTTTAATTATTTCCGTGCAATTTATTATTAATTAAATGAAATTAGTCTAGTTGTAAATAGTTAAGAGAAGTGGGAGATTAAACGAAATTAATATAGTTTAAAGTCTGGAGGAATTGCGGAGCCCACGCAAACTCTACTACGTAAAAGGGTTTTTCTTTCATCCCTTATTTAAAGTTCCTAATTATTTGAACTAATTAAAATGTATCCAATTAACTTGTTACTGACATAATATTTATATACACCCCCTTGAACAGGTCTCAAACGAGCACAAATTTTCAGGCATTACAAACATAGCAATATTTAACTAATCTCCTAGTTCAAATACAAGTGCGCGTTGAATGCTTCATTAGCCGGTGGAAAAATATGTGTGTATAATAATTTGGCTTTGTGTTTCCTTCTCTTTATATAATTCCGGCAACAGGGAAATGTGTACATATACCGCGTTCCACCATTCAACCATCTTAAAACGGGCGAATTTATAATTCCTTATATTACTTTGTTTCTATATACACTGGAGCCATTATATGTGAATCCCTAATTTCCCTCATCAAATAATCCATTACCATGTGAACATTGTTTACTTACATAATATATCAGATTTAATATGAATTTTAATTTTTAGTAATAGTAGTATAACGTTAATGTTTATTCCTTACACTTAGAACCTGATTATACAAGTTAAATATTAAAGAATCATACATTTTTTCATGAATATTGTATATAATATATACCATAAAAATCTTAAAAATTAATTTCAAAGATACGTATTTTCAATATTACAAAATACAGTTGATTTAACTACAATTAAAAATATATTATGTTACATAAAATGAATAACACAGGTCTAAAGGACTTGTGTTAAAAGATGTTAATTTAATAATAATACACATTTTTTTATTAGGTGGAGAATAACACTTGTTTTGTTCCATATTGTTTTTATTTTCAGTTGCCTAGGGCAACTGAAGGCAACTGAAAATAAAAACAATATGGAACAAAACAAGTGTTATTCTCCACCTAATAGTAATATCTGTTTCCATCAAGAGTGTAGCGCAACAAGCATTAACTTTACACATTTTTTATTGACAAACTTTTTATAAGTTAACATTTATTTAATAAATACTAAATAATGAATGGGGTTTTAATACGTTAGTTTGTCAAAAGGCTATCGACCAGAGGTTTTCTGCCTTGTTATGTCCAGTAATATGGGGTCAGTCGTTAATACGTAGATGGGCGAAAGGAGGAAATGAAATCAAATATGGTTGAATTAGGATTTTTAAATTTAGGGTTAATATTGGATTTCTGGAAAGACAATATAATTATAGAATATGGAAGTTGAAGGGGTTTTTGGAGGATTGTTGTGCTAGGAAACGAAGGCGTTCTTGAAAGAGAATAACTAAAGTGGTGTCATAGATGAGCTGGTTATAAGGATTAAGAGGATGACGGAGTTTCATTAAGGTCAAAAGGGCCTGCTCGTTCTCTAACTAAAGATGTTTTAATTTGAAGGAATAATTTTATAATCAAAGCCAACTCAGCTATATTTATGGACATCTGTAGCACCCTCCATAGTAACATATGAAACCCAAAATATATCGAAATCCGTTTTTGGCTGTTTTGGACAAAGATACAATTATTAAATATTTTTGACATTATTGTTTTATTAGCAAAAAACAAAAGAAAAATATATCTATTTTTCTAAAAATACAGTATGTATCTTTGTTTTCTGTAAAACCTAATATAGTAGTTATAACATATTGAAACTGGGCTTTTATATATGTTTTCTATATTTTTGCATTGATTTATGCAGTATACATATCACCCTGTTCTTCGTTTACTCGCAAAAGTCCTCGTTCTTATCTTCCTTCATATAGTACACATTGTATATTTTTTGTACCTAGAAGGAGATGATACTTGTATAAATCATCATTGATTTTCAAGAAGTATACAAAGAATTCAAATATCGTCCTCCAATACCAAGTGCAACTGAGATGGATGTTGGCGTAGAATGCGTCGCTAAAGACGAAATGCCGCAAAGTGAAATCGATGGAATACTTAATTGAAATGGGTTAGTTTTAACCACGAATTCATTTTGTTTGTTTTTCTTTCATTTTTTTAAATTTAAAATAAACATTTAAACATTTCAATCGATTCGAACAATAAAAATGCTATTTATCAGACTTAATTTATCAAGACATCTTTTCCAAATGAGCAATCGGTTCTGCTATATATTTTTGAAACGTCGAAAAATTTAAGGGTTCACTATAAATGTCATAATTCATCCATAGAAACAAACTACAGCAAAATGATCTATGACGAGAATGTAGCCAAAAGAACAAGCTCTTCAATGATAATAACCACTTTGCGCTATTTTTATAGGCCAAGTCCTTAATCAACAGATTCTCCCCTAAATCTATTTGGCATTATTTGCAAATCCATAGGCAAATAACCTTTAATATTGATTTTTTAATTGTTATTATTGTTAATGTGTTCTAAATTAACTACAACGAGACAGTTCAACAGCTTATATGTATTTACATACATAAACCACCATGACAGGCATTTTACACTATTGGTGTAAAAATATATATTTATATCTATTTGTTTACTTATATGTGTGAAAGTCAAAGATTCACAAGGTGTTAACCACCCTGTGTATATGACAGGTTTTTACTCAAAAGATGAAGATATTTTTACCACTTGAAATGAATATTGGGAATTCTAGCTAAACACTATCAAGGATCACTGAAGTAGCAAACTCTGTTACCTATAATATTTATTAATTTATTTCAAGACAATTTATGGTTTGTAAGAACGATAATTAGATAAATTCATAAAATATTTATAAAATATTTAAAGACCTAAAGCTATCTACGACCTAAAGCCATCTACTATAACTTGTGTTAGTTCTAATAAGTCTTTTTAAGACTACAAGAAACACTTATTGAAACAACTACATTCCCAGCTAATGCCAGGTTGAATATTTAATTAAATGTAAGCAATTCCCATTTTGCAAATAGCGCAGCTATCAGAGCAACCATAGTTTGAATGTATTTCTATTAAATAATTTGCAAATTATAAGTTAAGTTTAGATGTGAATATGACACCCAATCCATTTATTGTGGAGATTCTCATTTCAGAATTACTATATAACATATAATTAAAATGTATGATTCTAGCAAATAGTTACTTAGCATTAGCTCCTACACCTATTGATTTCAGTTAAAACAATAATAGTCTATACTGCACACAATTTATTCAAAAGAAGTTGCATCATATTTACATCTTCATATATGCCGACTCGACTCTAAAATCAAGCAATTGTTAAAAAAGACGTAAACAAAATTGGTGTCACCGATGTGAACAACTACAGTTAAAACAGCCAGACGCTTTCCTTTCATCAGTCTAAGCAAAGTGAAGAATCCCGAACTGTGACCCGCAGGCTGCTATATCTCAATATTTTAGAACCGACAGAAGTCCATGAAAAAAACGATCAAAATTAACAACGAAAAAAAAACAATAAAGTATATTCTTGGATGTTGTCGACGTTTACTTGGTGGTACATTTTGATTAAAATTAAATAAAACACTTTTCAATTTTTGAAGTGAAAAGTATTATTTAATACAATAAAGTGTAATTTATCTACAGAAGAACATAAACTCTCCCTATATGCTCAAATTTTCAGTGTTTAAACACAAGTTTAATTCAATTAAACGCAAATTTACAAGTTAAAAATAATATTATCCTTTGCTTGTCTGAACACTGGTTACATTACCATGAAATAAATAATATAAACATCAATAATTATTCTTTAATAATTGCCAACTGTAGAAATACGTCACAACGTGGTGGATCTGCGATTTATGTGCATGATTCAATTGTTAATAAAAGTGAATAGAATTTAAATATTTCTCCAGAATGTTCAGCTTCCCAATGCAGTGCAGCGTGGGTGACTATTGGTAAGATGAAAAACATTACTATTTGCATATATCGCACGCCATCAAGCGATGTTCAAATTTTCCTAGCAAAATTGAATGAACTACTTAATAAATAGGAACATTTAAATAATTATTACATCATATAAGGAGACTTCAATATTAATATATTCAACCAAAATAACACCAGTCTTGAATTTAATAACTTGATTAAATCTTATAGTTCACATCTACCTATCAATGAACCAACTAGAATTACAGTTACCAGCAGTACTTACATTAGCAATCTTATTATTAATGATTCATTAAAAAATAAAGATACTTATTATACTTTAGTGAGAAATCAAGGCTTTTTAGATAATTGTGCGCTAATATTAAATGTTCATGTACAGAAAGCAGTTTATATAAAAAAAAAAACGATCATCATATCAAAGTTATAGTAATGTAAATATACAAAACTTCACCGCATCACTCATTGATGAACAATGGAACCGAGTTGAAAATGATGACATTAATACATCTACAAGTAACTTTATTAATAATTTTAATATCCATTTCAATGCCCATTTTCCTTACATCTCTTCTAAATAATCAACTTCTAAACAAATACATTAGATTACGGAATAATTACAACAGCTCAGAAACAAAGTGTCAACATTGCATTCAAACCAGAATACAAAGCCACTCAAAAGCAATATAAAGAAAAATTATGTTCAACGCAGAAAGAACATTACATAAGCAAAATAAAAAAAAATACCTATAAGGAATCCTAGAAAATTATTAATAAACAAAGAAATAAACATAAATCTCATAAAGTAAACAACACCAAAGATTATTTTATTAATACAATCAAATCACTGCAAGAAATTGCCAGTAATTCTCAAAATATTTCCACGTCCAAATTCCGATATACAACAGGACAATATTTTTATATTTAGTCATAGAAAGTGAACTATTTAACGTAATATCAGATTTAAAAAATTAAAATAAATTTGCATGTGGGGCAGGTGAAATCCTTATGCATATAATGTTTACATCATTTCAATACATAGTCATAGACTCTCTAATAACAATAATAAATATTTTTTTTACATCTAGCATATTTGCAGAAGTACTGAAAATAGTCCCCATTACACCTATCCATAAAAAAGGTGACGTAGATACTCTAGGTAATTATAGACCAATAAGTGTATTTTCTAAAATATTATAAACGCTCGCATGCAAAAGGATGTTAATTTGTTTACTAAATATAAACTGTTTAACAAACCAAACACGGCTAGATTCCTGGAAGGGTACCAACACAGCACTATTTGATTGTATTCATAATATCATAACCACTCTCGAAAATGGTGAACTTGCTTGTGGAATATTCCTAGACCTTTCAAAAGCATTCGACTGTGTTGAACACGAAATTCTATTAGCTAAATTAGAATGTTATGGAATCAGGGGTAAATGTTTGACTTGGCTTAGGTCGTATTTAACTAAAAGAAAACAATTAGTAAAATTAAATGTTATCAGCTCAGGCACATATTCAGAATCTAAAAGAACAAAAGGTAGCGTTTTAGGGCCCATATTATTCATAATATACACCAACAACATAACAAACTCTTTACCAGATGTGTAAACCAGTATAATATCATTTGCTGACGATACAAGCATATGAATAAGAGCCAAAATGTACACAGACCTCACACGTTGTGAATATAATTACAATAGCATCCAAGGATGGTTAATAATAACAAATGAATGCTCAACACAACAAAATCTAAATTTGTCTTATTTCAAACGAAACAAAACATATATACACGCCGGTAGTGGCGCATATTTTGAAACAAACAACAAACATTTTTAAATGTTTAATTGTGGAGGCGTTCACTTTGTGGTACATTTTGAATATAATGACGAAGAAGATACGATGACTGTGTTTTACCACTATATTTAAAAATTACACGTGACTATAGTTTCGACAAACAGCTAGTCATTATCACACATAAACATTTTTATTTACAGAAATTTATTTATAAAAGTTGAAGTGTATATCGGTATTCTTGAAACATTATCTTATATCTGATCAACGGCTTTTAGCCTAGATTTAATGGTTATGATTGCTAATGTCATTATGCGTGAATGAAAATAATTCATACACTATATGGTTACTTCATGGTGTTTTGTCTTGAAAATTATCAAAGAAAGAATAATAGATAAGATTGTCATGGTTATTTTGAGTTTTTGCTAATTTTAAGGATATGTGTTTCTTCAATAGAGATTATTTCTGTTAATTGATATAATGGATGTTGAACCACGATTCAAAGACTTTGTAGATATGTAGAAACTGATTTTTGACTTCTGAGGTGTGCTCTCTAATAGTTTGATGTAAGAATGGTTTGATGGTTTCGAATAATTTGACTGCACTGAAGCAGAGTAATAGACTGATATATTGAGACTTCTAAGGCGTAAGTTGTATAATTTGGGACTGTGAAATGAAATGATTATGTGAATGTTTTCAGAAAAGGAGTATAAAATATTCCTAGGGATATTGTCATATCCGGGAGTAGTGACTTTGCTTATATAATTTTGGTGAAGAAAAACTCTTCCCTCTTGTTAATTTAGTTTTCATTTTCCTGACATGTGTTACAATCATACTCTGGCATTTTCAACTAATTGTGATGAAATTTTTGCAATTGAGATATTGTCAGCGCGTAATCATTGATTTTGATTATTTACCAGACTAAGACCTTCGAAAACGGCCTTCTCAATTTTCAAACCCTCCAGGAAATTCTGATTTTTATCTTCAGGAAATCTAGATGTGGTGTCCCGTGAATATGAAATGTTCCGCTAATGCTGTTTTTCCGTTTAGAATTAATTTACGATGTTCGTTAAATCGAATTTCAAATTTTCGCTGAGTTTGTCCTATGTCGCAATTGGCACAATTTATTCTGTAAAAGTTTCTCTTTAGTTCTAACTCTATTATTTACTAACCATCCCGCCAAATTTATCCTATTAACCACTATTGTTCTAATGTTATGTGACTATAACTGCTTTTATTATGTTATAGCTGGTTTTGTTGACTGTATATGTTTTCATCTGCTTTAGGATTTGAGCTATAAAATAATTTGCTTTTTGTTTTCCTCTTTTTCTTCTTGAGTATTTCATTGACAAACTGCCTTCATGGTAATATCATAGGCATGGTTGAGCTATTTTAAAAAACATTCTTTTGACATCGGAATCGTGAGGGGGTGTAAGTACGTATTCGGGGATGTTTGGTTTGCGGTGATTTGTAGGAATCTGTTGGTATAATTGTGTCTTTGATAGAGATATTAGATTTTTCTATAGATGTAATATTGTAGCTTACTTTGTTGGATTTCAATAATTTTCTGTATTTATTTTGTTATCTGTGTTGATTTTATTTAAATCTAGTAGAAATATATAGAGTTGTCGTTGTGTTCTCACATAAAAACCTCATCCGCATCAAATAAAAAATATTGTGTCTCATTTCCATCCGTCTCAAATAATTTCTCTTTGAAAGATTTTAGTATATCTACTTGCGTATAAAATTTATCATTTAATCCAAAGTAATATCGACCAGTATCTCCCTTTGAAGAAGTAAATGATGTAGTAGTTCTTTTGCAGTGCTATTTATTCTAGTACTGGTATGGAAGCAAATAACATTAAACATTTAACAATACTAACGTCACTTTCTTATTAAATGTGAAGTCTTTGGTTATGTTTTTTTTATCTGCATGGTATTTATTGCGACAGTCTATAGAATATGTGTGATTATGTGGTTGCTTGATAAATTGAAACTACTGGTCAAACGGGATTATTGTGTATTTTGGGCATCCCATAAGATAGGTGCTGGATAGGAATTAGGAATAATACACTTGTTTTGTTTCATATATTTTTCCTATCCAGTGAGTTATATGTTTCATCAAGAGTGTAGCAAAGCAAGTATCAATCAAAGATAGGTGCTTTTGAATTAATTTTCCCTTCCTCAGGTATTTGATTGTTCTATTAATTTTGTGATTTGTTTTTGGTATTTATTCGTGGGATAATTCTTTAATGTTTTGAATTTTCTAACTTCTAGCAGTTCTTCTATTTTGAAAATTTTATCAGTTTTTAATATTATCAGGTTATCAGGTATCTGTACTTGTTTTATAGTTTTCTGGTTCTCATTCTTGACGTTATTGGTATATTTTACCCTGATATGGTTATTTTATAGGAATGAAGTTATGTACCAAAGTTGTCACTTTTGCAAGTAGAATTCCACGGTTACGAATAAAAATAAAGTTTTAGCATTGAATATAATATCCGTAATACAAAATAAAAGTTGTTTTAATAATATAATTCAAAATAATATTTTTTAAATTTTATATTAGTACAGGTTAGTACCTAGTACCGTACTAGGTACTAACCTTACGGCTTGACTAAAAATATTGAACTATTTCGTTTTTTGTATTAATACATAAATACATTAAATATAAATAATTAATAGTTTCAGAGTTATTATAGCTATTTAATAGTATCAGAGTAATTAATAAAAATGTATTTGATAAATGGAAGCTAAATAAATATAATTTGGCGACCGTCTAATGCATTATGATGTATATAAATTCGATGCCATATGTAATCTGCAAGCAATCCCTCCTTGCAAACTGTATATGGGGCAGCCAAGCATGTAATATTTGTATTTCTGAATAATATAAAACATTATTAGTGTAGCAAAGTGAATTCTCAGCGGCTGTTCTGTATTTTCCTCGGGGCCGGTCAGTTATCATCTGCATGGATGGACGCCAACCAGCAACCAACAAACCCTCTTCGTTATACACACACAATAAATACGGACTAATAGACATACTGAGCGTAAATATAATATTTACTTGACTCCGATTGTTATTGGAAGAGTAAATTTACTGAATAATACTAAAACGATACGTGCGCGAGGTAAATGAGATTCAAAACGATATCCTAATATTTGTAAAATACGTGTTTGAAAAAATAAAATAGAACTAAGAAATATATAAGAATAAGAATAATCTTTGATTGATTGTGAGGATTGCGCAAAAATGTATTGATGATATACTAACAAAATATACTTGTATGTTGATGTTAATGTTAATTAATTCTATTTTATCTAATTAATATTATTGTCAACCTAAATTAAACGTTAGAATATATTAATATGCTCGTTAGAAAATTTTATTAATTTAATTAATAGTAATTTTGTCACCCTAAAGGATGCCCTAACTGTAGAAAATATAGAAGTATGCTCATTAGATGAATAAATATATAATTAATTTTTATTAGCGTTTGAAATGTTGATATTTAAAAAAATGTACCGTAATTTTGATATAAATTTAATTATTAAACCAGTATTTGCACATGAATTAAAAGCGGTATTTAGTTAATGTTTAAATAAATTCGTTTAAATATGTATCTAGTGTGTTAATTAAAAATTTAAAACAAGAATAATAACATTTCATAACACAAATGCAAACATATATAAAACACTAAATAATTGAATTAATAAGTGATATAATATGAATGCAAAATAGGTATATTCGTGTGTGTGTGTTAGAATTTTCCGGGTTTTAATTCGGAGCAACAATTCCGGTGTGCATTAATACATAAATATGCAATAGATTACACGTAGCATGTTAATGCGTAATAAAATAATAAAGGTCCAGGGCGGTAGAATATATACGGTTTTATCGCTTTTATTTCCAACCCTTTTTGTGTAATGTTATTGTGCAGTTGTATATAAATATATTTGAATAAACTTGTATATCCTTTTTATCCACATTCGGTTTTCGCGCGTTTAAGCTTTTAAGTTGAAAGTTTTCAATGTTTATAGGATAAGCGGGGCGAGAGAAAAAAAAAATTAATACTTTAAAACCGAGGAGGGAGTCTAAAAACAAACCCTTGCGAAAGCGTTTCGGGTCCCCGTTTAAACGCTTAACGAATAAGATAAACAATACACGCGCACATACATACGTACATATATACACATATAAGGGTTGTTCGGAGATTAGAAAACATGCTAATTTCGACTGCGTTCGTTCAAGCAAAAATTGTTCAAATTGTTTATTTTTGACGGCCAATTAAGCAGACCCTCGGACTTCCAGCCATGCTAAAATAAACAATTCTACAGAAGGTTGTTAAGTCCTATTAGAATACTGGGAATTGTTTTATTATTAAATGCACTTAGTTTTATAAATTCTTAACAACACGGCTATTAAGGGATTTAAAAAAATAAAATACTTTATAAATAAAATTTTAATACCCCTGAACCTATTTTTTCTTTTAATTGTGTTTATAAAATCAATCTCTTACATATACATAGTATGAACTTCCAAATTGTGCATACATAAATGCAAAACATATAGCATGATTGTTTTGTATTTACATATGCACTATTAAGTTTATATTTCATACATATTTATGAAAGATTAAATTTGTTTTGTATACAATACCAAGCTTTTGATCAAAATTTTTGTGATTTTATAATGACATTCATGTATAATATTCTCTAATATATAATAATGAACTTACTTTTCTTGGTAAGATTAAGACAAAACAAGCTAGGCAAAATTTGATACTATAATACATAATTTAAAATATAAAATATACAATTAAACTTATAAAAGACTAACGGAAAATTAACAAACTTTTTCATGTGATTTATATAATGTATTCTATTCTACAATTAAATATACTGTATATTTCTGTCTAATCATAAGGTGTTTTAAATATCCAAATCAAATGAGATTGTTATATACCAACTTCAAATAAACTGGAATTTAATATTAGTAAAAAGATTTCTCTGTGGTAGGTGAGTTAAATAAATGCCTTATTCTGTAAATATTACAATCAGACGCCTAGTCTTACAATGACATAATGTTCCAAATTATTACAGTATTCTATTTAGGAGATATCAGCATTAAATATCACTTATATGTATCACATCATCAATTGTTATTAATATTATTAAGATCAGATTGTAGTATCAAAAAATCAATATTTATGTCCAAATATGACCTAAATTTCTGAGAAGAGATTTGTTATATTCTGCTGATGTTAAAGTTTGTTAAAAAATGTATATCTTCTTAAGATCAATGTAATCTAAACGATTAGATTGCATATTTAAAATTTAATTTTTCTATGAAATTCTTGAATTCATGAAGTTGACCAAGCTCTACACCAGTGGTTCCCAAACTCTTTTCTACTAAATAGGAAGACGGAAAACCAATCAACAGCTTCTTTACAATAATTCATAATGCTGGATATAATATTGGGATCTGTTCTTGTAACCAGAAGTTGTCGAATCTTTGTTTAAACAATGGTTTAGGCTCCTCATTTGTGGATAATTCAATAAGTTGCTCCGGTTATGTCTTCATCTGTATTTGTGCTCTAAGTTTGACTACTTACAAAAGGTTAAACAGCCAGCCGGAAATATTAAAGTGAAGAATATCTTGAAATCTTTGGTTGAGGTTCGAATGAAGCGCTGTTAATGATTAGTATGAAAATGAAAAATATCCTTTAAAATGTAATGTTAATATAGCATTCAAATGTAGGAATAAAATCCATAATTTAACTTTAATCCGAAAACCAAAATTAATATTATGAAGAGATCAGGAATTTACAATTTAACATGGGGTACTTATAAAGGAATTTACATTCGTCAATCTGGTTGAAATTTTGAAAGGCAGGGATGTAGTTTCAGTAATCCATTTTACCGATAAAGGTGGAAAAATGGATTTACTGGAAGCAGTTGACATTCATAAGGCCAAAATGAATCCGAGTTTTTCCTTCCTTAACTCAAAAAGATAGTAATATACAGACCATAACTGAAACAGCCACCTTATTAAAACAACAGATTAAGTTACTAAATAATGTAACATCCCTATTATCCCATCAACCAAGCGCAAGTGGCGACTGACCAAACAAAAATTTAAAAACATAAACTATTAATTTTAAAACTCAAATGTGGAGAGGTAAACACAAAACAGAGGGAAACAAGATCTAAAACAATAGGGAAAAAGAGCAAAAATCTTAATGAGGCAATGACATATAACGCGGCACAAGATGGAAAAATGTTAATCGAAAAGTCTGTGAACAGTACAAACGGAAGCGGAAAAACGACAGGAGCGATTGCAAGTGCACCAAAAATTAAAGGACAAAATGGCAATCACACAACGCTCGTGCAGCAACTGCGATCACAACATTATGGGTTTCGAATCTGGCGCTGAAAACAACCGAAAATGACCTTATTAAATGCATTCAGTCTAAGGCTAACATCGATCAAGTAGGTGCACAAAAATTAAAAGTGTATTCATCCCATGTGGCTTTTAAAGTCAGAGTTCCCGAAAAGGAATAGAAAAACATACTGACGGAAGAGTTCTGGCCTGTGGATATAAATGTCCAGTTATTTAGAAATTGCATCTATTAAAACATATCTGCAATCAATACCAATCAACGCAAAATATGGAGATATTAAAAAAAGTATAATGCTGATTATATTTGAACTTTGGAATCCACGAAACAAGAAGCATATGAAAAATATCTAAAAAAGACTAATTACCATCCTAAAATAGTTTGGGATCTAATAAATAAGAATCAGTTGGGTATTAGTAGGGAACAGGAAGAAATATTAAATGCACAAACCTTTTCTCCCAAATCGGAGAGGAAATTGTAAAAAGCATCTCTACAAATAATAAAAATCCAATGGCGTTTCTCGATAACACGTATGTTAGAAATAATTTCAAATGTGATTCATTTCGTGAAACAATAGTAAACATAAAAAGTAAAAGCAGTAGGGATATCTATGAAATTAGTATGGTATTAATAAAATCTGTTTTAAATATTTAGTATTACCCAACAAAATTATTCAATGATTGCATAAGAAACTGCATATATCCTACATGCCTGAAAGTTTCTAAAGTCATTTCAAGTTTTAAAAACGGAGACTCATCGATCATGTCCTACCTCTATAATTTTTAATGTCACATCTTTGGCCATCTTTAAATAATGGATTTTTGAATGAACTTTTCCTGTGAGTGGGAAATATACCAATTTCAAGAGATCTACTAAATAATAAATGAAGTGGTTTGGTAAGTGAGATAACACATTTTTTTTAAATAAGGAGGCAGACCATCCGGTCCACTATTAACCGACTCAGGTAGCTCGTTCAAAGAATAAATATTTCAGTGATACTTAGCTAAATTTTTGAAAGCAATATTTTACTATCATAATCAAATTTTGGATCGTTTATATGTTCATCACTGTAAATACTACTAAAGTAATCTGCAAATAAATCAACACAGGTACTACCTGAATCACTTTGCTTGTCGTTGTAAATCATATGATCTGAAAACCCTTTATATAATCATGGTACAGAGAATTGCTTAAATTAGAGCACAATGGACGTAGTTCCTTAAATTTATAATAATCAGTTCCCAAACCATTCATTTTATACTCTAAATGAACCTTCTTTTTATCTTTTACTAGTTGTATAAGTTCATAATTAAACCATTTCGGATACTTCGATAATTTATAACGTTTCTTTGGTACGTGCTTAATAAGAGCTGAATTTAAAATACTGTAAAAAATATCAACATTTTTATTAAATTATACGAAATACCATGAATGTGATATTGGTACACTTTGGGCATTAATATAAAATTGCTCAATACTATCAAAAGTTTTTAACAGGTCAAAAAGGATTCCCCATGTATGGTTATGATTTTCCATATTTTCTATTATCCATTTAGTATAATGAAACGGAACTGTTTCAGTATTTCTACCTTTTATGAAGCAATGTTAAATAGAAGATAGTCATGCTTTGTGACAAAGTAGAGAGTCTTGAATAATTAACATTTTCGAAATTTTTAATATCGTGTTCAACAGACAGATTGGCCTATAATTCTCCAGGTCATTGTGATCTCTTTTTTCGTACATAAGTATCAGAATAGTTTATTTCAATTTATTTGCGAATACACCAGTTTCTAAGCATTTATTTATAATATAATATTTAGGTATGGTACGTTGCTAAATGATGTATATATTTTTTAATAATAAACGAAATAATAGATGATGTATTATACAACATTTTTTTGCGTGGATGTCTACAACCCCGATCCTTTCTACTTTAACCCATCCAAATATCTTCTGCAATTTGCAGATGATACGGCCTTGATCACACATGCTCCCACACTACCAAAAGTCCTTCAATTCCTTCAAGAGCTTATTGACTTCCTTCAACGATGGCACATTAAAATCAATCCCCACAAATCACAACTCCTAATTCCTTATCATCGCACCAATAATTCACCCCATAAAGTCTTTATTTCCCAAACTATGATCCCTCTTTCAGTTTCCGTTAAATACCTGGGCATTACCATAGATCAAAAAATCAATTTCAAAAAACACACTGCTGTAATAAAAAATAAAATAACTTCTAGGGCAAAATGCTTTAGAAGCTTAACCTACAAGAAAAATGGGATTAATACTAGCACAGCTGTTAGAATTTATAAAATGATTTGCCGCCCACTACTTGACAATGGTTGTGCCCTCTATACCAATCACAGCAATCCAACCTCCCGTAATATTGAAGTTAGCGAGCGAGCATCCCTCCCTACCCTAACCAAACTCCGGCATCCTCTTAATCATCTACACAATCCATTTAATCAGCTCCTCTATGATACCACTTCAGTTATCCCTATCCTAGAACGCCTTCGATTCCTATCAGAAAAATTCTCCAAAAATCCTTTCAACTTCCATATATTATCCCAATATAGTCTTCCTAGAAACCGTAGCATAAACCCTAAATTAAAAATTCCCAATTCAACCATATTTTATTTAATTTCATCCTTTTACGCAATAACGACTAACGCCATTTGACTGTCGATAGCCTTTTGACAAATTAATACATTAACACCTCATTCATTATTCATTATTCCAATGTAAATATGTACAAAATTTGTCAATAAATATTACTACTACTACTATTAGATGATGTAAAGGCTGAAGTTATATAACATTCATAGAAATAAAGATTAACTGGTTTCACGACTCATTTATTAAAACAGAACGAAATGTTCATTGTTAAATTCGGAAACTCCTTTCCGATTGAAAAAAAGTCTTAACTTCCGACCAATAATATATCACTATAAATCAGCCAACAGCCAATAAATTAAATAAATAAAACGTTTCTAGATTATTAAAATTATTTTTATAATGATAAACACAAAATAAAATACCTAGTTGCACTGTTTATTTCTTGTTGACCATAGTTTCAGCGAAGCAACTCATTATTAAAATATAAAGAAATTTTAAACTACGCGTTATACGAATATACACAAAATAAGTTTTACATTTAGCTATATGAAAGGGGAATACATCAGGTCAATCTGGTCCTTTATTAGAGCAGAATTTTATAATGATTCTTAGAGATCCATTATGTGTTCCATTTCTGCGCAATGAATTATCAAAGGTATATCATTATCGCCAAAATAAAATTAGATGTTCTGCAAATATTGATTTGTCAATTTGGTTTAGAAAAGAAGAGGGCAATTGTTCTTTGAGTATAATCATAAAATTACGACCAGATTGCCATATGTACACACCTTGACAATTTGTACATGTTAACCCATCGAATTTGATTAATGGTTTAATCTTAGTTTTTGGATTTAAAATTATATTTCTAATTTTGAAATTACGTCTGAAGGCTACTGTATTATTATTTTTCTCTAAAATGTTGTTAATTTTTAGACTACAATGGCTAAAATATGTCATTGACCTATATTTTTTAGATTCTGCTGATGCACAAAAACATACACTTACAAACCTGACGGAGATTGTGCTTATTTAATAAATTAGTAACAATTATACTATTATATCGGTTGTTAGTTGCTATGGTTTTTATTCAAGAGATTTAGTTTATTCTTGATTGGTCCGATTAAGGCAAACTCAATGATTTGTGTACTATTGAATTGAGCGCAGCCATTTTTTGGATATGGGACTGTCTTTAATGGTTTGGTATAACGGAATCATCGAAAGATAGTTTTCTATACATTTATTGAATAAGAGGAAACGAGATGTATATTTCACATACCTCAAGATCTTGCATTTTGAGCTTGCGAATCACCTCTATCCTGTCATGTTGCACCTTCTAGCTACATTAACCACATAAAGTGAACCAATAAATAAATTAAGGAAGAAAGGAAAAAAAGCCATAAACGTAAATATATCAACGTATACCCCATACTCTGGATAAAAATATCAAAGAAATACTAATTGTAGAATCAGGGTTAATTTCAAAGATATTTTGGTCTGTGAATTAGACAAACACGAAATGGCCAAATTTATCAAAAATGCTGGTATTAGTTAAACAAAAGATCATAACTTATCAAAAATGAATAACCTTATACATAACTCTGAAATTATTGAACTGAACAAAGATCCTACAGTAATATTTTCAATATCCCAATTTTGTATAAGTAATATGTAATATAGCCTGCACAGTTTCGGTTATCCAAAATATTCAAGATATGGACATCCGTATAAAGAAAAAATGGCTGCGTTGATCGGACAAATCTAGAAACAACTAAATTTTGTTTAATAAAAAACATGTTGCCAAAGGATATAATAGCAGAATTGTTGATACTTTATTAAATAAGCATAATCTCCATCAGGTTACTAGGATTATGTTTAGTGGCGATTCACCATCAGTAGAATCTAAAGAAATATAGGTCTATGACATGTTTTGGCAAATATAAACAGATTGGCCTGATGTGTTCCTTTATTTTTACGGCTATATTTTAAACTTATTTCGTATATATTCCTGTAACATGTAGTTTAAAATACTTTAAAAATAAATGGTGTTTTATTTTGTATTTCGTAATACGAACTTGTATTTTATGTTTGCGGAATGAAATAGAAGGAGATAAAATAATATTACAAAATTATTTTTCTTTTTCAATATATTAACCGGATTAACATTTTTCAGTTCTATGAATTAACTTGTGCATACCTGCGGAACGAAACCTTGATATAAAATTAAAAATGCTAATAGAATTAATAATAACATATATGGAATTGAAACAGACAATATGACCGATAAGATAAACATTTTAAAAAATAAACATAAATTGAAAAATAGTCCAAAAATATCTATAATGACTCAGAACTAACAAAAAAAGAAGTTGAAATACAAAGAAATATTAGAACTGTTGCAAAAGAAGAATGAGAAAAAGACAATAAAACAAAAATTGGATATAAAAAATTAAGAATAAATAACCAGGAATTTAAGTGGGATGATCAAAAAAATATGCTTAGTGCAAAACAAACGAAAATAAGCCAAAAAACCAAACGTTAGAATAGAAATACAACAAAAAAATCAAACAAGCTACAATAAAAATCGAACAATGAAACTATCAACATGGAATGTAAGAGGTATTAGACAAAAGGAGGAAGAAATACTATACGAAATCAACAAACACGAAATAGACATTTTAACACTAACAGAGACAAAAAAGAAAGGGGAGGGAGAAGTAAAACTTGGAAAAGGGCACCTATTAATATATAAGGGAACAGATGAAGAAAAGCATGCAGCTGCAGGTATGGCATGCATAATAAACAAACATCTAGTAGAACATATAAATAAATGGGAAGGCCATACCGAAAAACTGATTAGTGTAGAACTAGCAATAAAAAATAAATGGGATATTATGACAGTAATTGTAGCCTAAGGGCCAAACGAAAACGAAAAATCAGAGATAAAAGATAAATTTTGGGAGGAATTAAATATAATAACAGAAAACGCTAGAGGTAGAATATATATATGCGGTGATCATAATGCAAGAGTGGGGAATGACTACACAACAAATGTAATTGTAAAATATGGAGAGACTACACTAACAAATAACGGGACAAGACTAATAGAATACTGCATACACAATAACATTATTGTCGCAAACACCTTCTACAAGCACAAAAATATTCACAAGTACACCAGACAAGGAAAGGGAACAAACGATCTATAATAGACTACATACTAACAGAAAGAACAAATAAGAAGGAAATTACAGATGTAAGAGTATACAGAGGACTAAATATTGGTAGAGATCACTATATGGTATTGGCAAAGATTAAAGGAAATAACGAACAGAACAACGAAAATGAAACACATAATAAAGGCTATAAAACCATTAAATACTATAAACTAAGAGACACAAATATAGCAGCAGAGTATAGTAGTGTTGTGGAAAAGAGAATAGAAAACATCCGGATAGAGCATAAAAATGCAGAAGAATCATGGCAGGTGCTCAAAAACATTTTAATTGAAGCAGCTAGAGAAACTTGTGGTACAATTAAGATTATGAATGGGGCTAAAAGGACCGACTGGTGGAATGATGACATCAAGGCCCAAATAAATATTAAAAAAGAAATGTGGTGTAAATATTTACAACAAAGAACGGAGGAAAATTAGAATATATATATATAAAACAACGGAAAATAGTGAAAGATGTGGTGAGAAAGGGGAAAGAAAACAGTTGGAAGACATTTGGTGAAAAAATGGAGTACGGCAGCAAAAACAACAAAAAATTATTATATAAAACACTAAAAAATATGAGAAACAAAAAGGAATAACACAATGGTAAAATTAAATTTTGACAGATGGAAAGGAAATTATGAATCGATGGAAATAATACTTTGCGAAACTACTAAATGTGACAGACAAATAAGAGACCACAGGATACGACGAAAACTCACCACAAAAACTCGGAAATGACCCAACACCATTATTATTGAACGAAGTTAAGGAAGCTATAAAACTACTTGAAAATGGAAAATAACCAGGACACGACAAAATAACAAACGAAATGATGAAAAATATGGGCGAAGAGGGTATGATAATGTTTTGGAAGATTACGAAGAAGGCATGGAAGGAGAAAACAATACCTGAGGACTGGAATAAGGGAGTAATTGTATCTATCCACAAAAAGGGAGACAAAAGAGATTGCAATAATTACAGAAGAATCACGTTATTATGCACTGGCTAAAGGTATATGAAAGAATATTTGAAAAGAAATAAAGAGAAATAGTAGAACCAACTTTAGAAGAATCCCAGAGTGGCTTTAAAGCAGGTAGAAGCATTCAAGATCATATATTTACGATAAAACAACTAATTGAAAAGATAAATAATAACTATGACTTAAAAGTATACTTCGCATTTATTGATCTTGAAAAAGCATGCGACAGAGTACCTAGGACCAGTGTATGGAGCATATTACAAGGAAGAGGAGTTGACACAAAGCTAATAGATGCTATAAACAGTGTCTATAAAGTAACAAATAACTATGTAATATACAGAAACGAGCAATCGGAAATGTTTCACACTGTTGATGGACTAAGACAAGGAGGGGTTTTAAGCCCATTACTCTTTTGCATATTCATAGACCAAGTCATGAAGGAATGTCACCAATACATTACACCTGTAACAATAGGGTATAAGAATCTCCAACCTATAAAACTAAGTGAATGTGCGTATGCAGATGATATGATGTTAATAGCTGGGAGTGAAAAGGACCTACAAAGTAATTTAAACATTTGGAATAACACACCCGAGAAATACAATATGAAAATAAATGTAATCAAAACCAAGGTAATGGTGATAGGAAAGGAAACAGACAAACTAAACATAAAAATAATGGGAAAACGAATTGAACAAGTAAATGAATTTAAGTACCTGTAGGATGTAACAGCCGTCACAGTTAGAGAAACATGGGGGTGGAATAACGGGTATGCGGCTGGGTCTGCTTAAGAAAACTCTTCTAAATTACTGCCAATATTTCGCCAATTTATTTTTTCGGCTTCATCAGGGCTAATTTGTGAGTTTTAGAAAATTGGTGAACATCCGGAGGGTGGTGATACATTTGAAGTGAACAGCTACTTTAAAAACGGTGAGGACGACACAAATGTATGATGATAACAGATTAAAATTGAACAAAGAACCGGTTGACAACATCCATGTTGTTAGTTGTTGTCGGAACCATGGACGGTAATGTCCTGAAGCCGAAAAAATAAATTGGCGAAATATTGGCAGTAATTTAGAAGAGTTTTCTGAAGCAGACCCAGCCGCATACCCGTTATTCCACCCCCATGTTTCTATATATATACAGGGTGTCCCGTTAATGCGGGGAAATGGACCATAGATTCCTGAGGTCAAAATATGACGATTTAACGCAACTTATTTATATCCAAAAATTTACGGTTAAGCCAGAATTTGGCTTCAAAGTTTAAATTTTTTTTATTTCTTTTGTTTATAACAAGTGAACACTTTATTTGATTTTAATGAAATTTATTTTTAATAACTACCATAATATAATACACCATTTCAGTTATTATGATTATTATTGGTTAACAAGAAGTATAAGAAACAGTAGTACCACCACTTAAAAACTAAAATATTTTTTTATTGGTGGATCTAATAAAAACTAAAAAAATACTGCTTGAAAGACCATTTAATTTAAAAACTTTTTCATCTCTTAATAATATTTGATATCTTTTACGGTTTTCTCACAAAAAAATAAAATATATGTTTTTTATCTAGTAAAAACAAAATCTAGTTCTTCATAGAATCGAAAATAAATATTTTTCGTGGCCATCTTTGTTTAAAAAACGTAAATTATGTATAATAATAATTATTTAGTGTCTTTTTACAATTAATTTTTAACTTTATTATAGTTCATAAATATTCATATTTGGAACAAACAGATATCTTGTTTGTATTATAATTTTGCAAAGAAAATTGTTTGAAAAGTGTTGGATGTTGTTTTGATTTATTTTATTAATTGATATTATTTAATTTTTATTCAATTGAGTAAGTTTATTTACTTATTAATGAGTGCATAATGAGTATACTATATTCATATTTTATTTTTTTGTGCAAAAACCGTACAAGATATCAAAAATTAATAAGAGTCAAAAAAGTTTTTAAATCTAATGCCCTTTCAAATAGATTTTTTTGAATTTTATTGGATGCACCAATAAAAAAATATTTTAGTTTTTAAGTGGTGGTACTACTGTTTTTATACTTCCTGTCAATCGCTAATGTCCACAATAACTGAAATGATGTATGATATTATGATACTTTTTAATAATAAATTTCATTCAAATCAAATACAGCGTTCAATTGTTATAAACAAAAATAAATAAAATAAAAAAATTTGAAACTTTGAAGACAAATTCCGGCTTAACCGTAAATTTTTGGATATAGATAAGTTGCGTTAAATCATCATATTTTGACCCCAGGAATCTATGGTCCAGCCATTTCCCCGCATTAACGGGACACCCTGTATATATATACCTTCATAAAAATCGACTTATCCTTCTCTGAAAAAATATGCATCCTCCACTTCTTCATCGGTAAAAAAATTATTTTCTCGAAGCTCTTTTTTCGGATTTGGAGAGCCATAATAGTCGCTGGGATCCATATCTGTGATAGCCCACCTTATGCAAACTCGACTCTTGTGAACAGAAATCTTGTCGTGCAAGAGCAGGGCGCCTTTGGTTAAATATCCTCTTCTTTTCTGACTAATAGTCTTTTTTAACTTCTCTAAAATTAAAGCTTAGTATTCTCCCCTTATAGAAACATCTTTTACCTACTAATCAATCAACAAAATTCCTTGTGTGTCCCAAATATCCTTCGCCAAGAGCTTTCCTGCCTGCGACACCTTGAACTTCTGACCTGTTTATGCCACTGCATGGAATCTTGCTTAGACTCCGGTTCAGACTCAGGTTCATAGTGATGAACCCATGTTTCATTCCCAGTAATAATTTGCTCGAAAAAGTCTTCCTTTCTCTTATTACACTGGTTCGAAAACGAACGTTAACACTTCAACCATTTCTGCGAGTTGTTTCTTCTTAGAACATGCATCCTCCTCGATGTTTTTCGATGTTATATCAAGTGGTGACCTCATCAGACCACCCAGGACGGTATTCATCTTTAATTGATTTCTTGCCTTGCTCAAAGAGGTTGTGCTATTTGTGCACTATGGTTTTGCCTAGACAAGAATTTCCGTAAACAGATGATATCTGAAGTCTATTTTCTCCAAACTTATGATAAGTGACTTAGAACCTACGCGAGTGCCCCTACCACCCTCTGTTCAAGTTATATTATGGTGAAAAATTTTTAACAAGATAAAAAGTGATATCCAACAATTTAATATATATAATTGTATATTGAATAATTATAATTAGAATGGCTTGGAAATTCTAGAGACATTTATATATACAACATCTTTATTAACAGACAAAAATAAAATACAGATAAGACAAATATAATACATTTATGATGATATGAGTGTTGGGAGGTTAGTCTGTTAAATGGCTATCGACCGGCGGTCTTTCAGCCCTGATTTGTCCTTGTCGATGTGTCACGTTAGTCTGTCTGATGATGATGATGATGATGATGGGTGATGTGATGCGATGAATTCGAAAATAGTAAATGGAGGGGTTTTGAATTTTGGGATTAGGTTAGGATTTCTGCGTAAGCAGTAGAGGATAAGGATTTGTTGGCTGAAGGGATTTTTGGAAAATTTTTCACTTAAGTATAGAAGGCGTTCCTTGATGGGGATAACAGAGGTAGAGTCATATAGGAGTTGGTTAGAGGGATTGTGTAGAGGATTACTGGGGTGGCGGATTTTGGTTAAAGTTCTTAGGGAGGATCGCTCGCGATAGTAGGATTGCAGGAGTTAGATACATTTATTAATTCAGTTTATGGATTCCTGATTGTTGTGTCTAATCGGAAAGAATTGACAATACATATTATATTTAGTTAAAATGCTTTGGTACTAAGCTACTAAAGAAAACATGTAACATGTTATATCATTTGTTTTTATTATTATAGATAAAAATTATACTTTTTTAAAAGAGTTATCCTACTGCATTGAATTATGTAGCAATACTTGGATATAATTTTTGTTATTGTTATTGAAAAAGGCACTATTTAGGCCTAACTTTAAATTATAAAAGCACCTATAGTTAGTGTAGAAATTGATATAACTAGTGGGAAGGCAGTTACTATTACAAAATTAAATTTTTAAAATAATAGCATTCCTCTATTATTAAGCTATCTACTGTAATATATTATAATTAATTCAAGTTGTACATTGTTTAAGTAGATATGTATAAAATAAATAATTTGATGTATTCTTTTCCTATACGATTAACAAAAATTATGCTAAATATGTTTAATTATATAAACTAATTGAACTCACGAGCATTGTACATATTTTAGAATTTTAAAATATTTTATAACAATAACAATAATTTATATTAAATGGCGATTAATAAATAGGCAAAATGTGCCTTAAAAGTTTCCAAGTTGGGTTAATGCGTTGAATGTATATGGTTACAATAGCAACAACGGGAACGCAAATCGTAAATGGTGGATTGAAATTCCCCGGTATTAAGATCGCGCCCTATTGTGAGCATCTAGTTAATTGAGTTTTATTGTACATATTGTTTAGCATTTCGTCCAGTGAAAGCGAGGTGCTAAATTTCGTTAGAACTCGTTCCTTCCCGACTTTAATGGGGCCCTTAAAATTTTTCCGGTTTTCCCAGTATTTCAAGATATGAAATTGGAGGGGCTGCCCCATTAATGGGCGGAAATAAAATGCGGCGCCATAAATATCTTAAGAATTGATTAGAGTATGGTGGGATAAGTAAGTATACCATCTTATAGAGAAGCACTTTCCGGAATTATCCCGGAGTCAGGCTGAAGTCTACACTGTGACCCAACTCTTCCGGGCCAATCACGGTAATGACACATCACTCTAATACCATCCCCCCTCGCTCCCCCACTGCCTCTTTCGCCCTTAATGCAGGTCCATCTTTACATACACTCAAACTAACAAACTGTACGGTTTAATACATTTGGTTATAATGAATATCTGAGAATGTAATTTACTTGAAATACGGTTTTCACTGATTATTATAAAATACAATATTGCATTTTATAAAGGCGATATATACTTTAAGCATTAATTAATTATTTTTGTATTATATATTATAGTTAAAATTTAATTTGTTTAAACTAGTTTAATAACTCATTTCATAAAAGGCATTTGGTAAAATTAATTATGCTAAGACATTTTCGATAATTAAATTGAAAATAATAAACTCTTGTCAAATATAGCCAATTAAGTCTGAACCCCGTTTAATCGGATTACATAAAAATGTACAAATCACGCTTTGTTCAACGTAATGTAATCCTGCATATATTGGCTACTCATTCGAGTCGGGCAAATGCAATTTAGCAACTAATTGGAAAGTCAAAACTCCACTATTTCACACGTAATACTTGTCACGAAGTATGAGAAAACATTAATTACACTAAGTACTTTACGTGCTCATTTATATAAAAGCGTTCGTTCCTGCAAAAGGGACGGACGCCATCGTAAAATTTCATATAGTGATATATCAATTTTCTATATTAAATATATATATATATATATATATATATATATATATATATATAATATATATATATATATATATATATATATATATATAATTAGTATACTACATATATGTTAACAGTAATATATATCTATAACTGTATATCCATAGTTGAAATAGCACCGTTTAATAATACTTTGAATTGTGACTGTCCTTATAAAGCAGAAGCAGGAACTGGTGTAATAATAGAGTATAAGAGTCTCCTTTTTAATGGCGCATCCTTGTACGTGGTTCTTTTATAATGATCCCGTGATTCATTAACTCAGTGGGCTCATTAACGAAAGCTGAAGGCAGCACCCTTCAGCCCTTCGGCCCTTCAATGGAACACACTCCGAATAAACTTGTAATAATTACAACAAAAATTAAATTTAATGATTCAGAAGTTATTACGCGATATATATTTTTTCCATTCGTTCCTTTAAGCTCGTCTTACTTTTGTTAATGAATATTATGGTGTCTCCTTTAAAGCAGACACACATTTACAATATTACTGCTAAAACAGTAATATGCATACATAATGACAAATTAGATGGTACGAATTTTAATTATTAGTCCTTTGTGCAATGTCTAAGAAATATCTTCGAAATTGAAAAGTTTTTAAAAACAATTTAAGTTCAAACCATGTATACTCTCAACCTATATAGCAGAGAAAATCAACTTTACTAAAATCATTTACCTATGATACAAACTATCAACTTCAAATTAGTAATTTATGTTATATAAATATTTTGATTTAGGCCCTTCTAGGGAACTCTGTCTTTTAACTGACCAAATATTTATTTACTGGATGCAAATACGTCATTGTAAATATATTTGGTTAAAAGAAGTATCAATATAAAATCATAGATTCAAAATCAAAATGGAGACAACAGTGAATATTATAGTCACTATTTTCCAAATAGCACAATTTTTCAATCAATTTATATCAATATCAAATGCTATACCATTTTCGAATGTGTATTTCTTTAGAACTGATGGGTGTTTTAATAATAAAGTTAGAAAATATTGCCAAATAGTGTTTTTTTTAAATTTGTGTTATAATACTTAGAGACCTAGTTAGGACTATCGGACATCAAGATTGTTAAGAGTTGAGACGTATTTCTTTCATCTGATACATAGACAAACAGACTATAATATCAAAAAAAATATGATGCGCTGGTTAGACACCAACGTGGATTTTAAAATTGGCCAATTTATTTGACAGGCATAAGCAGGGGCGGTTCCAGGGGGGGGGGCTTATTGGGTAATTACCCCCCCTAAGAATTATTCGTTCGCTTATTTTTTTATTCTTAAAAATTACTAATATTTCAAACAAACAAGTTAAGTGTTGGTGAATCTAGTCAGGGATCTATGGTGGTGCATTTTTTGAGAACAGGCAGGTTTTACATTAAAAGAGCGCGAATCATATTTCTTAGTTCAATTTATAATATTTTTTGTCTTACTTGGTTTAAATGTAAAAGATAAAATTCAATAATAATGTATTTTTTTATTTTAGGAATAATATATGCGTTCTTTTAAATTAATTTATTTCTGATTTTTGTTTTTAGATAATTAAATTAATAAATAAAAATCCATGTTGGATTCATTTGTTTGAAAATTTTAAAAAATGACTTTTCTTCAACAGTCAATTTAAATCATCCATCCACATCTGCATTCAGGATCTTCATTAGGTTGTTCCCAGCAAGAGAAAAAGGAGCATACAACATGTACATCTAATAACGTTGAAATTTACATTGATATAGTTAAATTTAGTAATGATAATGTTGATGAAATTGAGAAATTTCGAATTTTAAATTGTAAATGGAAACCAAGTAATACTTTTGTGTTACAATATTGTGTACATAAAATAGGGGAAAGGATGTTAAATATTACTTGTGTGAAAACCATTTTAGACAATTTAATTGGTTAATGTTTTCTAATCATTTAAACGGAATCTTTTGCAAATATTCCTTCTTTTTTACAAAATTTGATGGGTTGCACAAACATGTGCCATTGGTACCATTAAAGAAGTCCTTTAATTTTTTAATGTCTCGTCCAAAAGATACCATGTGATAAACATCCCTTTTAAACATTGTGGAGTTATTGGAATTAATCTCGCAATGGGAAGATAATCTTCTAATATAGCTAATATGCTAAAGAATTCGATTTTTCCCCATTTACACAATTACGCTATGTTCTTTGTCCGATAATTTTAGAAATACGGCGAAACTCGAAAACATTGAATAAATAGATAAATCTTACGCTAATAACTTTATCTTTATCCAATAAGAGGAAAAATACTGCCACATCCTTTAAACAATTTATAATGACGCAGTACATATTTTAAACGAATTACAAATTTATAGGACGAAACATCGAGTTACCAAATACTAGAGAAATAGGTCAAACGTGGATCAACCTATTATATAGGATTATTTTTTATTTATCTTTTCTTTTTTTATCCATTACGGGTGTCGGACTTATTCTCTACAATATGTCTCAGTTATTTTCTTTTTCACTTCTTTACCAGTGACACAAGATAGGCAGTGCCATTTTTCTTATTTCTTTCCATTCTACCCTTCTTTTTGCTTCATGATGTACTTGTTCGTTCCAACCCTTCCTTGGTCTTCCTGATTCATGTTTGCCTTGTGTTTTTACCTCGTCTATTCTTTTCGTTAATCTATTATCTTCTAATCTGTATATATGACTAAACCATCCTAAATGTCTCTTACTGATTTTATTGGTGTAATATTGAGCTGTTGGGCAGTTTCCTTACTTCTATATTTTGTACTTTGTCTCTTCTTGTAATCTTAGGTATCTCATTTCCATTGCTTTGGTTTTTCTGTTATTACTCTCTGTGGTTACTCATGATTTACTACTACACAGCAGTGAATGTCTTATAATTCTTTTATATACTTCTGCTTTTGTTGTTTTTCTAATCTCTATTTTCTCTAAGAATGTTTTCTTTGTTGTGTTGTAGATCATTTCTGTGTCTAGTTTTTCATCTTTTTCTGAATTTATCTCCCCTGTTTCCTCTATTGTTGATCCCAGATATTTGAACTGTTTAACCTGCTCTATCTGTTTTCCGATTAACTCTATTTTGTGATTGCTTCCTTTTGGTGATATTATCATGGTTTTGATTTGGTTTATATTTATCTTTTTCAACTCCTCTTTGTATATTTCAAGGTTTTTCTTCGGAATCTGCTATTAGTGTTATGCCGTCGGCAAACATTAACATTTGCATTTTTAATAATTCCATATTTTTATACCCTATCTTTGTGTTCTCGGCTCTTTATTTGCTATTTATTATTGCTTTGTCTTGAACTCCTCCGATTCTTTATTTCCTATTCTGACTTTATTTTTGTTTTTTTTTCAGTATAACTTCTTTACTATATTTATTATGCTTCTTTTTATCCCACTTTATTCAAGTATATGCCATATGTCCTCTCTTCCTACCCTGTAATATGTTTTTTTTAGGTCAATGAAACATATGTGTAATTCTTTTTGTTTTTAAATTATCTTTTCTGTTAGTTGTCTGATTAGGTATATTAAGTCTTGTTTGCTTCCTTTTTTATAAATCCGTGTTGTTCTTCTTGCAGCTGCTGATCTAATTTTCCTTTTATTCTTGTCTCTATTATCCTAGTAAAAATTTTCCCTGGTATTCTTGTGAGTGTAGTATCCCTGTAGTTGTCACATATTTTTGTGTCTCCTTTTTTGTGTATGGGTATTATAATTCCCTTGTTTCATTCCTCGGGATTCTTGATAGTGTAATTTACTATTTCCCCTTTTACTCATATATTTCATCATTTTGGCTATGATGTCATCAGATTTTCCTGGTTTTATTTTCTTGATTACTGCCTCCAGTTTTTCAATTGTTATTTCGTTGTTTCCTCCATTTGTTTTAACTTCTTCATTTCCATTATGGTCTGTTTCGGTTAGTTCGTTAAAATATTTTTGCCATCTTTTTAATATCTTCGTTTCTTCTGTTATTATATTTCCGTTTTTGTCTTTTATACTTGGTTGGCTTAGTTTTCTTTTATTCCTCATTTGTTTAATTATGTTGAAATATATATTTTGGTTTTCTGTGAACTACTCCCAGGATTGCGTTTTTGCTATCTTGATTTGTGTTCCATTGCTATTTTATATTTTTGTAATCTTACTCTTTTCTTGTTTTTATGAATGTTTTCCAATTTTCTTTTGTGTTTTTACAAATTATTTTACCTCTTCTGACCACCACCTGTTTTTGTTCCTCTGTTTGTTTGATATAGATATTGTTCATTGTTTTTGGGCTGCTTTATATATGATTTCTTTGAACTTTTTCTATTTACTTTCTGCTCATTCTATTTTGTTTGTCTTTTTCTCTCTTTTTGATTGGTATTCATTCCTAGTTTCTTTCTTTTCAATTTTTGGCTTTTTGTGTTTTTGTTTAATATTGTTTTCGACTACGTACTCTTTAAGTTTTCTGCACCAATGTTTCTATTTTTACCAAGTAGTAGTCGCTCCCTATTTCAGCTTGTCTTATTACTTTAACATCGTTCACCTTTTTCCATTCTTCTACATCTATTAAGGAGTAGTCTATTATTTCTCTTTTCTTGGACTGACTTCTCTAGTGTATTTGTGTATGTCTTTGTGTTTGCCACAATGAGATTGTTTGCTATACATATTCTATAATTCTCTTTCCATTTTCGTTTCTGATCTTTTTTTTCTTAATAAAAATGTATTAAAATACTTACATTATAAATAATTAACTAATAATTAGAAAAAATACGAAAACATTACGTAAATATATCATACCATAGTCACTCACAGACTATTTACCGTACATTCAATCATTTTTAGTTTATTTGACAGAAATAAATAGGTTCAAACTAGTGTTGCTTGATAGCCTTGTTATTTGTAACACACACATTACTTTTGTATCATTCAATGTCTGTCGAGATATTAGACGGTGAAGTAGTTGTTTCAATAATTGATTTCTTTTATAGTCTTAATAAGACTCGTTGTAGATTTGTGTAATGTTTTCGTTTTTTTCTAATATTTTTGGCTTTATTATCCTGTCTTACACTTCCATTAAGATATCCCATGACTATTGTCATTACTTTGCTATGGTCTATTTATTTTTACAGTCTCTCGTAAAATTTCTCTTTTTCTTCATTTTTGTCGTTTTTGTTTTCTTCAAGTTTCTTCCATTTTGATTTCCAGCTCATTGTTCCGTCGTCCACATATTGTTCGTATATTATGTTTTTTCCGTTTTTTTCATTACTTCTATTAATTCCTTTTCTTTTTCTTAAATACTTCTTATATTCTATATTCTCATTTTTATTGTATTTAACTTTTTTCTTGTGACATTTTCTTGCTCTGATAACTTGTTTTTTATTTGATTTTCTATTACTTCCTCTCTGTTAATTGTTATCTTTCGTTATCATATTCTTATTTTCTTTCCTTTTACTTTTTCTTCTCTTGATATTTCTCAATTTTTTTGTACGAATATTTCTACATGTGCTAGGTCATTATTTGTTGTTTTGTTTCCCATGTCCCAGCTTCGACTCGTATTATTTCCACTTCCTTCTGTTTTTAGCTTGTCTCTGCTGCTAAGCCTGTTATTATGATATTATTTTTTATTCATTTTCCGTTCTTACTTTTCCACTTTCTTTACAGGTTGTCGATTCTTTTTAACATCTATTGCTTTTCTATCGCCCACTTCTCTTCTTTATTACTAATTTCTTTCTTTAGTTTTCTGATCTCTTCTTTTATTTCTTCTGAGGTTTTTTACCATTTCTCTCTATATTTAGATCTACCTTCTCCGTGAGTTTTGTCCTTGTTTTCACCTTTATTTGTTTTATTTTTGTATCCTGTTGTTGTTACAACGTTCTGTTTCGCTGTTTCCGTTTTTATATCTTTTTCTATTCTCCATTACTCATTTGTAAACCTTGGTATCCATATTGAGGACTATCAATATCTCTTTCTCTTTTTGTACTCATTTATTTTTTTATTTCCCACTTCCTTTTTCTGCACTGAAAAGATTCAAATCGTGGCTGCGCGCCACTATATTTCAAGAAAGAGTGACCGAGTTAACTCTGTTATATTAATAGATACATATGAATATTAATATTGACAATATTAGTAACAAGCAAAGAAAAGTAGATTTCATTATTTAAGTAATAAATCGTTTTTTTTAATAAATTTAGTTACAAAAATCTGTTT
The DNA here is from genome assembly GCA_963969525.1 of Ontholestes murinus. NCBI lineage: Eukaryota > Metazoa > Arthropoda > Insecta > Coleoptera > Staphylinidae > Ontholestes > Ontholestes murinus. The sequence goes on from OZ018391.1 coordinate 32,217,422, forward strand.
TAAATTTTACAGAATATTAAATTATGTTTTTATATGTCTTATATTTACATCCGGTGTGATATTATTTTGTTTTTATTTAAAAATAATAGAATTATATTTTATTATTATGTAATAGTCCTTTTTATATAAATTATATTTTTTGATGTTGATTGCTTTGTAATTATGGAATAAAAAAATAGTTTTTTCTTTTTTAAAATTACCCCTCATAAGCCAGTTGGCTGGAAACGCTCTTGGGCATAAGAAACAATATTTGAGTATATATGTCAAAGTATAAGTTTGAATTTTATTATTTGACAGTTATTTTTAAGTAACCGTTTATTTAAATCGAGGAAATTTAAAGTAAATATGAAAATCAATATAATTTGTTCATTGATAATTTCAATTTAATTGTGCATTGAAATCAAAATATATTTTTTCTTTATTATTGATGTTTCTGCTATTGCTACTAAAGGCATTTTATTAAAAATAGTCTGTTTGAACTTGTTTCTACAAATCGCAGAAATAATTTATAAAATGTGCCCAAATGTCTTAATAATATTTAACAATTACATAGTTAAAACATGACTATTATTAAGAAGTTAAGAGAGTTCAATTAAACTAGAGCATAAGAATACACTTCATGGAGAAAGTTCTTCAAATTTCGATAGTTCTAGTTTGATGTACACCAACCGCAGATTCATGGTATCTGCTGTTATTTGATAATGTCTCAGACTAAGTACTTGGTTTAAGTTGCAAAATATCTGATAGTGCAAATCGACTATCTTAAAAGACAGTTGAAACTCTAGCTGCTTTCCAAATGCTGCATTCGGCAATTTACAAATCTGCATTTCGCTTATTTTGTACTAATAAGTAGGAAGAAAAGTTTCTTGTGCTTGAGAATAATAAATTGTTAATGCGCCAAAGAAAGCAAAGGTGTTGAAAACGATGAGTAGTGAAATAACTTTATTCCCTTATTTCGAACGAACTAAAATGCATCTAAGATTCTACTGTGCGTTCTAGTGAAAAAGTACTTTCGTCTCATTGCTTCAATTGGGGGATGTTAAACATCACGTGAAACAAATAACTTTTAATTTATGTACTCGTTATCTGAATGCTTGCGGACTGGGCTTCAATTTCTATACCATTGTTGATTCTCTTTCTTTTAAAAGTTTTCATTGAAGAGATATAAACCCCAGCAGCACTGACTGCACAGAACATAGTTGTGATAACTCTGCGCTCATCACTCCTTCAACTCACTAGACTTGTTGTTTATCTTTACGCACCGATTTCTGTGCAGTGGAGAATTCCGATTCATTGAGGTTAAATATAGCAGCAGCAATTAATTTTTCTCTAAAATATAAAACAAAACGGTAAAAATTGTTTCTATTAAATACTTTCATCTTTGCTATGGAGACTCTTTCCGGCTTTATTAAGAACAGTTGCAGATTTTGTTCATAAATCCATAAAATCATTTCTTCCGAGCAGTTTGCTGGTTTTTGTTAAACACTTGCAGCAATTAGTATATTTAGCGATATCAAAAGCTAATTTTCACATTTCTGTGATGGTTAATCTAAAAACAAGATTCTTAAATTTACAGAATGTATTCAGCAAGGAGTTTTTCCATTTGGACAGAAAGTGTAGGTAGTCTTTTGAATTTATTCATATTAATTTTTTTTTTCTGTCAGTGTCTTTCAATAGTTGCTTGCTTTAGGAACGGAATAAATACGACTGCACTTCTTCAAACCACAATCTCCATTTTTTATAAGCCATTAAATTTTGCTTTCGGATCAACTCTCACACAGTCCTCTTTATGATATATATGCCCTTTAAACAATTAGAAAATAAATCAAAAATACACAAATCACTCAATAAGTCTGTGGCCTAACGAAGAAAAACATATTTTGTTTTAGAAATTCCACTTTATTCATCAACATACTATCCTTCAAGAGCGATAAATTCATTCCAATATTCCTCTAATTTTTCGATGTCCTTTATATAAAACGATTTGTCTTTGCTCTCAAAATAAGCCTCAGTTTCAGCAATCACTTCTTCAGTTGAGCAGAAATACCTTTCCCTGGAGGAATTTTGTCATGTTTACAAATAGAAAATAGTCGCTGGGGACCAAATCTAAAGAGTGCGGTGGATGTGAAGGCGATTCAAAGCGAAATTTATCCGATTTAATCATTGTTATCATCGACTTATGACACGCAGAATTGTCCTGGTGAAACATCACTTTTTCAATTGAATGTGGGGCCGCGTTTTTTGATTTCTGCACTCAATTAACTCAATAATGCCATGTAATATTCACTATTTATAGTTTTGCCTTTCTCACGATAGTCGACTAACAAAATTGCAAGCCTACTTTTGAGTTTTTGGCGTTTTGGACGATTTTCAACGGCTGCTGTCCATTTAACAGATGATTTTTTTTTATTCAGGCCTGCAGTGCTCGATTCATGTTTTATCCATTGTCATATCAAAATAAGAAATCCTTTTTATTTCCTTTGTAGAGCTCCGAATCGTCGACGTGTTGTTGGTTCTGGTCTTGTGTGAGTAAATGCGGCACACACTTCGATAGCAACTAAAATTGTAAAGACTACCTAGTGATATCTTCAAGGTGTCAGCTATCTCACACAACTTCATTTCATGGTTTTTTAAACTCTTTTATGGACATTTTTTTATGTTTTTCGGAACAACTACCGATTTTGGATGACCATAACGTTCATCATCATCGATGCTTGTAGGATCGCGTTTAAATTCAGCATAGCTGTTAATAATAGTTGATTTCCCTAGGACTCTGCACCATAATAGTTATCAAGCCACTGTTTGGCTCCAACAGTATTTTTCCCCATTAAAAAATAGCGTTTAATTAACACAGGAAATTGCTTTCTATCCATTGTCTTGAAAATTACAAAACTGGGGTAACTAAAAGGACTATAACTTCTAAACTAATGGTCTTATGGAATTGTTTCCATGAAATTTTGACACGTACTGATTGAAGGTTAGTAGTACCCGAAAATCTCGTGGGTCTGTCAACAATATTTCTATATATGTGTTAGACCGGGGGCTTATTGAGTGGCGTATTAAATAGGGAAGCAGGGCAGGACTAGGATTTTTTGGACGTGGGCCTGAGAAAATTTTGAATCTATTTTGTATACAAATGAACTTTATATTATAAAATAAAGCACTGAAAACCTGTCTTCACACAGTTTATTTGAAATACCAAATATATATTTCGGACACAAAGTGACCAATATCAATGGTTTAATACTGGTATTTCAAATAAACTGCGTGAAGAAAGGTTTTTAGTGCTTTATTTTATATATCAAGTTTATCTTCACGTAACTATCCAATTAATGAACTTTATATTGTTTTTTTGAAAAAAAAATTGATTATATAAACTAAATTCGTGTATAGAAATAATAGCAGCGATAGAAAAATAAATTCCCTATATAATCGTATAATAATTAAATCCGTTACTTAATTTTCTACTCTCTTAACACGCTATGGAAAATATGCTAATTTTTACAATTTCTTCGCTTGCTTGCGACCACAAAATTGTCAGAGTTCGCTTTGTTTCCCACAGAAGCTAGTTAAATTTACGATATTATGTTTTGCATGGGCAAAATATGTTACTTATATTAAGAATTAATTACTTTTCAAGTAACGATGGTAGTCCAATAAGGGAACAGTCCAACTTCGGCTACAGTTATTAACACTTTTCCATTTAATATTTGTGTAAAAAAATTCTTTGCAAATTTTTGATCTTTTTTTAAAAAATATATTATCAATAAGAGCACACTGTATACAATATAGTAGGCGAGATATAAGAAAAACAAGAAATTGTTACGGCAAAAATTAATTTATCTGGAGCCAATTCTTCTTTGGAAATAATACACATTTTTATTGACAAACTATACATATTTACATTTAAATTATACATAATGGATGATGTGTTAGTGAGTTAGTTCGTCAAAAGGCTATCGACCAGAGGCCTTTCTGCCTTGTTTTGTTTGTCACATGGCGTCAGTCTTTAATGCGTAGATGGATGAAACGATGAGATTAAATCAAATATGGTTGAATTAGGATTTTTAAATTTGGGGTTTACACTAGTATTTCTAGGAATACAATATATGGATAATATGTGAAAGTTGAAAGGATTTTTGGAGAATTTTTCTGATAGGAATCAAAGACGTTCTAGGATGGGGATAACTAAAGTGGTATCATAGATTGGAATGATTGTGTAAAGGATTAAGAGGATGACGGACTTTTGTTAGGGTACGGAGGGATGCTCGCTCGCTAACTTCGATATTGTGGGAGGTTGGATTGTTGGGATTGGGATAGAGGGCACAACCATAGTCCAATAATGGGCGACAAATCATCTTATATATTTTGACTGCTGTTTTGCTAGTAATACCATCATTTTTGTATGTTAAGCTTTGGATTATTTCGTTTTTAATCATTAACTTATTTTGGCAATTGTAGTGTTTTAAGAGAAATCATCTGGGTATCATTGTTGTCTCTCTAAAGTTTCGGACACCAGGCGTATATAACGAAGCTCTGTTTCCTGCCTTCAACTGCGTAGACCAAATCCAAAATAGATCTATACCGATCCACTATTCTTGTTGATTTTAAATACATTGGTTGGTATTTACTTGTTTTATTTATTTACGGACATGCCATTAAAAACATATATTATATGAAAATTACATCAATATTTAATTGCTTTTGCTAATTTATTTTTAATTTAATTTTATTGTTCCAAATTACCATAGTATAGTCACTCACAATGTACATTCATTCATTTTTAGTTCGTTTTACAGAAAGAATTACTTTCAAAATAGTGTTGCTTTGATAGCTTTGCTATTTTGTAACACGCAAATTACTTTTGTATCATTAAATGTCTGTCGAAGTATTAGCTAGAGAAGTAGTTGTTTCAAAAGTGATTTGTTCTTGTAGTCTTAATAATACTCATTTGTTGTAGATTTTACGAAAATATTTTCGTGTTTTTCTAATTATTAGTAAATATAAACGCTGTTTTATAATAAATAAATAGGACTTTTGCTTTATTTTCAGATGAAAGGGGTAAAAAATTGAACTAAATAAAATATATTATTAAAGAAGATCGTTCTTCCAATCGCAACTGAAATGATGTCTTATAGAAGAGTGTTCTCCGAATTCGTCATTTAGGTATGAAATTTCATGTATGGTAAACGCTGCAGATGCAGCAACGGAAGAAAGTTGGTTAGTATTTACGATTGGAATTCTGTCAACAAATGTAGACAAACATAAACAATAAAAACTCATTTCTAAAGAAGTTCATAAGTTTGCTCCTCTTGCTCCAAAATCAAAATATATTAGATGATACTGTATGTATATTTTATATAAAATTCACAAATATTTTAATAATAATATTTATTACCCAACAGGCAAAGCCCAATTACAGAGTAAAATATAGTGAAGAATACAAAACAATTATTTCAAATTAAAACTAAAACTAAGTACTTAAGCTAAAGAACTATGAATATCATGTTTCACAAGTATAATGACATACATATACGAAACTTTTAAACAAAATACAGCGATAATATACCATACTAGAAATTAAAGATTATACAAAAAAAATTTGCATGAACACGTGGTATGTAACATAGGTACATAAAATAGTGTCAAAGAATTTTCAAGTCCCATTACTTACTTTCAAAGTATTTGCATTTGCAGTAGTACCTGAATCTTCTTCTATAATCTCCAATACATTATCTTTCTACACTGCTCTTACTATCATTGGCCACACTGATCCTCCACTTCGTTTCAATGTGCCTGTTTCATGACTTTGTTGAATACTTTAGAAGGTTTTTCTATTAGGAACATTACAGTCAGAAAATTCTTTAATGTACGTTCAACCACATAGCTTATAATGAATTACCATCAGCAAGTCTATAAATGAAATGCATGTCAATCAATTCGGCCTTCCTATAGCGGTTCATGAAAAAAGTTTAACTTTTAAAGACAGAAAATAAAAATTAAACAACCAATAGTCACTCAGGTTCAAAAGAAATCAACGATTAAACTATATTTCATTTCGATGTGTGCATTCACCTGCTGTTAGTGGCTTAAGGCAGTTCTTTGACATTAAGTCAATTTAGCTAACCTACTAGAACTGGTTAATTTTGGGAATGATATTCAAAAAACTTAAAATACATCAGCAAAAATAAAGTAAAACAAAAAACTGTATCGCAGTTCTTTAGTTCCTTTAGTTTATATTGATGAAAATTTTTTAAGTATATTATATTATTTACTATGAAGTATTCATTTAAAAAATACATATAAAAATTACATATATATATATATATATATATATATATATATATATATACACTAAACCAGGTTGTGTGGCCATTGAAGAAATATTTTTGCCATTTCTGGTGTTTTTAAGTCAAATTTTTGTGGACCTGGATTATTTTATATGCTAATATATCAGTGTAGGTTAGGTTAGGTTTGATTTACTCGAGTTATATATTTATGGGCGTTTTGAACAACAAAAAGTAGACTCCTAGCCTTATCAATAATTTTACGAAACCTAAATAACTTGACAGATAATTTATTATCATATATTTTAATGAATGATTTACGGATATTTAACCTACATCATTTAAGTTACAAATAATGTCATATGATTATTTATTTAAAAACATAGCAATATGATGTCACCTGAATAATAATAAACGCTGCAGTATTTCAAAGAAGGATCTAAGTGGAGTTCAAAATGCAGGAGTGATGAAAAATCCTCCGAAGAAAAAGTTCTCACAAAACAATATTAAATCATAAATAAGTGTTATAAACAAAAAAACTTTCAACTGCCTGTGATAAGAGTTTAGTAAACTCTAATTGGAATAAAAACATTAGTTGAAACAAAGAAACGGTGAAATAATCAAAATATGTATGAATACACACAGAAATTAAATCCAGCTGTATAAAACTGAATTAGCAGTCCATTCTGCATGACACGATTGGCAATCGGTCCATTATAATTAGAAGAAAAATATCCAGTAGCCGAAAACTCATCTACAAAAGGGGTTCCCTTTCGAAGACAAGAGCATTTACACGTATACAGAGTGCACACTGTCACCACAGAAGAATTATGTATAAATACCTCACAGAATAAAAAATAAAAACACTCTAACTGAATGTACAAAACTAACATCGAAACAAAATGCGTATAGCTCTTTTAAAATACCATTCGCTATTGAAAAACTGGATGATATCAAAAAACCAAAAATATGGGACGACGACATTCGTTATGAAATGTTTTTTCAAAAAAGTAAAAAACAAACAATGACGTAAAAATCAGAGAACTTCTGTCGAGAATCTTAAAAACATGGCGGGGTGATGAACTTTGTGCATCCTGCAGTTTATTTTGGAAGATGTTATGTGGGTCTCGAATATGTCCGTAGAAAAACAATGTGAAGTTGGTTGTACTTTTGTTTCCTTTATAAAAACTATGTTTATTACAATGTACAGATCGCCTTGTGAAGATTTGCATACTTTTTAGATAACCTTTATAGAATACTAAACTCTTTGTCTGCAAAGAAATACTTCATCGTTTTAGCGGGCGAATTTAATGTCAATTTTTGAGTGCTGATGTGAGAAAAGTTACACTAATAAATCGATTACAAGGATATAGCTTGCGAAATCTTATTAAATTTTCAACAAGAAACAATAGCTGACTTGTCAGGCAACTGAAAATAAAATTTTTATGGAACTTAACAAGTCTTTTACCCCATCGAATTTACATATCTCGTTCTATCAAGAGTGTAGCTTTACCACTATCGATTATATTTTAAGTAATCACGAAAGTAGTGAAATAACAAAAATATCTAAATTTTCATCGACTTATATATACAAGACAAATCTGAAATTAAGCGCAAAATTAAAATTCGACCTTTGACTAACATTGGAAAAATTAAATTTTCTAATTTACTACAAAATACTGACTTTAGTTTTATAATTCAATTAACATAAACTGTAATGATAAAGCATATCATCTAATTAATATATTAGTCAATAGTTAAACTGCTGCTTTCCCCAAAAAAATAATTAGCCCAGGATGTTGTGGCTCATTTGTAAATTACATCTAGTCTGTGAAGCCTATTTAGATAATTCTAGAGACGATATGCGACTATTACGTAATGAGCTCAATTTAAATTATAAAAAATTGTCGAAAGAAATTATTGCCAATGATAAATATATTAGTTATATATCAGCACTAATAATTATAAAATCGGTGAGGGGCATAATCATTGTGCCACTCAGAAGATTGGTCAATGAGTGGATTAAAGAGAATATGTTTCCAGACGTACTTAAGATATCAAAGTGTACACCGACATTTAAGAAGAGAAACCCTAATGACCCTGACTATAGACCAAAATCTATTATGCCAGTTGTATCTAAGATATTTGAAATAGTACTGTACAATCAAATGCTACCTTATTTGGAGATCAATAATTTGCTCTCCGACAATCAGTTTGAGTTTCGACACGGAAGGAATACTGTATAAACGATAGTAAAATTAGTTGATGATGTTTTAAATGATCTTGAAACCAGATCCTATACGTTGACACGCTTCGCAGATTTGTGTTGACTGCATATCTCATGATATACTCTTTACAAAGCTCTATTACAACAACTTCTTGACAAAGAGCTACAGAATGATTATGTCCTACTTATCTGGATGTGAATGATTTTTTTAATGCATTATCAAATCCCAGTATGAACGTCACACAGTTTGCAGATGACACAACGATCACTGTTAAAAATATGTACATTAATAATATGATATGATTGCAAATATATGCTTGTAAGCAAGCTAGAAACTAGTTTGATCTCAATAAATTATGTCTTAAACAAGGAAGAGGTCAGCAACTATAGACCGATATCATTGATATCTAATTTCGTCAAGATCTTTGAGCACGTAATTAGAAGAAGAAGAATACGCTTTTTAAATACCAACTGCCCTTTAAACAAAAACCAATATGGGTTTATACGTGGAAAGTCAACAGAGGACGCAATTAACACTCTACTTCAAAAAGCTTACACAAGCTTTAACAATAACCGCAAATACGTATGTGTCTTTTTAGACTTGCAAAAGGCCTTTAGAGAATTACCAAATCAATTATTGAAATCCTACCTACGCGGACAAGTGCAACGTGTAGATTTAGATGGCTATTCCAGCAACGAGGAGATTGTTCAGTGTGGTGTTCCTCAAGGAACCGTTTCGGCCCTATTCTCTTCTTGGTGTATATTAATGACCTGCTTGAACTTAGATCAAATGGAATCCTGATTGCCTTTGCGGACGATACAGGTGCTTTTTACGAAGACACTAGCTGGATTGGACCGAAAGAGAAGGTGGAACAAGATCTTAGACAAATTTTTGATTACATGGATAATAACCTCTTATCACAAAATATAGAAAAAAACAAATATTTATCATTCTCTTGCCAAGCAGACACCCTCCCTACATTCCAAGAGTTATTAATCAAATCAAGCAGTGATGTTCGTAATATACACTCAAGTAGGGAAATAAACTATCTAGGAGTAATTATTGATGAACATTTGAGATGGGACAAACATATTCTATATGTTGTCAGGAAATTGAGGTATACGTTATGCCAAATTAAATTACTATCGGAATACCTAGACCGTGATCTTCTGAAAATAATATATCACGCATTAGTAGAGAGTCACATTTATTATGGTCTAACCTGTTGGAGATCAGCAAGGGTTGTTCACCTGTATCCGCTAAAGGTCATTAAAAAAAAAATTTTAAACGAATTTTCAACTAATCACTGGACTATTCCTCTGTCAAACTCTTTGAAGAAAGTAGAGTTATGACTGCCCGTCAACTCTATTTCTATAAGGTAGGGCGAAAATCATTCAAAGAGAAAGGAACTGTAACTAAGAATACCCATCAACATAATACCAGAAGAAAAGATGACTGGGTAGTTCCTAAAATGAAATTGACAGTTACCCAAAGATCGCTCGATTATATCCTTCCTAAGGTTTTTAATGCAATACCCAACAATATTAAAATTGTCAAAACCGAAAAAAAAAAAATAAAAATGAACTTAAACTATATATATATTAAACGACCTAAATTGTGATACCTTTAAAGGATTATTATAAATACTTAAACATTATAAATTATATATCGATTACTGGTAAATTAACTTTACTTGTGATGCTATTGTTCTCGTACTATTTATATAATGTTATTGTGCTGTTCAATAGTATTGTACAGTATAATTGATATTGTATTTCTTAAATTTTTCTTTTATTATTTTAATTATACTTTAAATGCGCTGTTTTAAATTGTATATCCACGCACAAGATTATATCTTCTGTGGATCCTTGTTTATTGATGTGGAAATCGTGTATTTTTACATGAATAAACTTATTATTATTATTATAATGAAGAAAAATCTTTTAAAATGTTATTTTCATTTAGAGATCACCAGGATGATTTAAAATTAAATTTAATAAGTTCAGATGGGATGTAAATGTTGACAATTTGGCTATTAAACTAAATTATTTATCTGTTGTGAAACTCTACTACTTGTCATATGCCTGATGAAGCAACTGTGTGGCGAAACAATTATCGCAGTGTTCCAAGATTAAAAACATGGTTGATAGATAAGGCGCTGAGGTGTTGAAAATCCATATTCATTTGTATATTAAAGTTGTAAATAACTAAGATTTTCAAAAATGTGTATTGTAAATTGTAAACTTTAATTCACCATTCACCAGCAATAAATTTGCGAAACAATTGTAGTGAAAATAAACACACATTTTTGAAAATCTTAGTTATTTACAACTTTAATATACAAATTAAAAACTTCTTGAGAATTTAACCAAAGCGTTTCATTTACTACGTATCTGTAAGACAAATAAGTGATTTCTGTTTTTTTCATTTAAGATTTACCATCTGAAATATTAATATGTGTTTTTAATTTGTTACCTTAATATTTTCTTAGCATTACATTTTATTAAACAAAATATGAACCTAAAAATTACCTATTTATGTACAAAATAATACATTATTTGCTAACTTACATTAAGTACATTATATGTAAAATTTGATGATGCACCAAATATTAACAATTCTAGTTAGCAATTCATTAAAAACATGAATAATGCAGAAAGTAGATAATATTATATAGTTTTCAATAAATCTGCATAATATTTGGATGCTATGGACCTAAACTGTTTGTGTATACACGTATGCATATGTATATATATATATATATATATATATATATATAAAGTAAAAGGGGGGGATAAGAGAGAGGTCCTTTCAGTCCGAGCACGTCTGCCAATCAATCAAGTCCCATTTTCATATCCACTAACTCGCAGCTTATTCTAGTCCGTGTTCGTTTTATACTGATTGAAAAATAATAACGCGTTTATATTGGATCTTTATGAATTATTCGTGCAACAACATCAATAACTTCTGAGCTCCTTTATTGATCATCTTGGCAAAAATATTGGGGAGAGATAAAGTATAAAAAACCAATTTCATTTGGTATGGGATGTTTCATTATTTATGTAGTTGCGCTCGACTGTATTATTTTATAAAATTACGGTTTTATAAACTTGATAATTTTTGTTCCGTCAAAAAAAAGAAGTACGCGAACTCAATCACTTATTTACGCAAAAAGTTGCCGTTACGTAATTGAAGTTTTAAATCGAAATGCGCCGAGGTATTAGATGTATTAAAATTAAATCGAAGCACAAACAGAAGACTGCATGACAAAAGAAATGTATTCAGAGCCATCGTTATATTTTCCTCCTCTTGATGCGAATGATGGCCTCATTAAAGTTTGGGGTGAATTTACCTTTTATGTGCTAATGTCAAGGGTGGGAATTATATTGATAAGATAATAAATATTTAATGCAAGTAATTATATAAAAAATATTTGGGTGAAAATAAATAAAAGTAATGATTATTAGTTACCTAATATTTTATTATTCAATGTTCTTGCGATGTTCCCTTAATCGTGTTTCAGAAGATAACCCTTTGTCCTGCGTATAAAGCGTGGCATAATAATTGATAAACTAATAATTTTAAATAATAGTAGATTTCAAATAGTTATTTGTACAACAAGTGCGGAAATGTTATGCTTTTCCGCACGAGAGTTTGGTGTACGAGCGAGCGAAGCTAGCGAGTGCATTAAGTTCCTACTCGAGTGCGGAAAAGCGCATTTCCCACGAGGTGTACACACTATTTTTTCACATACTGCATATAACATCAAATATAAAGGTGTTTGCGATTTCATTTTTGACACTAAAATATAAAAATTAGGTTTTAATTACCGATAGTACGTGTGTTGTATATGTTACTCCATGTATGTAACTGACACTGACATTGATTAATAGTAAATAAAAGTAGTACGAAAAAGTGTATCTATGTGGAAAAGTGTTGCTATGCAGAAAAGTGTTGCTATGCGGAAAAGTGTTACTTTTCTTAGCGATTTTGGATGCGGAAATGTAAGGTATTTCTTATTTTGATTTCCCCATCGTCACCATCGAATTTTCGTGCATATTCTGGGTATCGAGTACCGGAATCTATGCACGTTGTTCGTTTAGTTAACAGTTGCTATAGTTGCTATAGTCTGAGAAAAACGTACCCTACCTACTACCTCCATACCAGAGATAACCTTTTGTCTGGGATTTACGACTCGCGCCAAAACAGAAGCTCTCACATGAGAAGCTTAACAACAACCAACTTCCATAACACTTCGAAGCGACCTCCACCTGGTCCGCGGACACGATTCGGATTTATGACCCGAGTCAAACATAAGCTTCTATACGAGAAGCTTTATCAATAACCTAGTTGCATCATACATCATAGACAAGCTCCATTAGTTCCGATGACATGATTCTGATTTACACTCAAATTAACAGCACTTACGAACGTCTTGAAGTGGTAAGTATTAGACAAAGACTTAGCCAGAATACTAACCGACATAACAAAGGCTAATGACACCAGACATAATTAGAACATAGATAAAATTTGTTAGAAGTTAAACGTACCCATAAGTGCCACAAAGAAGACTATTACATAAATCTTCGAAACAAATATGAAGAAATGCTTCAACAACTAGCAACGGTAGTTATGAATCATTCACCAACCACTGAAGTACATACTTACGAAACATCACCAGCAATCATAAGCTGCAATAACTTCTAATCCAGATTCATTGAACTTCTCGACCAAGCAAAGCAAGTAGCCACAATATCATAAGATGAAGCCCACATGTCGATTCAGCAAATCTATCAATACTGGGCCAAAGTAAACAAGAAGAAACTTTCATTGTTGGATGCAAAATTGTCGATAAACGATACCAACCACAACACATTAATCTTTCAAAACATAGAGGTCAAGAAGCATATCCGTGCAAACATTGCACTAGTACAAGCAATGTCCGTAACCCCCAGACCAAATCCTAACATCCCAGCCATAAATATACAGACCTATGAGGGAGGGTTTGATGAATGATCGAACTTTTAAGAGTTATTTAAACAAATAATCGATTAAAACAGCTCCATTTCTTGAAGAGAAAAGTTAGAGTACATAAAAAGATACGTACATGGCGAAGCAGCACAACTCATAAACGATATTCCAATGACAGGCGCAAATATACAACTGCGTAAGAAACTCTTAAAAGTCGGTACAACAACAAACGACTCTTCATTACTCAAACAGTGGGTACGTTTATGGATCAGCCAAGCTAAAATTCGATTATTCAGGGCAACTTAAGAGCAACGATACCACCCGCGAATATATAAAAGTGTTCCAGAACTTGGGGTATGAAACAGAATCATGAGGTCCATAGTTATGCGCAAATGGGACAACGCAACAAACAATATATTCGACCAATGCCTAGAATCACCACACGAGGTACCAGTTTTGGAAAATATCTTGACGTTCCTTGAGAAGGGATATTTATCTTTGGAATAAAACCAACCCTCACGGACCTTAGAGACTACAACGAAACGAAACAAACATGTGAGAAGTGCCAAAATATACATCACGAAATTCTGCGCTGCTCTTCATTCCTGGCGCTTAACACTCAAGAACACTACTGGCCTGGGGAAGGACGAAACCTCTGCCGTAACTGTTTCATACTCTAAAATAGTCAATATTGCTACCTATTGCTACGTTGCAGAGTGTGTAAGGGATACCATCGTACTCAATTACATTCGGAACAACAACGTACTCAAGGAGATTCAAGAGGGCCAAAAACAACCTAATACTGGCAAAATCGACACAAACGTCAACAACGGTCCACCAATACTTACATTACAAAATAGAAAGTGAAGATATTCTACCAACCGCTCTAGTGAAGAATCCTAACAGCGAAGGATCCAAAAAATCATAACTCGTGTACTCATATACCAATGCTCTCAAAGCTCCTTTAACACACAGTTTTAGTAATAAAATATATAAACATAATCGTAAAAGAATAAATTAATTTACTTATTAAGATCTCGTGGGGGAATCCAATATATCATCAAACATGTCATCGTCATCACCATAACCAGTATCTTCCACATTTTGCTTCTTAGAAGGTCGGGAGGTACCGTCCATAGAATTAGTTGACATCTTCTGCAAAATCCAAATCTACGATGGTGTCATCTGTATCGTTATCCTTTTGTAAATCCTCTTTGATTTCACCCTCTGATGCTAAATCGATGAGTTTATCAATGGTTGTAGATTGGGTCAGTAAAGGGTCGGCCTTTGTGGATCTGTTGACCTCATCAAAACTGAAATCTTCGAATTCCGTAGCGCAAACCTTAGTGTTACCCAGAGAAAAGATGTAAAATACCATTACTGAAATAGGGAACTCCGGTGGTCAAATATTAAAGTCTCGAATTCAAGCAGTGCTGACACCAATACACTCTGAGGAATTAAAACTAGCAATTTAACTGTACGTCTTGCCAAATATTATCAGTCATCACCCAGCTTAGCAAATACCGGACATCATCAACACCAGTTTAACTCATTTGCCTTGCGGATACCACCTTTAACTGCCCGGGAAAAATTGACATTCTTTAGGGAACAAGACATCATGGAAAAATCCTTTGAAGTGGCTTAAAAAAACGAAACTGATATTTAATACAGGAAACATGGTTTAGATAGAAAGTATCAGGTGATTACCTGTTTTGGTAATCAAGCATACTTCTGACAGAACAGAACGATTCCCAGTAGTATGATTGATTACCAAAACAGGGAATTATATTGACCTATCAAAATTCTGGGAAATGGAGGAATTATGCACAGTAAAAAATGAGATGAAGCAACACGGTATTCGATGGAAATTCATCCTCTTATTATCCTCTCACTTTGGAGGACTTCAGAAAGCAGGTGCCAAGTGGACTAAGCGCCACCTCAGTAGAATACCCGGGAATACTACACTAACGTTTGAAGAAATTAGTACAGTGCTTTACACAATAGAAGCGTGCCTGAATTCACGTCCTCTTTATGGAATTAGCAACAACTCAGAAGAACTACTCGTAATGCCTCGTTGGCCAAGCTTACATTGATTGAATATACGTTATCCACACAACAATTAATAGTAACCTATGTCTGCGTTGGCGGGAGATTGAGAAAAGGAAACATGATTTTTGGCGAGTATAGTCATCAAAATACCTTACGCGACTACAAAATATGTATAAATGAAATAAGGAAGAGAGTTATTTAGCTGTTGATCAAGTAGTCATAATGAAGGAAGGTAACATTAATCCAGCATGCTGGAAGTTAGCCCGGATTAAAGAGATGCATCAAAGAACAGACAATACGGTGAGGGTTGCAATTGTCAATACTACGCAGTGGTCGACATATAAAAGAGCCATCAACAATTTAATTCCGTTATCACATCACAAAACCAATATCATCGAATAAAAACTGACAACATCTTACCTCACAATCACGAAAAATAAGAAAGCTCTCTCTGGGTATTACTGTTACAACTTATCGCTGCCGCAACTAAGGGCGTACCCAGGATCTGAACTATGGGGGCACCTCATATTTGTTTCAAGAATAGGATGGATAACTGAAAACTACCGAGAAACTGTACTGTATTTATTCCTAGACATGTCATGCTACAACTGAGATGATTTTATTAAAAAAAATTAAAATAAATTTAAGTATTTTAATAAACTGTACTTAATTAAATTTTTATATTAATAATAATCTTCTCGGATTTGCAGCAAATTTATTCAATATTTTCGTTTCCACCACTTTATGGTTTTTTTTCCACAAAATTCCGATGTACGCTCATGAAGCATAATCCGGTTAGCCTTGTCTTTCCCAAATCCTCTTAAGCCAGGTCTTCATTCTTCGAAGCGTACTGCATGAAATAGTGCTCAAAATTAAGACTGCTTTTCTCAAGACGGTGAAGAAAATATTGATTTCCTTAAAAAGGTCAGTGACTTCAATATCCTTTAATTTGTTTTTAGGTAAAGTCTAAAGCAATATTTCATGCTCTCCACGGTGAAAATAAATAGATGTCAGCACGTCAATGAAAAAACACGAATTTGCAGCTCACCAGCCATCAATAAAAAAATTAGATGTTCAAAGAAATTATGCAATCGAAGCAATACATCAATATAATGAATTATGCAAGCACATAATTATAACAATATATAACATTCGTCATCGTCCATCATATGAAAGCGAATGTGCAAACCGAATTGTTTGTAACAAATCAACCCAAAATTGTTGAAGTGGTTTGTTCCGGGGGGCGTACTAATGTATTGTTGCAGGAAATAGGCATGCTACAAATCACAGATGCTTCATCGACAGCCAACTTAGGACAGAAACGCAATGGTGCAGGGATTAAGAGACTGGTCCAGGAGATCAAATACACGGGCCAAGTGAAACAGAGGATTACTTGGCACACAATTCTACATTATGCGAATCTACATACATATAGTCTGTCCGTTGGATCTTCAGTCGTACGTCACAAAATATCGCTTCGAGAAACGACACAAAAACATTCAGTCTGCTAAAGTAAACCAAATGCGTTAGAAAAAGAACGCACTGTAAAACTCGTCGATTTTTGAAGCGATAGTTTGTGACGTAGGACGGAAGATCCAACGGATGGACTATATGCCTGGGTGATAACAGCATTTATTATCACGGCGTTCAGCATAGGAAGGACCATTTGGTACATTAGGCGTTTCCAAATATCAGCCTATGTTATTTTAGTTGATTTAGAGGACCCCTAGATTTTCGAAGGCTCAAATATGTTCAATTAAATTATTTAACAGGACCACCAAGAGTAGATACGCATTCTCAGCGATCAATAATATCCACTGTAAATATAATTATCTACGGCTTGTGAACCGATAAAAAAGAAATTAGACTTTAGTATTGTAATTCTAGAGATGACGTATTTCATTTAAATATACTGTGACATAGAAATCCGAAAACCCAATATAAATCATTTTATTTTCATAATATTTTGTACAATTGTAAGGGAAAATATAGTAAATAAATTTAAATAAATTCTCTTCGATTCAACTAACTTTATGAAAAAAAAACATTAATACTGTGTCGATGCACTCTCTAAGGCGCCTAGGTTCTTCGTGCGGTATCTTATCCCAAGCAATTCCTAACGCATTTAGAAGTGCTTCTAGAGTTTGAGGGGGATGTTGCATTGCAATTAAGGAGCCTTCGCCCGGGGCAACAAATTGATTTCAGCGTGCTCAAAGAAGTTCATTGTGGTTTTTGCAATCCGTGGGCGAGCATTATCCTGCTGAAAAGGAGATGAGGTTCCAGAATTTCTTCGATGTAAACGTATCTTTTGACAAAAAATTGTGGATTACTTCTTTCAGGTCGTCTTCTGACTCTAGTTCAGCCATCATGCATCCCTGAACAGAATCTATAATTGTCACTAAACACTATATGATTCCATTCCTGGTCCCACATCAATCGTTCTCTCCACTATTAGAAACTATTTCGTAGATGTTCAGCGGTTAAAGGAAGTACCCAGTGCGACCAGAATGAAAAAAGCTAAAATGCGAATTCAGCGGATCGGTTTGGATTCCAATCGGTCTTTCATGCTCTTCATAGCACTGATTTGAAATGGACCTGGTGGTGGAGGAACGATTAATTACAGTCTCAAACGCCGAACTGCACACTCTGTGGTTCTTCAATATCGCCCTGTACCTCTAGCTCTTCGTATTCGACACTCTTGATCCCATGCCTGACAACATCTTACTATAGTATCTAATGTCCCTAATTTCTGGGAAAGAAAGTCCAGCCTCTCTAAATACAGCTATCCGCCCTCTAAAAAACCCAGAAAGTTGCTGAAAAATTGGACGTTTTTGAACCCTATACATTGTAAAAGAAGATTCAGTAGAATTAAAATCGGTATTACGGAAAAAATGTTAAATTTCACCTTGTGCATCAATAAATAAACAAGTTGAATTAAAAACGAAAACTTTATCTGATTCGACTGAATTTGTAATCATTTTTTTTACCAAGATAAGCCTAAATATAAAATTTTATCAAAATTAAATGATTTATGCTGGGTGTCCGGATTTCTATGTCACTCAGTATATACATTATGTATAAAATGCCAGAAACACATTAAATAAATTCAAACCAGCTTTGACTCGAGTTACTTGTTTCTCACTGAAGAACCTAAGAAACTCATAGAACAATTTCTCCCTCATCCTGTTTGATCTACGCTGGCTTACACCCAGCGTTAACAAATACCACGAAGTTACATCCTTTATCAACATGTTCCAATGCCTGACGAGACGAGCTCATCTCCCTACCAGCGATCATCATCGCAGAGTATACAGGGTTATTCACGCTATACGGCACGGAATATTGTGGCCAAAATTCGTGACTTTCAAAAAGTTTCACTTTGAGGATATATGGGGGACTATTAGGGCTACTTTTTAAAATTACTTTCATAATATACAGGGTGTCCCAAAAACCCTAAAAGTATTAAAGTTGTGTTTTTTTAAGGAAACACCCTGTATTTTATTGCATTTTTGGATCCTTCGATCAAAATAAGTGTGTGTTTTAATAAGGTTTTTAATACCTAAACCTTAAGGTTTTTGAAATAATTTGAATTTTGTAAAAATTTAACCTAATTTTCATGTTTCAAATACTTAAAAAGTAATTAAGTTATGCATACCAAATTTACACTGAAATGTAACAATAGATCATATTTTATTTTCCAAGTATAATAAAATTGACATCTTATACAGGGTGTAAAAAAATTGGAATTAAACAAATGAGAACTTTAAATGGCTATAACTTCATTTATTTAAATGGAACGCTATATTTATTAATTTATCAGCAAATGCACGTTTTAATTACCTATAAATATTCGTTTGTGGGCAACATCTTCCCAAAAATAGGTATGTGTTAATGTTTTTACAATATGCCAAATCTGTATACACTAATTATTTTATTTTTGCAACTTTATTTAAATCATAAAACCAGTATATTTCTCACTGAATAGATTAAACAAGAGCCTCTAACAGAGAAGAAAAAAAAAGAAATTTAAGTCAAAATCAAAGGATTCCTACACTTTATTTGAGGTCAACATTTTTTATAAAAATTCAAGCGGGACTTTCCCTTCTACAATATTACAAAACTAATTCAGGTGTTGCAAAAAATAAAGGATTATTCTTTGCTTTTCCAATGGAGAAAAAATCAAACAATTCTCCAGAAAAAAATATTTTTTGGCAAAATGTTGCTAAATTGGAGAACAAAAATTTCGATAATTTTTTTTCAAGAAACAAATCTAATTTTTGGTCAACATTTTGATAGAAAGAAATACATGAATATAGAATGGACTTTAAATCATTTTGAATATGTGAGTACAGTTTGTGTGGTCCCAAATATAAAAAAAAACTTATAGATTTACCATCTAAAGGTATTCTTAAAATGGAATTTTATTTGCAAAAAACTAACGTTTACTTAATGGTTTTTACCATATAATTTTATTTGAGGAAAAAACCTTCGTCTCTAGAAGAACGTTTGAACTAGTATAAATAATTGTACATGAAATATAGGATATTGTATTCTACATATTTATGTGTATATTTTGTATAAAGATTAATATTTAGTTAAGCGACATCTTTAAATAACCTAAATAGTTTATTATATTATTATTCTGTCACTATTTTTATTCTGTAACATTTAAATGACATTTTGAGACTAAAGATTATTATTATTATTATTAATCCTGTACTTTTAAACTATATTGTTTAAATAGTAGTGCCAGAAATTATGGAATATGAAACAATTGTTCCATGGTTATCTATTTTACAAAATTTTCTGGTTATATTTTACACACAATGTAAAATTTGTAATCATTAAATATCTTTAAAGCGCATATTAAATTATAATAGTGATATGAATAATAATATATTAAATTGCTGCCAGTATGCTTTTTGATTATTTACGTGATATGGATATGTTTTTTAAATACATTTAATAAACTTTATGTACCAGTTTACCTTCTTAAGGTAACATAATATAATAATAATAATAATAATAACAATAAATATATCGTATGTATAACAAGTTTATGTTGGCGGCGATAATACTGATATTTCTAAAAAATAAAAGTCTATGTCTAATTATAACGGCGAAAAACCTCAAAGGCAAAACAGTGCTCTTGCGCTAATTATTTTAATTAATATAAAACATGGAAGGTACTGTAGGCGGCTTGAAAACGTAATCACTTTATAAAGGACGTATTCGGCGTGAGTACGAGTGTGAGGAGAGTTTGGTTAAAAAGGGTGTGGTCAATTAGCCTCATTAAAATGCCGTGAAATGTATATACATATACATACAGTGGGTATATATGTAAAGTGCTCCTTAGCATGAGGGATAAATGAAGACACGTATCGTCGCATATGCAAATTCCAGCAATTCCCGTCGATAATAATGATTGGGACGCGTGGACTATTTCTTATTGAACTAATTTAATGGTGGTTAGTGTACCGCCAATGCGCGGCTTCAGCTTTTATATATACATAGACATCACAGGAACACTCCACTTCCTCAACCCTCTAAATAACCAAATCGCACCTTTAAAACATCCAAAAAGCTAAATTTTATATAAACTAAATTATCGATAATAGGGTTTAAAGAAAACGCAGTAATTGAATGGATATTTAAGCATTTCCTTAAAGAATGTACCTCGCGAATAAAATGGATTCGTTTAGTGTATTTAATTTTTATTTGGACATTGAAAGTAACGTCCGGCCCTAGCATTCTCTGCGTAATCGATAGAGTTGTTTCCGGTAAGAGATGGCTGATCTCATAAAAATGTACCGTACTTTAATCAAGTTTATTTAGAAGACAAGAACCAAATTAGGTCCTGATCAGCGATCGTTTAAGGTGAACTAGGGTGAGTTTAAACAGGGATGGGCGGCCCTACTTAACGAGCTAGATTGGATTGGATTTGAATTGGTTTAGATTGAACAGCATTGGGGTGGATATATTTGGTTTATACAGGCTTAGACGTTGCGGTTTACATGCTCACCCCGTCTATAAACACAAGAACATTATTAATTGATTCCACTTACTAATTAGTACAAGAGTATCGGGAAAATTCGAGAGTAAAAATTTAATTATAACCCCCGCGCTCGCTGAATTTAATTAGTTTTCAAAGTCTCGTGAACTTTTAAAACCTTAATTATAACTATATCAATTATTTATTTTCTTTTTATTTGCTACCCGAGCTATCAATGTCCTTAATGAATTCCGATTTCCCTCAAATACCACTAATTAAAACTTGGCATACTTGTTTATTGATACTTAATATATTTAACAATATCGAATTATTTTATATAATGGATTGAACGTAATATTTGTTTTAATTAATTAATTAATAATAATTATATTTGGTTTATTTCAGCAGTAATTAGATTTTTTTAAAGTTCATTTGGAGTACCTTATTTTCTAATAAATTAAATTACATTATGTACATAAAATGCTAATAATGTAATAAGATTAATTTAATATAAATTCATTGATTATTCAATATTCTGAGCGTAGAAGATAATAGACTAGACGCTCAAAACATTTAACATGTAAATTATCTCTCTCCTGGTTGATTTGAGAAGGATTCATAATAATTAAAAGATTTTTAAAATTGAATATATTATAGAAATAGTGATATGGCTATAATGCTTTCCCTAAATTTCTCGAAAACTATGAGGTTTACGTAAAATAGGCTATTCTTAATAGATTTCGATTTATTTACTTTGCCACCTTATATTGTATATACATAGAATTTATAACTCAAATATAACATATAGCGGATGTATACGTCATAAAAATAAATAAATACAATTATTAAATTAACAATAAACATGAAATAATATTAAGAAAATATTTGTCACGTGTATAAAATATGCGAGAATATAAAAATGTTACTTATCGAATATCATTTAAAGGTGATCATTTATAAATTCATTAAACGAGTAATAGCATTTGTGTACCAGAAATCCTCTCAGCTTTTTTTTGAATGCTTTAGTACTTTTTATTTTTTTCAAATTATTTGGTAGTTTACTATGAACTAATAAGCCAGAATATTTAAGAGATTTCTCGTAAAAAGTGCTGCTATGACGTGTAATACAAAAGTAGTTTCTACTTCGGGTATAATAAGTATGATAGTCACCGTTTGTAGCAGAAGTATCCAAGTTTTAAAACACATAAGCCGCAGATTTGTAAATATATATATAGATACTAAAGTTAGCATGCTGTTCATCTTGAATACATTTTTGCATGTCTCCTTTCTTTTTATGTTAAAGATCAATCGAATTATACGCTTTTGCGAAATAAACAGTCTTTTTACATCTGCTCTGTCCCATATTAATATACTGTAACTTAAATCCGTCTTCGAATCTATTATCTGGTACTTTTCTATTAAAAAACTGAATCTCTACTGTTTTATCACTGCCGAGAAGCAGATTATTTTTATTGCACCACTCAGATAACTGACTGACTGATTTCGCAGTATTTACTTTACGCGATAGTTCAGACTGGGTCCAAGCAGATACAATTATAGTTGTATAATCAGCAAAGTTTAATATATGCCCTTCATTGAAGTGTTCCACAAGATCATTGATACACACCAAAAATAACACTGGTCCTAATGATGAACCCTGCACTACACCTGTGTTTATTGGATATGTTCCAGATATTTTCTTATCCACTTCAACATAGATTTGTTTATCTGTTAAGAATGACACTACTAAGTTATTCACTACGCCACGGATGCCGATTGCATTTAGTTTATCGCGCACAAACTGACGATCAATAGTATCAAACGCGCGCGATAAATAGAAAAAACCGACCACATACATTCCTTGGTCCATTTTTGTATTTATTTCTTATAGAAGGTTTCTAAAGATTTTCTCATGCGAAATCAATGTTGATTGTTTTCAAGTATGTTAAATTTATTTATATATTTCCACAATTTGGTCAACAGCCCTTTTTCGATGAGTTTCGAAAATAAATTATGAATGCATACTGGTCGATAGTTTGTTTTATCGAAAGTGGAACCTAGCAATTTTTAGACCATTGGGGAATACACCAGTTGCAAATATTAAATTTATTAAATATTCAAGTGGCTTAAGGATTTCATTTGCTACGTTTTTCACAATTTTAGTGGTAATTTCGTAAATTTTGCTGCTTTTCTTATTTTTAAGACTAATTATAGTATCCATAATATTTTTTGAGGGGGTTAAACCAACATTGTAGCTTGAGGGTTTCTTGTAGATGTAGTACATTCCCTTAATATGTTTCCACCAAAATGTTCTCTTAATTTAGTCATGGCAATATCTGAAAAATATAAAACCAAAGGTTTCAGCTACTTATGTTGGTTTCTGTACGATTATGCCATCTGTATTTTTAAGAGCGATATTTGTTTTGGATTCTTTTCTCTCTAATATATTATTGACTAAAGTCCAGATTTTCTTTATTTTAATGGGTGCGAAATGTATTTAAGTTTCTCTGTATTCCTTTTTAGTTTCTTCGTTTAATAATTTCTGCCGTTTCCTTTCTAATTTATATATATATTGAATTTCATCAGATTTAAAGTCAATTTTTAATTTAAATATATCTTTTCAAATTTCTGTTTGACTCAAGAATTTCCTTATTTATCCATTTCCGGTTATTTTTAATTAATAATTTTCTCGATACTACAGGGCCTGCAATGTTAAAATTATTTAAGATCTCTTCGATGAACAGAGCATAGAATGTATTAACGTCCCCTGTTTCGATGAAATTCCAATTAATTTTGCGTAGATAGAATTTTAATTCATTATTATTTTCTTGCCCAGTTTGTCTGTATGTTTTCATAATTGCATATTAAAGCATAGTTTTTCATTCCGAACAACTTATCATAATTATAATTTTCGATATTGTCACAGATAAATGTACTTTACTCTTGAGCAGAATTTACATTTATTTTATATTACTCGTGTACGGCTTAAAAAAATTGATATCTGATGATTGCATTTTAAGTTTTGGAGAATGCAGAACTTTTTATAAAGAATAACTTTTTAACGTAAAATTAATAATAAAAAAGTTTTCCATATGGTGCGAACTTAAGCAGACACGTTGTATATAGGGAAAAGTAAAAAATTGTAGAATCCACCACCAATTAGTAATTAAAGTTATCATGTATGTATGTGTCCAATCAGTAAAACATAAGCGAGAGTTTTAATTAAAAGTTGTAAAACGTAAATAAACATAACATCAACATAACTCAAATATAATACATTTCCAACTTGTTGGAAAACGTCAAAGGTAATACCAATCCACAAAGGTAATTCTATTGATATTATTAATAATTATAGGCCGATATCGCTAATTAGCAATTTTGCTAAAATATTTGAGATTATGTTCTATAAGGTACTATATGCTTATGTTGCTCAATATCTGTCACCAAACCAGCATTGATTTATCAATGGAAAATCAACTACCACAAATCTATGTACTTTCACCAATATTGTATTTCAAACCTTAGATAGGCGTTGCCAACTGGATATCATCTATACTGATTTATCGAAAGCCTTTGATACGGCACAACATAATTCACTAATACAGAAATTGTACATGTTTGGTTTAAGTGACTCTCTAATTAAGTTTTTAACGCGCTATCTAACAGGACAAACAAACTATGTGGAGTACAAAGGCTTTTGACCACATACATATATATCTAATAGTAGTGTTCCCCAAGGATCAAATTTGGGCCCTCTGTTGTTTCTATTATTTTGTAATGATGTTGTTAATAGTATCAAATCTCAATGCTTAATGTACGCTGATGACTTAAAGATCTTTAGACCTATAAATATAAAAAATGACTGTTTTGCATTACAAAATGATTTAACTAACTTCCTTAATTGGTGCCAACAAAATGGTTTGCAACTAAACAAAAGTAAATGCAAAATAATGACTTTTAGCAGAAAACATACTAATACAGAATTTCCATATCTTATTAATAATATTCCAATAGACCGTGTTGAGCATTTTAAGGATTTAGGCATATTATTTGATAATAAACTTAAATTTAACGACCACATAAAAATGATTACTAGTCTAAAAATACGAAAACTTTTCATGAATCTACAACAGTCAGTCTTACTAAGACTACAAAATACATTAATTTGAAACAACTACTTCTCTGGCTAGTACCTCGACAGACGTTGAATAAAACAAAGTAAATTTGCGTGTTACGAGTGTTAGTCTTAGTAAGACTCACTGTTGTAGATTCACGAAATGTTTTCGTATTTTTAAATTAATTATTTAATTTTCTACAACGAACTAAAGGATTTTAATACATTTTATGATTACTAGTCATTCCTATTAGCTTTTGGGTTTTATAATTAGAAATACCAAAATATTTAACAGTGTAGAACCAATTATTAACTTTTTACGCATATATACGCAGTAGGTTAGAGTATTGTTCAATAATTTGGAGCCCTATGTACAAAGCATATGCACTTGAAATTAATAAGTTTCAAAGAAAATTTCTTAAGTATTTGTACTTTAGGAAACATGTTTATCCTGTGCATGGTTATCCATCAAACTTACTTCAAACTGAATTTAGAATTGCCTCACTTAAATATAGAAGAATTACATCACAAATAATATTTGTATACAAATTAATACATCATATAATAAATGATCCCTACTTACTTTCTCTGTTGAACTTCTTCATTCCACGTTTAAATAGTAGACATAATCAAGTTTTTATGTTTCATCTACGAATAGCTACCATTACTTAAACTCACCAGTACTATTAGTGTGTAATACTGTTAATAATTATTTTAATAATATAGATTCATTCCATATTAGCGAGACAGGGTTAAGACTACAATTAAACAAAATAATTTGTTATGTAATTTAGTATCGTCGTGAATAATTATTGTATACTTACTTGGTTTATTTTTATATTTTAGATGTAATACGTTTTGTTTTTTTTTGTATCTTCTCTGTAGTATGCTGTAACGGTTGCCTATTATTGTTGTTAATTTTCAGTTTGCCAAGTTGATTTAAAATATTTTACACTAATTTAAGTTATTTTATTACAATTTCGCAATCTAAATTTACTTTAATTATACAATGTAATATTTAAGTTATCCTCTAATTGGCCTTCTTGGCTGTTGGGTTATATATAAATAAATAAATAAATAATTGCAAAATTTAATAGAATTATTCAAGATCCCACTCTCCAATCAGTAAAACAAAATCGAAGGTTTAAGAAGTTGTAAAATGTAAACAAACACAAAATAATTGCATTTTCTAATTGATGTATTCATACAAATATTTCGAATCATTTTTGATGATGTTTTACTGACTGGAGGGTGGGATAGAGGACACCTACCCACCCTACATATACATGTTAACTTTAATTGGTTTGCAATAATTTTAATTACAAAATTTGAATAAAAGAAAATTGACAAAGTCAAACTTTTGAGTGTGTAAATTAATAACAATTTTATACATGATACGTAGAAAGGCTTTAAATGAAACTTAACTAATATTAGATGTAGAAGGTATTTTCATTTAAAATTTAATTTGGATTATGCTTTATTTTCTATTACATACACGGTTTTATTGTTTTGTAAGCAGCAAAATCATCAATAATTAGTGTTTAATGTTGCCATGTATATGTAGGGTGGGTGAGTGGCCTCTATCCCATCCTAACAATCTAGCAGAGTGTGCTAACTTTGAATGTGCTGCAGTAGAAGTGAAACATGGTAATTTGAAGTGCGTGTGCGTAGTAATTTATAGAGCGCCAAATATTAAATATAACAATTTTTTGTAAAGTTGGACAAATTATTAAATATATTAACTATCGCTAAATCAACTTATTTCATAAGCGGGGATTTTAATATAGATTTCAGCGGATCATCACCTGAATCTTATGAATTCACAAATATCCTAAAATCTTTTAATGCCTTAGCTACAATTGCAATTCGTATGCAAATTACACATGTAAACGCATCAGTAATAGACAATATTATAACTAATCTGGAAACAGATTATGAAACATTTGTTTTTGAGACACACTTGTCGGATCATCTCGCCCAAAAATTAACATTTTCTGTGAATACAAATTTATCTAAGTCGACTAGTGTCACAAAGAGAATATTTAATTTAAATAATGTAACTACCTTTCGAGGATTTAAAAGATGATACTATTTGGGAAGAAATGTACACAAAGACCAATGTAGAGAGTAGTTGGAACACATTCATGCAAATTATTGGCAATAGTTTAAATAATAGCTGCCCTAAAGTAACCATAAATTATAAGTGTAAACGAGACCATAATGCATTAAGAACTCCAGAGATATCATCGTGCAAAGAAATGCTTGACTGTTTACAAGTCTTGAAACATTTTAACGATGGGGCAAAATATGAATATAATAAATTAAATAAAAAATATAACATGCTATTACAACAAGCGAAACGTGACAAGATCGAACAGACTTTATTAAGGAGTGATAACAAAATAAAGACCAGCTAGTCTATTATAAATAAAGTCCTTGGTAAATCTGGACGATCTCTTGATGGGATAGTGGAAGGCCAATTAGAAAAATTTAACAAACATTTTACTAACGTTTCAATTAACCTTACCAAAAACATGGCCAACAACCAACCAAATATTAATATTGCCAGAAACCCCAAAACGCTATTTCTTAAACCAACATCACTAAATGAAATATTTAATATTATTATTGCCATGGCAAATAAAAACAGTTGTGGATATGATGAATTAAATTCAAAACTTTTAAAAAGTGCAATAAACGAACTTGTACTTCCCTTAATACATCTAGTAAATAAATCTCAAGAAACAGGTATTTTTTCTAACTGCCTAAAATTGGCACTAATAATTCCAATACATAAAAAGGGCGACCCAACGAATCCAGATAATTATAGGCCAATCACATTACTTAGTGTTTTCTCCAAAGTTTTGGAAAAAGTAATTGAAAATAGAATTGTAGACCTTTTTAATGCAAATAATCTTTTTGATAACGCTCAGCGCGGCTTTCTTAAAAAGAAATCGACTCAAACAGCTATCTAAGAGTATTTGAAATGTGTTGTAGATGCCTTGGAGAGAGCTGAAATTCCCTTAGGAATATTTCTGGATCTCTCCAAGGCATTTGACACAATTAACCATTATATCTTATTAGAACTATATGGTGTAAGGGGTACCAGCTTGAGCTTAATCCGGTCTTTTCTTCGTGATCGTTGTCAAAAGTTGTTTATAAATAATAAGTACTCATCTACAGAAAAAACAAACATCGGTGTGCCGCAGGGAAGTATCCTGGGCCCTTTATTATTTATTGTATATGTGAATGACTTTCCAAAACTAATTTTCAAAAATACAGGCCTCATTCAAATGTATGCAGATGATTCAAACCTATTAGTTGTAAGCACTAATGTTGAGAATGTATTAATAAAGGCAAATTATATTTATTCAGTTAATCAAAAAGGGATGTCAGATAACATATTAATTTTAAATAACAACAAAACCGAAATTATACAATTTCATACAAAGTTTCCTAAAATATCTAATATAATATTGGGAAATGATAATGTACAATTAGAATCAGAATATAAAATATTAGGAGTCTTCATGGACAATAAATTAAATTGAAAACGTCACTGCAAAGAATTGAGCTTGCAATTAAATTCTGTTTGTTATGCTTTACGGATTTTAAAACCGCTAATTAACCACAAGTCCCTTATTATGGTTTATAAAGCCAACTTTGAATCCTTGCTTAGGTATAGTATCATTTTTTATGGGAACAGTGTAGCAACAGAAATGTTATTTAGTTTACAAAAAAGAGCTCTAAGAATTATGGTTGGATTAAATTACAATGAATCGTGCAGTGGCCACTTTAAAAATACAGGCATCTTAACTTTCTATAACCTCTACGTTTATAATTTGATTGTATTGGCTTTTAATTGTTGAAAGTCCATTTTGAATTCGCTGTTAGGTGTTGTAACTAAAACACAAACTTTTGTTTCGCCACACTGTGGCTTCTTCAGGCGAAGAATGGTCATCGCCTGAAGAAGCCACAGTGTGGCGAAACAATTGTTGTGAAAAATAAAAGCATACTCTTTGAAAGTTTGTGTTTTAGTTACAACACCTAACAGTGAACTCTACGTTTATGAAATACTTTTATTTAACTTTAAACACAAATCAAAATTCACTCAATATGGTCACAATCACAGTTATAACACCCGTAATATCAAGCGATACGCCTATCCTCTCCATCGACTGACTTATCTGAAAAATCTCCTGCTTACAACGGCTTAAAGCTCTTTAATAAGTTGCCTAGTGATTTGCAAGAAACAAAAAATTTAAGTTTATTTAAACGCAAACTCTATTTATTTTTAATTGATAAAGAGTTATATAAAATTTCTGATTTGTAATTACAAAAGCATGTTTCATTTCTCACATTAGTTTTATAGTATGTAAAAACAATATGTTATTATGTTTCTATTTCTGACGTTATTCTTTATAATGTACGGTTATTTCGTGTATATTATTTTGTGAATAAAGACATACTATTATTATTATTTAATTAAAAATTGTAAAACATAAAGAAACACAAAAATGGTGATGTGGCCATCATAGAATTTTCCTTACTTTTTTCTGGAAAACTATCATGTTTGCGCAAAAAGGCTATTCTTAAAAAAATAAAATTTAAAAATTTTGACGCTTTTTGCCTATTGCTAATAAACTATAAGAGGTACATTAAATGAAAGAAGTAATTGTCAAAAATCCGAAATCGACCAAATATTAAGATTAGCCTATTTGCCTAAACCTCATAGTTTTCGAGAAAAATATAGGAAAAATACATCACCATTTTCTAATACTTTTTTACTTTTAAATTTTTCGGCTGCCACCCACGGGTTTTCTGTCTTCAGTTAAATATATTACCCGAAAGCAATTGACACTAAAGATTTTAGGTAAATTAACTTTATATAAGTATTTACTAAATACTTCATACAAGATAATCAACTTTTTGGCATCATGAAACAAGAAGTAATAGCAATATTTTCTTTTTATTTGAATGATCAATTTGAATTAATAAGATAGAAGCCTACAATTGTGACTGATGTCAAAAAAACCTGTGTGATTAAAACCAAGTATAATTTATTAATCTCCCTTCGGAGCTTGTTATAATCTTAATAGCAAATTATCAATTTATTACTAAATGATTAAGGATATTATTGTTAATTGAAACAATACTCTAAATTGTATAAAATAATGAGATGCGTGGATGGCCTAGATCACGCTCCAACAAAAATCAAACCCAGAATCCGTTATACGTTACTTAGAAGCAACTTTTTAAAATCAATTTCTCTTGGATTAAAAAAATACTATATCAGAACATTTAGAGTATTGACACTTTTATGAACAGTGATTTATTCGAGGAAACTAGCACATTAGAAATACACAAAAATAAATATATAAATCGAAGCTTACTTCAATTGTAGAATATATGCCAAATAAAAAATAAATTAATAATTTCTGTTGTTGATCCTAATGTGACAAAAAACTTTCCTCCTATACTAAATTTTAGTAAACAAGGACATAAGCTAATACTAAAGTAATATTTCACCTGTGTGAATGTTACGAGATAATGTTAAATATTGCAATATTAAAAACTCTAAATTAAAGAAGAAAAGAAAATAAGTCGTTTCAAGAGTTACTTACAATAGTGTGTAAGAAAAAGAAGAACAGAAGCTCATTTATAATCAGTAATACAGCAATATGTCATTTAAATCCATTTTATACACTAATATTAGGAGTTATTTCTTCTAATCCTAAGATGTTTGTATAAATATATTTCAGATAGGTTTTCATTGAGTTTTTTCCTCCATGGATAAAGTTATAGTATCAAATGAAATAAAAAGAAATAAATGGATTGATACTAACAATTGCAACGACAGCCAGCTATAGAAGCGTTTAAACATAAAATAACCACATATTTAACACATTTATCCTTTATACCATATTTAAGGGTATATAAAAATGATAAAAAATTATATGTATAACATAAGATGTTTTACCTTAAAATAGAAAAAAAATACTAAGTTATATATAAATACTAAGTACCCGTTTATATTTTCTTCTTTGGATTCGTTTTTGTTTGGTATAACTAGTAGATATCCGTATTTTAATTTATCAAAATTAAAGCTTGACGATCCTAAATTAATAATAAATGAAATATCAATATTTATTAATTATAAATGTACAAAAATGCCCTGAAGCTAGTTAGCCTTAATTTTATTCATGCGACCCAAGTTTCTTAAGCCATTATTTGGATTTTGTGGTCACTTAAAAATATGGTTCAATAATGTACGGTAAGGTTTTACCAATGTTGTATTGCTATATCAGATGAACTAGTTTTGGTCAATATTCGTTATTATAATAATAATTCTGCAAAACATCCTAAATTAATAATAAATGAAATAACACTATTTATTAATTATAAATGTCGTGAAGCTAGTTAGTCTTAATTTTATATTATAAATAAAATCATTAACAAGTTACTTATACAGTTATTTCTCAAGCTCGATAGTATTTCCAATAAAACTGAACCCCTGCCAGTTTATGAATATCTGTAATGAATTCCGATTCCCACAAATACCGCTAATTAAAAACTTACTCGACGCTGGGGGCAGGAAAAAAATCAATCCCGACGAGTTTTCCAAGTGGATTAATTAGGGATAAATGAATAATACTGGGCCGTGCCGTGGATGGTGTAAGTAACGATTCGAGTTAACGCTTATTTACCTGAATCGATGAATCGCCGGGTTAAATTGAACCATTAATTTATTTCTATTCGATATCGTTCACGTAGTACATGTGATAAGTAGGAATAGCCGAAAATTCTTTCCCAAACGAAGGCTCGTTAGTGACGGATTAGTGAGGTACGTGCGAGGGGTTGCTGATTCAATGATTGAGCCCCTCTAGGCCCCCGCCCCGACCCTCCGACAATCTACCAGCAGTGCTGCAATTAGTCCTTGTTAGAAATATTACGCGTGTGTGTCCTGCATAATTGCGCAGGCGGTACATTCAATCAAGACATGTATTATTTCGGACGTACAAAGTAAAAGAACAATTTACATCACATATAACACTCGTTAGCACTAATTACTTCTAATACAGTTTCATTAAAGGATGATCTGAATTTAATTGGAAGCATTTATGTGCGTTATTTGCGCTACGAATCAATAACTAACTTATATTTCTTTTAATTATTAAGTATTGTAATACTATATTAATTAAGTTATTACTAATTTTTAATCATAAAACATCCATCAGGTAATGACATATTTAACATTATTAGTTTTTAGTTAGACTTAATATACAAGTCATTGCAAACTTAAAACAGAATCATGGTACCCAAAACACAGATATCTTAAGCCATATTTTATTATTACTTGTAAACACGATTCAACAATGTAAAGTAAGGTTTTAACAATGTTGTATTGTTATATCAGATGAAGTAGATTCGGTGAATATACATTATTATAAAAATTAATGCTAAATTATTTTACAAAACATTCGGTTTAGTCTAAAGTACCAAAATATTTGTATTAAATATTTATTGCCTTGAAGTAAGTCAGGAAATCATACTATTTACTAAGAATCATTTGAGCATACTTTTTAGGACACATTAAAAAGTACTTAATCTACTTTTAAATTTGTCCTAATGCAAATTTTAGTTTTAAAATCTTCTCAAACGTATAAGATAGTAGCAAGTATTTAAACCATATTATTAGTCTGCCGATGAGATCAGGAAATATTATAAACACAAAAGAAGCGAGTGTAAAAACAATCTTTTATATACAATCGTATAGAAAGTAGACGTTTTTGCATCCTTTTTGTTGTAAAAGTGGCTTTTCATAGCACTAGTATTTTTTAACTTTTTATCGCAAGGAGATCAACCAAATAATATTTTCAAAATATCATACATATAAACAACTTCTTTGAAAATTGTACACGATCACAACCAATACCAAAGAAAAACTCCAAACGTATTTTTAATAGCTGTAATTTTAAAACATTTTCCGAGTCGATTTCAAACATAGACTGGAATAAGGGGCTACATCTAACAGACGACGTCAATACCAAATAGGACACGTTTTTTAATATATTTAAACGGTATTCTTAAACTGTTTTCCTATGCAGAACATAAATCCACAACGAATCTCAAAAAACAAGAGAATGATGCAGGAAACAATAAATATGTCAAACATGGTAAACGAAATGAACATCTTAAGGAAAAAAAACGAAAATTTTAACAGAAAACCAAGACACGAAACTTCACATATTGTTAAAAATTCTGAGATTATTACCGACAAGGAAAAAATAGCTACAAAGTTCAATAATATAAATTCCGTAAAAGCTCTCAACTCAAATTGTGCTAATACCGAAAAGCTAAAATCGAACTCAAGAACAAATGCATCACTATTCTTGAAGCCTACCGATAAATTCGAAATCTAGAAAATAATTACCATCACGTGCAAAAAGAATTCATCCGGAAAAGACAATATCCCAGACTCAATCATAACAAGTGTAAAAGCATCTATTGCCCCAATACTAGCTGATATCGTAAATATTTGTTTTCAAGAAGGCACATCTCCTAACAGTCCAAAGCTGTCAAAAGTAGTCTCAATTTTCAAAAACAAAAGTAGGAAGGACAACATAAATAACTATAGATCTCAAGCTCTTCAAAACCGCTTTTCTAAAATAATAGAATCGACATAGCTATACTCACTGAAACTGAAAAGATCCAAATGAACGATATAAGTATTCGAGGGGTAGCCAACTCGCTTCTTAAATCCTATCTCGAACAAAGATACCAACAGGTGGAGGTACACGGATACCACTCCGAAAAGGGGAAGATATGCATAGGTACTCCACAGGGCTCATGTCTGCCACCTACTATTTTTTACAATAATATTTACGATCTGGAGGACAAAATTGCCAGTATAACTGTATTAGTATTGTATGCAGACTATGTTAGTGCCATAGTCACCGCTGAAACAATAAACAAAACCCAAAAATTCCTAACAAAATATCTTCTTGGGCTTCAGAAAAGAAGGATAAATTTCCAATTATTCAATATTGTCCAAAAATAAAACTTTTATCTCCTCACCTCTGATAAAATTTCATTTTTTAATATAACTCATACAAATAATACCAATTTTTTAGGCCTCTACATCCACAACAATCTGACCTGGCGAAATCACACCAATTATGTGGAAAGGAGATGTAATAGAAAGCTATATCTCATAAAAAATATCAGGCATCTAGTGGCTCCTCACGTCCTAAAAGCTGTATATTTCTCTTTAGTTCAAATAACATTGAATTACGGAATATTATTCTTGGTCACCATCCTTCGCGGACGTTTTTACCATTCAAGAGAAAATAATATGAGCGATGTGTAATAGACGAATACATACGCCATGTAGAACGGTATATTCAACTATTTCTAAATCTAAAAAAATGTTATATATCTTTCAATCGCGGCCAGATATTAGTGTATGACTATAGCATTAGCTGTGTAATTAACAATAAAATATTAAAAGTGCCGTTTAATTTTAAACAAAAGTTAAATAGTCATATCAGGGCGAAATGCAAGAAAGCTTCATAAATTTGAAGATCATTTTTCTAAAAGCTTTAGTTTAATGCTGTATGTCTCGTTATTTAAATACCATCTAGGGTTGTCTCGTGTTTCATCACCTTATAACCGTACATTTGCGACTGAATTAGAACGAATGTATGTATATAATTTTTTATTTCCAGCATCACGAAGGCTAAAAAACACAAGAAAGCAATTTAGCCACACCACGTTTTAAAATCTGAAGACATTGGAGAACAGGAGACTATTTAATTACATGTACTTCATTTATATTTTCTTAAAGGGAGGGTAGATTGGTAAAAACTTTTTATATACAGCAAAGATCTGACCTCTTTTTCAAACGTTCTAAGTTCTTTATCTTTGCAAGATAATGGCGAAAATACTGCCTTAGTAGCCAGAGTTGCTTGATGATTATTATGAGCAGCTGCCAACTATAATGAACGAGTCGTGCACTCCGCCTTCAAATTTTTAAGTTATTTACTATATTCATGTATGTATGCTTAAGTATTTTTTAATAAATCTTGCAAAGTAAGTAAAATACAATAAAAACAAATCTAATAAAATATAGAAACCTGTCTTCTATTCGTAATATAAAATAGTATAATTTATTTGATACTATATATTATACCATAAAGTTATGTTGATTTCTACTTATGTTCTAATATATTTAATTTTATTTATTTATTTCACTTAATTTTATTTATTTAGCAGTGTAAGATTAACATGCTATTTTTATGTATTTAAATGAATCTGTCATTATTAGTCATAATTGAGTAATTGTATATTAAGTTTTTGCTGGTTAAGTTCTTATGTAATTTAAATCGGCATATATGATATGTTTTTGTTTGTTTTTATCATAAAATTGTATATTTTGTTTCAATTTCTATTAGGTTGCCAAATTTTTATACATATACATTTTTTTTAAAAGTAAAGTTGTTAAACAAAATCCTTAAATCAAGTCAAATCAAAAACTATTCTAGGTATGAGTATTTTATCTTAAATTGGAATTTTTTTACTATTTTAATGAAATTATGCAGTACCTTATAAATTTGTTAACCACATAGACAAATTTAAAATATTTAATAGTAGAATTATTGGTCAAACTTTGTTGGTAACAATTTTTTATGGTGAAGTTTTATTAGAAAACTCAGAGTATGCCTATATAATATTGTAGTCTATGTTTTAATTTATGTGTTAGTTCTTTCCAGAAATCTTCTTTCTCTTCAAATTATTATTCGCATTGTTTAAAATTATTATGCAAAAAAACTGATCAATTACACAGTGGCCTTAGTGAGAAAAGTAAGGCGGAATATTTGTACATGGAAGTTCAAAAGCAGGCTCGATGAACATTTGTGTTTTTTTCCTGTCAATCAACATGAACAATCAAATTTGCAAAACACCTTCATGATTTTTTATATGCAGATTGTGGAAATCATCCAATATGTGCATTAAAAATTCATGGCATGATCGTCGATAATACTGGTAATATTCATTGTTGTGGCAACCTAACCTCACAAGACCCAATAGGAGATTCCGATACTGAAACTGTTTCTCAAGAGGCAGATGTAAATAATGAAGTCGACTACATGAAAATGATAATTCAACACAAAGATGAAAGTATCTTAGAACTAAAAGCTAAAATAAAAAATATATGGAACAGATAAGGCAGCAAGAGCCATCTATTATCTTAACTAAGAAGCCAGATAATTCACCTGTAGGAATTGAATTATCTCCAGGGCAGAAATAACAAAGACCTCGTCCGACGATTTCGGAAATATTTCGATTCATAAGAGTTTAGTAATCTCTGATCCACAAAAACTTGTGAGACATCAACAACGAAAATCAAAACAATCAAATCAAAAACCGTTAACGCTTCCACGGACTCTAAAATCGCCGTTCCACAAGAAAATAACAAGGCAGAAATAAGAAAAATAAATAATAGTAACACTATGTTACCATATTAAAACCCAACAAATTTGTTGTTGGCAGAAACAGTAAACTTAATGACGCAGCTTTTATAGAAGATAAAAACTACGGTTTCATGCTGGAAAATCTAGTATTAATTTTTAAACAGAAATATTAAATAACTTTTTAAAAAATAAACTAGGGGGTAGCAATTTCTCGATAGTAGAATCAAATCGGGAAAATCACATCGTTCAACAGAAAGTTACAAATGTAACAAAATTGGAGTTGCAGAGGAGATTTAATCATGTGGGTATTTTGAATCCAAACGACAACGAACTAGTCAAAGCCACAGTATATACAACAAAAATTAAAATAATTCCCCAAAACGTGGATGGAAATGCATTCAACAAACTAAATGAAAAATATATACAGCCATCTAAGATGAACGAACTAATATTATAAGCATGCCAGAAAACTGGAGCAATAAACACAATATTATGATAGTATAACTACACTACCTGGATACACTGTTGTATCACATTTTATCAGGATAAATGGACATGAATAGGAAACAACAATTCTCACTGATGACAAGTTCAAAGGGAAATAATATAGGCGGGCAGATCTATTTTCTGTTGAAGTACATATTCAATGTGTATTGTGAATATAAAAATATTAATACAGGGATTTTAATAAACAAAAAATTTTACGATAACTTATTGTGCAGGGATTTAAATATTAATTTCTAGACGCCTACAATTCTACTAAAATATTAAGTGACGTCTTCGATTCTTATAACCTAACCAATGAAATACATAACCCGACTATGTTAGATTTTATAAAATAGGATCATGTGGAACGCAAATCAATAGCGGTCAGCAATTTACCGCTTACAATATTAATCTAAATGTATCTGACCATTTAGGTCATATACTAGAGATAAATTTCAATGTAAATGCATAGGAAAACTTGTTTGATTCATCGAACAGTTAAGGAATATAATATAAATGAACTAAAATCCAGATTCAGCAACGCTAATTGGAATTTTATTGAAACCAATGATGTATATACATCATATAACAAAGATCTTCACTGTCCCCTATTCTTTTAACATATTTTGCTATGATATTTTACACGTACACATATTTTACACAGTAATATCTAGGATACCTCAACCTGCATACTTGAATATGTAGATAACACAAGACTTATAGCGAAAAAACTTGGAAATTGTAGAGGCCTCTACTTTGTGATATATTGTTATATACATTATTGTAAATACCTTTTATATATATCAGGTCTGTGATATATAAAAAAGGTATTTACAATCATTAAAAAACTTGGAAACATAAATAAAGCAATTGGTATTATACCTGACATCTTAAACCAAATCCAGAGAAATCTCAATTATGTTTACCTTATTATCAAACCTCAGACTAATTTTCCAAATAAAGTCAAACAATACCGTTAAATACCTGGAGATGCATTTTGAAAACAAGTTGTTCTTCAAGCAACAATGTATTAAACGTAAAATAAATGCTACAAACATAGCAATTTGTTTCAAAAAATAATATTACAATGGGAAATAAAATAAAAATGTTAGACCTGCTACAACAGTAAAATAAAATATTTGTATTCTGACATCACACTGTTTTGTACACCTCGTCCTAGCGTGAAAAACTTTTACGTTGCTGAAACAATATGTCTACGTACCGTAACACACATATAATTTAACAAAAGTTCCTCAGCACTATTTTGGAAATATTATGCACTCTTTGTACAAAAAAAATCAAAATTAATGTAACTGAATCAGTAACTCATTAGTATTAATTGGCACGAAAATTAAAGAGTGTATCACATTTCTTGGGGTAACTGAGGACAAAAATCTTGAGAAGTACATAAATATTTACGTTATTATTTAATTTATTCTCTATTATAGGAATTAAAAATATCCTGAATTAATATTCATAAGAAATAATCGAGCTTCGGAGGGGAAATTTTTCAAAGATAATCAATTTAGATTAACCAATATTTTGTAATATGTATTATTCTGACAGTAAACTCATAGAATTAAAATATTGCATGGCTAAACAGTGCCTGCAACCGAATTATGCAATTATCAATCATCTAAAATTACTTTCATGAATACAATCATGAATACTCATTATTAAAAGTGTAATTATCACATTAACAACAATTTAATATATTCTTATATTCAACATTATTACTTTAATTCCAATAAGTGAAACTTTAATAACAGAAATAATGTATTTACGTATTTGTCTACGGCATTAAAACGGTCCATTTATTTGTTCAGACCACCCCCCAATCATCCAAGAAACTACGTAACGCAATAATATTGATAAGCACGGGAAAATGTTTCCTCGAATAAATCCTTTCAGATTATAATAAAATTGCATATGATTGAAAGGTTTCCTTATTGAATTTATCTACCCACTTCAGGAACATGCGTTTATGCGATTTTATTAAATTTTAAAGAGACCAACTGGAACAAGGGATTTTAGTTTTATTGGACCGATTCCGCGCTCTTCGATTTATTTAAATGCCGGAATTTTCTTTATTTATATAAAGAGGAAAACCGCCCCTACGCGGAATATGAAATCGAATTCTATAAAAATAAAACTGCCATTTGTTATAGGGAAATAAACAACTGGATGGCGCTTGTATTATTTTATATTTCTATACTAATTTTATTTAGGAACTTCATCAAATCATAAATAAAAATGCACTTTTCTTTTTATTTAAAATTAGAAAAAAGCAGCTAATTATAGAAATAAAAGTGTTGAATTTTCATTTTAACTGAATAATATATGAATAAATCATAATAAAACCTTAAATCAGGAACTTCAATAGAAATTGCATTTTGTTCACATCTTACAAAGATTACTCATTATTTTTTTGTCGTAAGCGAAATTTGAAATTTATTTTAAATTGATTTTAGCTTGTTATCTGTAAAACTTCTTCATGGGTTAGAATTTTTAATTATATAGCAAGATTTCAATAGATATGAAATATTTGCTTTATATTCGTAAGATTTATTATTTAGAATAATAATAATAGATGGTTTTATTTGCATAATAAACGAAGAAAATAGTAAAAAAAGACAAAAAGAATAATAACTAAGTAACTTCGATAAATAACTAAATTTGATTAGTATTATTACAGTTTTTAAGTTTAAGTTCAGATATTTTCGTTGCTGACGTACAGTATATTTTGAATACACCCAACAATGTCTTTCTAAGGATCGAAGCTTAGTTTGGAATTACATAAACAATAAGAAATAATGCTCGTATACCAAATTCTATAACACCTGAGAACAATATAATATACATATAACACCTCCAAAGATATTGCGAGCGGTTTTGCTAACCACTTTTTAAAATCATACCCAGTGCTAATTATAATTCTAATTTTCCCCTTGAGTCAGTATGAATATTGTTGGTAATTTTACTATAACTTCTGTTAATGTTCTCAAAGAACTGAAATATCTTAAAGGATGGACTTAGTGCCCGTTGTTATATTACGTGGTGGTGCAGCCGTTATTTGTGAACTTATATCTTCATACTGGATACTGCAAACTGAAATATTTCTCACCCAGTGATAAAATGTGAGGATATGATCAGTCTTAAAACCGGGATCTCGAAAAGATATCGAAAATTATCGACCAATTGCAATTCGTGGCAATATTTCCAAGTATTTGAATCAATACTATGCACGCATATATATCACCGAGTGAGTCCTCAACTATCTTTTCATCAACATGGTTTTATGAAGCATAGCTCAACAGCTACAAACTTAACCAATACTATGCAAGCAATAACTGAAGCAATGTAAAAAAACACACAGATGGATGTTATCTATAGCGGCTTAATCAAAGCATTTGACAGATTAGATCATTCCTTACTTATTACCAAACAGAAAGAAGGGGTTACATCAGAATGTTACTAAGGTATGAACATCTTACTTGTCTGACCGTGAACAACTCGTAGAAACTTATGATCACAAAATGCTACCAGTGGTATCCCTTAAGGTTCTAATTTAGGCCCACTTCTTTTCCTACTATACATGGATGACGTCTGTAAAATATTCACGTGTAATGTTCTTTTAAAATATATACTACTATTGATAGCATAGAAGATTGTACGCAGCTTAAGCAAGATATTAATAAATTCAGCAAGATATTAACTAACAAGCTTTCGTTAAACCAGAAAAAATGTTCTGTAGTTAGCTATGACCGGAATTCTAATTTAATATCATATTCATATAAATTAAATGATAATCAATCGAAGTCATTGTTAGAAATCAAAGATTTCAGTTTTTGACAGTAAAATGTATTTTAATAATGATGTAACTCGTCTATCGCGAATCGTTTACTTGGATGTATATTACGAAATTGCAACGCATTTACTCATACCAATGTATAATATAAGTCTGCTTTTAAAATCATATATTGTGATACCATATATATATAGATGTGATGTGCCATATAATGATTTGTTATGTGAATTTAATTTCATTTCAATACACAAAAGGTGTTTTCATAAGTATTTTCCGATTTGACTAAGAGATGGCGTTAGCGAAAACTACGCAGCGTATTAATTTGGCACATACGTCATTTTGTTCGTCTGACATTAAACTATAAACACACACAAATCAGTGAACATGTCGTGTTTTGTGCCTGAAAAAGAACATTTGCGGCAAGCATTGCTTTTCTTATTTAATCAAAAGCAAAAGGCTGCTGAAAGTCAACGTTTGCCGGTAGAAACATATATTGAATACGCTCCATCGAATAGATCATTTGAGGCATGGTTTCGACAATTTGTGAGTGGTGATTTTAATGTTAAAGACTGTGGTAGACTACAAAAATGCGAATACGAGCAATTGCAGGAGTTATTGAATGATGACCCAATTCAAACTTAACGGCAATTAGCAGAAGTATTACATGTGTCACAAGAAACAATCAGCAGATGTTTCGAGCAATTTGAAAGATTAATAAACTCAGTAAATAGGTCAAATAGAAAATAGCAAAGTCACATGTGAAGTGCTGCTTCAACGTCAAGAAAGGTAATCATTTTTGTATCGAATTGTGTCGGGTGAAGAAAAATGAATTTATTTTGAAAACCCGACGCAGAAAAAATCGCGGCCTTCACCTGGCGAAGCAGACCCTTCAACACCAAGGAAAAATCGCTTCGGCAAGAAGACCATGCTCTGTGTTTGCTAGGACCAGAGCGGTATTGTGTATTATGAACTCTTGCAGCCCGGCGAAACCGTTAATACACAACCCTATCGCCAACAAATGATTAATCTAGACCACGTATGAATTGACGGGAATGGGCTAGAAGATATGGCAAAGCGATTATGTTACAGGACACAGCAAAACCAGTTAAATAAACCTTTAAATCTCTTGGATCTTCCGCACCCATCGTATTCGCCAGACCTGGCGCACTCTGACTATCACATCTTCGCATCAATTGGGACGCGCTCGCAGAGCAATTTCGAGGAAGTTGGAAAATAGCTCGACGAATGGTTTGCCGCAAAAGACAAGCAGTTTTTCTGATGGTATTCATAAGTTACCTGAAAGTTGAACGAAATGTGTAGAAGCCAATGGCTAATATTTTGAATAAAACAAAAATCAATTTCCCTTGAAAATTAAGTGTTTTTTTGGTATATTTTAACTTATGCTTTATGTACAAACTAATTCATAGCCATATTGATGACCAGCAGCTTTTGAGTTTATTTAAATTAAAATCCTACGAATTTCTACAAGGCATTCTGATGTCTTTGTAAACTATGTTACGAAAACAAACTATTATCTAAATTCTCAAATTGTAAGATTATTACAATGCATTCTCTGGCGATCTTGATATTTTTACACCCTCATTCACTAAACTTAAAGATGTCGTAAATTGTCGCCGTTTAACTTAAATGTATTATTCATACTTTGTTGTTTATCAGAAAATTATGTTCTTTTTAAATTTTTATCTTATTGTTGTAACCATATTAACGGACTCTGAGTCTGTTGGGTTTTGTAAATAAATAAATAATATGACCATGACATTTGGTTTGAAGTAAATAGGTGTTTCACGTACTGTATGACATATGGTTCCATATTGTTGACACAATTTATTTAAGTTTAAATGATTGGTTTCATGGAAGAAAAATTATTTAGCACCTTCCAATAGCGTGTACCGTTCACTGTAAAGCACTATCGACTTCGCCCTCAAGAAGAAACGACAATTTTGCTGATTCGTATACCCATCCAAATGAAATTTGGTGAAATTTGGCCTCATCGCTCCACATGATTTTCTTGTGACAATCTGCAAATACATCACTGTTTTGTGAAAGCCAGTTCACAAACGTACAACGTTTCTAATGGTCCGCTGGTTTAAGTTCTTGGATCAGTTGAATTTTATACGCTGGCAGGTTTTTAAAATCAGATAGTGTTCTATGTGCTAATAAAGTTGCATACAATAAAATTGAATCTTCGCGCTCGGGGAAATCAGCAAATATATTACAGTCTATTAGTACTCAGGAGAGGAACAAATTAGTCGCCAGTACTGCGTCTACAGCTGAGGAACATGTAGATGATTTCAAGTTGGTTGAAAGAAGACGTAAACGGAACAGGACTCCAATAATGGGCAATGCAAAGGAGCCACCGGAAATCAAAGAGAAAAAAATCGCTCTCATTTTTACATTAGCGGTTTGGATCCTGAACAATCTATTGAGTCACTAATGAGTTACTTATCCTCTATTAAAATAAATGACACGCTGTGCACTAAAATGGCCTCCAAAAGAACCCAAGAATATTCATCTTTTAATAAAATATATTAGAATCCTTTAGTTCGTTGTAGAAAATTAAATAATAAATTTAAAAATACGAAAACATTTCGTGAATCTACAACAATGAGTCTTACTAAGACTACAAAACAAATTAATTTGAAACAACTACTTCTCTAGCTAATACTTCGACAGACATTGAATAATACAAATTAATTTGCGTGTTACAAATAGTACAACTATCAAAGCAACACTAGTTTGAACGTATTTCTTTCTGTAAAATGAACTAAAAATGATTTAATGTACGTTAAATAATTTGTGAGTGACTATATTATGATAAATTTGGAACAAAAAATTAATTTAAGTTGATGTAATTAAAATAAATTAGTAAAAGCAATTAAAT
This sequence comes from Ontholestes murinus, assembly GCA_963969525.1. Taxonomy (NCBI): domain Eukaryota; kingdom Metazoa; phylum Arthropoda; class Insecta; order Coleoptera; family Staphylinidae; genus Ontholestes; species Ontholestes murinus. The sequence continues at coordinate 32,261,733 of OZ018391.1, forward strand.
AATTCAATACTCAATTTATAACCATCTGCAGACACGTGTTTCGATCTCTCGATCTCTTCAGTACAGCTTTATTATAAAATTGATTTCAAAAATAAATAAAAACGTTTACTAAAATAAAAATATGATGAAATATAAATAACTTACTCAGATATGTACGTGTATTTTTTGTTCCAAATTTATCATAATATAGTCACTCACAAATTATTTAACGTACATTAAATCATTTTTAGTTCATTTTACAGAAAGAAATACGTTCAAACTAGTGTTGCTTTGATAGTTGTACTATTTGTAACACGCAAATTAATTTGTATTATTCAATGTCTGTCGAAGTATTAGCTAGAGAAGTAGTTGTTTCAAATTAATTTGTTTTGTAGTCTTAGTAAGACTCATTGTTGTAGATTCACGAAATGTTTTCGTATTTTTAAATTTATTATTCATCTTTTAAATTAAGTATGTTAAAATCAGACTCATTAATTGTCAAAAATCATAATACGTGGCCGGAAGGGGTATATGTAAATCCTTTTTATACCACCTTCAGAAAAACAAGCAAAATATATAAATAACAAGGTGTGTGACAAATTTAACCACCACTTTCTGTTTCTAAACATTCAATCAGTCACAACTAAAATTCGTGCACTACAAACACTGTAGGTACAAGTGAAACTCCAATCACGACGCTGTGTTTAACGGAACACTGGCTCACTGATGTAGATAAGGATGTTTTTGTTTTCAAAAATTATAACTTAGCTTCAATTTTCACTAGACAGCTACCGTATGGAGGTTCAATTATCGTAACCTCAAGTAGTATAAATGCGAAACATATCCCGAACCATTGCTCTATAAAAGGAGTATTGGAATTAATGTATACAACTGACAGATCCTAATTTAATCGTTGTTAATGTGTACCGACCTCCTAGTGGGAGCGTAGATATGTTTTTAACTAGTTTCAATGACTTACTGTCATCATTTGATCTAATGAAAAACCTAATTATCGTAGGGGGGATTTTAATATAAATTTTAATAATAATCAATCGAGAGACACTATAGATGTATGTAATTTCTTTAAAAGCTTCGGCCTGAATGCATATGTTAATTTTAATACTAGATATAATAATAACATTGACAACATTTTCAGTAACATTAATACATTAAGCGTAGCCCCTAGATATACAGGTTTGTCTGATCATGTGGGTTTGGATGTTCAGTTACAAATACATACTAGCAGGAAGAAGTCAACAACAACTATTTGTTGGCCTATAACACCTGAAGGTAAATTTTATTTATATCACCTCCTGTCAAGTACCGACTGGTCATTTATTAATAATAGTTTACTATCCTTAGAGGATAAATTTAATATGTTTTTGAACATCTTACACAGTTCGGTTATTACTACTTTCCAGTTGAAAACTTATCGGTTTAATGTGCATCATCCAATTAAATATAGTAAATATCTTTTAACTCTTAAGAATACATTAGAACTAGCAGATGAAGCGTACCAACAGAATAAAAGTTTACAAAACAAAGCACTTAGAGATGAAATGAAAGAACGATACAATAAAGAAATTGATAATGAAGTACGCAAGCTAAATAATAGTAGACTCAGCTCATCAAATGATAACCCAAAGGCAATGTGGCAAATAATAAATTTTACTAATCATTTCTCGAGAATACCTTTAAACCTTAACGCCCTACTACTTAACATAATGCAATACATGTTAGCGATCTAATGTTAAATGGAAGTCTAAACACGTTAAATACATCATATTTTAAATTTGCAACTGTATCTAGTGCCCAGGTGAGAGATTCCATTAAGAAAATAAAAAATAGCCAATGTAGGGATGCATATGAGTGTACTGCAGGGATAATAAAGGCTGTGAAAGAACCCATATTAGCTATTTTAACTAATCTAATCAATTTAACAATTAAAGAAGGTATATATCCTTCTTGCCTAAAAAAACAATTACTATACCAGTATATAAAAAAGGGCCACGCACTGACGTCAATAACTATAGGCCAATCTCGATTCTGCCTATTATATCTAAAATATTTGAAGATTTGTTAAATTGTCAAATATTGGATTATATTAAAAAGAAGAACATACTAGCTCAAAGTCAACACGGTTTTAGACACAGAAAATCTACGACAACTGCCGCCTTATCTTTCATTGATCAATGCCTTACTGCATTTCATGACAGAAAATGTTTTCAAGCTACATTTCTTGATTTAGAGAAAGCTTTTGACAGTATGAGTCATTCTTATCCAAACGCTATATTTCTATGATTTTCATCACATGAGCTGTAAGCTGATTACGACATATTTATCAAACAGATCTCAGATCATTAAATTACAGAACAAAAGGTCAAATGAATACATTATTAACAGAGGGATATTGCAAGGTTCTAAGCTAGGCCCGACCGTCTTTCTTATTTATATAAATGATCTACCTCATTATATAGGCGAAAGAAACATTCTGATGTTTGCAGATGACAGAACATTGATAAACCAAGGTAAAATACTTCAAGATGTTTATAATGTAAACCACAATCTTAACGTTCTAGCAAAAAAATGGTTCATAGCAAACCAACTACTTTTAAACGATAATAATACTGTCAGTATGTTATTTACTTTGAATAATAGGGATGATGATTTTATTAATAAAGTTAAATTCTTGGGCTTTTACTTAGATAATAAACTTACTTGGAAAACACACACTGATGAACTAATGAATAAAATGCACAAGTATTTATTTCTTCTTAGGCAACTTTGAAAAGTAATTTTATTCGATGCAGTAAAATCAGCATATACATCACTATTTGAATCCTTCATTCGCTATGAAATTATCTTATGGGGTCATTCCTCTAGAGCTATACACGTATTCTCTGCACAAAGCAAAGCTGTCAGAATTATTAATAATTTGAGTTATACTGTAGACAATATTTTATTAAAATAAATGCTCTAACACTACCATGTATCTACATAATGGAATGCCTTATCTACATTCATAGTAATAGAGATTCATATCAATTTTAATTATGATGTAAATAATTATAAAACTCGAAATGCCAATCAAATCAGACCTCTATACAACCGACTAAATCGCACACAAAATAGTACTAGGTTTCATGCTATAAAACTATATAATGCTCTACCCACCAGCTATAAGGAAATGTCAGTTGTGAGTTTTAAAACTAATGTTAAATGTTTGTTAGCATCTACGGCGTTCTACTCGATAATTGAGTATATAGATTACTTTAGTTAAATAATGAATTGCGTATTTTATTCTCATTTTTCCTTTTAATTGACGAATGTACTTTTGGCTATTAATAAATATTATTATTATTATTAATAAATTCGTTTATTAGTGCCATATGAAATATTCAATTGCTATGAACAACAACCATACCACATGTTGGATTGATGAAGCTTTTACTAGGTGTAATTCCATTTCGCACGTGTCTTGCGAAATAATTGTTGCGGTACACCATCAATAAACTGTGTAGATTCTCAAAACCGAAGAGTTTTATTTATCACTCATAAGACATGTTTAAAATTTTTACATTGCATCGAAACAGTGGTCGAAGATTTCTTACTATAATCGTAACTGATCACCTGTTTTCATAATAAACTTGCACAATATTTACGCGTTGATGTATGATGAATTCGCATTGTGTTATCAAATGTTAAAATGCAAATGGCGCGCATTTCAAATGCAATCTAAAATCCAATCTAGATCACTTACTTACAAGTGAACTCGAGTGAATAAAATTGAGTTAATTGAACAGGTATTTTATTGCTTTAATTGTGAAACAGTTATTTTATAAATATATTTTATCTGGGTTCTTATTATTCAGAGAAAAAAAAATAGGATTAGAAATAATCACTTCGCCTAGATTAAAGTCAATTAAGTTCAATCAGTAATTTATTTTAATCCGCTTATTTATTTGAGAGTGCATTCAATTCAATCACATTCAATGTAACTTTTTATATATTATCTGCTGGTGGAAAAGATATTTGTATTTTATATTTAATTATTACTCGATTGCTTTACCACTGAATTTTCTTATATTTTTTTATATACGTTTCTACATAAGTAGCAAATGAATGATATATACAATGTTATAAAATGTATATTTGATATATTTTGCAAATAAATTATATATTAATTGCTTTATGTTTAATTTACAGTATACCCACGTAAAATATATTATCAAACAGCTGAGGATGAGCTGCTGAAATGCAGTGAAGAGGAGTTGTCAGTTGTCTTAAAAGTAAAACATCAACGACCGCAAGGTCAGAATGAGTAGTACTGCCCGTAAGAGGATGAAGTTTCTCATCAAGAGCGGCATGAAGCCAGGGAAAACTCGAGTGAAAGCATTAGTGGCCCTCGAGAGAATACTCTGAGAAGCTACCAAGAGACTTCGATCAATTGGATGTACACCGGATTCAGCGACGGCCAAAAGGGTGAAAAGGTAAACAGTGCCTAGCCCCGCTGGGAACACTAGATCTTATAACCAGGCAACAACTGGCGTTAAAATAGCTATATTCTCAGAAGGCTTTCCAGAATATCTAATGACTACGAAACAAATCGAAGCCGTAAGTGAGGCCGTTGTGAATATAATAAACGAGAATGGAAAAAAGGGAACAGTGAAGCCCAAATTCCAGCAGTTTTGCCATAGGCCAGGGCTATATGCTAATCGTGAATCAGTCGACTAGCTAAAGAACGCAGTGGCGCATGTAAAACTGCAGGAGGGAGCCAAGCTAAGGATACTGGAAGACGCAGGTTTAACTCAACCTAAGTTCTTGATAAACTGTAGTGGTACCTTTTACTAATCGTAGTAAGCTGAATATCAAAGCTCCCAAAGTAAGTCTTAAGTAAAATATCTACTAAATAGTAATCTTAATTCGAACGCGCACCTTTAAAAAAACAATCTGCAAAGCTACAGCATCGCTGTATTCAGAGAATGGCCTGTTTTGGAACTATGGACAGAACCCCCTATGTAGCAAAGAAAGCTGTATTAGACTTATTTCTTCTGCATAAAACAGAAAAGAAGGTCTAATGAGTGTGATGAAACTGGGATGGGGTGGCAGGACACAGATTCGGGTGCACAGAAATGCTGAACCTGATTAAACCAGAATTCCTATGCTTATCTGACTGACTACGACCAGAATAGACCTAATCGGAGAAATGGAGAAAACGCCAGAACGAATCAGGGTATGACCTTCTATGAAGTTAATTAAGCTAACCAAGTAAACTGTTAACGGTGGAGGCTTCTACTTCGTTATACATTATTCTTACAAATAAAAAAAACTTTTTAACTTTGTTTGTATAACACTGACTTTATTAAGTGACTATAGTTTCGACAATTTTAGCTTGTCATTATCAAACTAGAAGTACTTAAAACTAACAAATTAGAGGAATATATATGCCAAGTAAGTTGACTTCTTCTGAATATATTACCACACAACCCCGTCAAATCTTTTTTTTTTGTAGCTGGGAAGAAAAATCTTTTATAGACGGAGTGTGGGACTCCCCAGAACAGGTATACCCACTAAAAACCACCTCCCCAAGTCGCCCTGCCACCCCGCGGAACCGCCGTCTGGTATTACTTCACGGGGTGTAGGGTGTCGGTCAGCGTCCATGATGTGTGTGAGAGTGTGTGTGTGTGTTGTGTGTTGTGTGATGTGTGTGTGTATGTGTGATGTGATGTGTGTGTGGGATGTGTGTGCGTGATGTGCGTATGTGTGCAGTGTACGGCTCGGGTACGTAGAGTCGCTACTCCCAAATGGCTGTGCACGTCAACCACCCCTGCGGTAAACCCCGTCTAATCTACTTTAATCTAATCTAATATGGGTTAACAAACTGATCACCTGTGATATTTCTGTACATAGATATAAGTAATATTTATAATTATTTATAACTACTTTATCAAACCCTTAAATATAATTCATAGAAGATTAAACAAAAATAAACAATTTTACCAGCAAGCTGAAAGGCGGAGTTCTCTCCTGAAGAATGTTCTTCCACCCCAACCTGTAGGTTCCTTCCTTGACTGTTTCATCATACCCAAATCTCTTTTGTACCTTTAGTTCACGAGTAACTTTATTGTTTTTAAAGTAAACATTCACCTTAATAAATTAAAGACCTATCTCATCGATATTGACCATTTTTTTACAAGTTTTATAGATAATGTTTAGCAGCTTCACTATCAACAGATACGTTCTTTTATAATAATAATAATAATAAACCTCTATTTCTCAACAGGCATATGTGTTTGATTACAGAAAAATATACATATAACTAGGAAATAAATTTACAAAAACGTACAGTTTATACAATGATTAAAATAATATACAATTACAGCAAAAAGAAACAGAAAAAATAAAAATAAATTAACAACACAGTATATAAGGATAATCGTCATGCATTAAACATTAATACTAGATCAATCAAAACTAGTCTAAGATTAGACCTGACACTAATAATATCTACATGATATTGTACTTGTATTTTTCGTGGTATTATCTCATCATTTTATGTAATGGTGAAAATTTATGATGAGTTGTGCGTGGAATATCCAAGAAAAACGTTTGATTGTTTTGCCAATTAAACCTAAGCAGGATGGTGTAAATCTGCAACAGTCAGAATTTAACTCGCTTTAGTCTATCTAAAACATTGCATGCGGAGTTGCATTGCCTTAGGTTTACTAGAGAGATAAATATCATAAACGTTGATACTTGGCGACACAAGAAACGTTGATTCATAAATGCATAATAGTTTGGTAAGTTGAAATCACCGCAGACAATTAAATCGTAAGCTTCAAACTTAATCATCATTACAGTTATTTGGATGGAAGTAAAAACATATAATAAGGTGCGTTTTAGCCTGAATGGTAATTGATGGAGCGACAACGTTAATGTTAGTTACTGGTGAAAAAATGAGAAGTTCTTGAATGTTGTCGGCGTTTACTTGGTGGTACATTTTGATTAAAATTAAAAAAAATACTTTTCACTTTGTTTTACCACAATAGTTTGTGGCAAAAACAGTGAACAGTGTTTTACTTTATTTTAAATGAGAAGTTGTTCTGCCTGAATTACATTTGCAATGTTGTCTTTTTGGACGAAAGACGTTAAAAGAGTCCAGAAATAGTTCACTATTAAGCACGCTATCTGTTCTGTACGTCTCTGTAAGAAGGCCAAGTCACATTCCCAAATTATTATAGAAAGATAATGTTTACGATTTGAGGCCTCAAAATCTGTTGAGAACGTGTTAGTTTTTTTTTCGACGTTAAGTTTAGCAATTTTCGGCACCCCATGAAAAAGTTTTATAGATAAATCTTATTCACCTTTACCAATTCGTTAAGCCATATTGTCTTTGAGTTCTTTTAGATATGTTTGTTGCGGTGTATGATCAGACTGGATATTGGTTTTACCCATACCCCTACATTTTTCTTAGCATAATTTGCTTAGCATAATTAATTTACGGCCAAACAACTTTCAGAGAACGACATCTATTGGATTTCTTTCCAAATTTGAACACCTTGGACGGTTCAATAGTTCCATTAACACAATTAAAGAAATTTTGTCATGGGAAATTCTCTCATTTATATCAATATCACCAGATTCCGGAATATTGAATTAATATCAAACATTAGCTTACCTACGTGATGCGCATTGAATTTCGAGGATTCCGAAGATTTACTCATTTAATTTTGGAGAGTATTCAGTTCTTTGCAAAGAGATCAATAATCGTTCTCAACTGCAACAAGTTGAGCATTAATATGGCTAATTACAGACTTAATGCATATGTTATTTGCTTGTTACAAAAAGACACAATCAAATCAACACTAGTTTGAATGTATTTATTTCTCACAAATAAATTTCAAATGTTTTATTTATGCTAAGCGGTTTTTTGAGTGAATATGTTGTTAAAACGTATAAAAAAAATGAATTTATGTTGATTGATTTACAATAAACTAGCAAAAAAGTAATTAAATCATGTAACAATTAAGTTTAGAAACATTTACAGACACATGTTTTGATCATTCAATCTCGCCAGGCATCTTTATTTTTGATTCTTATATTATTTAATTAAATTGTTAATTAAGTCCGAAGTGGTTCAGGCAAAAAAAACCTTACTACTACTACTAAATTGTTAATAAGTATAATCAATAGGCCCTGAATATATTTAATAATATTTGATACTGATTAATGAGATATTGGTTAACAAGAGGCAGGAATGCATAATATTTCAGTAGTATAGTTATCGTAAGCTAATTACATATAAATATGCGGCCTATGGTTTACTGGTGTCTAAAAATGGGACAAAATATTATATTTCAACATCAAAACTGTTTTTAAGTGAAAGAAACAAAACATTACCTTTTATAAATAACTATATACAGGGTGACTGACGAAAAACCTTTGGTGCTGTATCTCACTTATTTTTTATTTGATTTTAATAAATAAAACATCAAATTAAATGATTTTTAAAAGACTTTATTATGAACTGTACTGATATTTTTTCTTGCATCCAGTTTTTGACAAAAGACGATCAACTTTTTCTTTTCAAATTGCACTGTATATATATTTTGTACTGATCCGCAAGGAGATTTTTTTCTGAATCTAAATTTGTAAACGATTTTGTCCATTCATCAAACCAAAGTCGAGAAATTGAGGTTAAAAAAAAATAAAAATCAAATACCCATAGTAAACAATATACAGAGCCTATTCCAAATGTCAAAAGTGACAGTGTCAGTCATTGGTACAATACTGCAATGATTTTTAATAATTTCATAATTAAAATGTTGCAATATTTCAAACACTGTACTAGAATTTTGTGCTTCTACAGAAATCGTTTTTCAGTTTTTGAAATCTTGCAACATTTTTATTATGAAATTATTAAAAATCATTGCAGTATTGTACCAATGACTGACACTGTCACTTTTGACATTTGGAATAGGCTCTGTATATTGTTTACTATGGGTATTTGATTTTTAATTTTTTTTTAATCCTCAATTTCTCGACTTTGGTTTGATGAATGGATAAAATCGTTTACAAATTTAGATTCAGAAAAAAATCTCCTTGCGGATCAGTACAAAATATATATACAGTGCAATTTGAAAAAAAAAGTTGATCGTCTTTTGTCAAAAACTGGATGCAAGAAAAAATATCAGTACAGTTCATATTAAATTCTTTTAAAAATCATTTAATTTGATGTTTTATTTATTCAAATCGGATCAAAAATAAGCGAGATACAGCACCAAAGATTTTTCATCAGTCACCCTGTATACATAAGAATATTTATAAATAAATAAAATACTAATATTGGTCAAGTGTTATTAAAAAAAAACTTATATTTATAAAAACTAATGAAATAAGAGTTGATTTCATCAGGTTTTAAATGCTTAGTTATAACTGATTTAATTTAGCTAATTTGGTATATTTTTAATAATTCAACTCATGCATTAAAATATGTATTTAAAATAGTCAAATTAGCGGTTTGCAAGCGGACAAACAGGTGGAAACAAGTTTGCAAGTGAACAAATAGACGCCATTCGAAAAAATTGCTGATATTTTAGAAGACTGGACATTCAATATGAAAAGAGTAAATGGTAAGGATTATAAAGAATATGTGGTAAAAACAATGTGGAACACAACATCAAAAATGATACAGGAATATTACTTCAAAGAATTCAATATTTCATTTGATCCTTTTTCGGATTTAATATTTCAAACTGCACGCGAGGCGAAAAATGCCAAACGAAAACAATTACAAAAACACTGTGAAAAGAGAAAACAAAGTTCATCAGCATTAACAAAAGAAGAAATTTGGAGAATGATGAAAATATTGGATGAAGAGACAACGGATGGTCTCAAAAAAAATTTTTTTATGTAGCGTCATTTGTGTTGGCATGCAGATGTGTGTCAAACATACTATTTATAAATGAGATATATAACGATGGACGATTGACTGAAAGGATAGAATATAATCCAATATTTTCAAAAACAGCTCAAGGAGGCGAAAAAAAATGTACCGATAGTAAGTGGCTTACAGAAAATTCGTATGATTCTTATGTTTGTCCCGTAAGATTGCTCAGGAAATTGCTCAATAAACGCAATGAGAATATAACAACAGATCGTATGTTTTTGACACCTAATCCATTCTGGAACAATACTAATGGAAAAGGTTGTACAAGAATACACCAGTAGGAATTAACAAGATTTCCAACGGACCAGATCATCTGCTGAGAAAATTGGGCTTGATGTTCAATCTAAAAAGATTACTAACTATTCAAATCGTGCTAGTACCGTATCCGAATAAGCTAAAAGAGTAAGTGACCAACAAATAATAAAGATTACTGGACATTCAATTCAAAGCCATATTTGCAATTAGATTCAGATCACCATGCATCATTAATAACAAACCTAAGAGAGGAGAACACAAATGTGCAACAATCTGCATGCAATTCCATTGTATATGAACATTGTTCTTTTACAAATTGTACATTTAATAAATAAGAAATGATATTGTTAATGTTAAATTCGTTAAATTATCTTAACAAATATCACTCAAGGTTATAATTTCTGCAGAATAAATTTTATTTTGAGCACTCCTCATTTCATCGCAAATTTCTCGAATGAATTGCGATTAGGCAGAAACCACTCGCGCAAGCGCTCGTGGTTTTTGTGGCTTCATTTGTAAAAACAAGGTCTTTGATTAATAAATTAAATAACGATGTAATTGGTAAATCATGTATTCATTACGATAAGCAAAATAACTTTATGGTATTGTAAAAGTTAATTGAATCTGTATCAAGTGGTTTCTATCCTATGGGTTCTGAAGGTATAGTGTGCTGAACTAATAAATCAAATACATACGAGTGCAATACTTAAAATTGTAAATTACTTTAAGCTACTGTTATGTTTTATGGAACTCACCACAGTTGTTTCTTGAACTTTCTCACTTATCTCTTAGTGACATATTTTGAAATATAAAGTTAATGCTTGTTACGCTACTCTCTTGATGGCAACAAATATTAATATTGGGTAGAGAGTAATACACTTTGTTTTGTTCTATAATGTTTTTATTTTCAGTTGCCTGACACGTGTTTTGGTCATTATGGAACAAAAGAAGTATTACTCTCCACCTAATATTATGAAATATGTTGATCAATTCTGTACCTAATAATTTATCACAGTTGTTTAATAATTAACTGACATATAAATATATATGTTCTAAATAATACATTTAATACTAATACAAAGTAAGTATTTCCTACCTTTGTTTCTTCTCTAAAATTGTAACGACGGACCTAGTTATCAAATTAGTAGGAAATGATTTTTATTCAAATTTAAGTTCTTGAATATAAATAAACTTTCAAACATTCTGAAGGGATTAACCCAAAATTTATTGATTTAAATGGAAAAGTAATGTTAAAAAAATTATTATATTTAATACTGTAATATATTAATTTATTTTATGAACTGTCTTTTGATGTATAGAAATAATTATAAATTGGAATAATAAATTATCAAGAAATGTAGACAAAACATGCTTTGTTTGAAATAATAAAAGAAACTTTATTCTATTTAAAATAAAAAATTCAATACAAATACCTATTGTTCTATTGCCCTAGCATGATATATGTGCAATATAATTTTATACTATTTTTATTTTATTATACAATGGCCATCTAGAAATATTTTTCTTAAAATTATTCCATAATACAATTGTGGGATTATTGATTAGTGCGAAACGATGCGTATATTCGAATGCAATGATTTGTTGCCCATTACTTCTGAATGAAAATAACACAATTCCAATTTAATACTTAATATCAAGGGCATGATTGTGTTTGTACCGTGACACGCCGCTTCAGACCGGTTTCATGGCGTGTCGTGGATTGTCAGTGCGGTGTTCCTTTGACGAAGTGACCATAAGGAGTAAACAACGTTATGCTGTGTTCGATTGCGCTCCGGACCATTTCGTACAAATATTGCAGGCGGTAAGCACTCTACTTGGCTTGATAATATTGTGTATTTCACGTCCTTCATTTACTGCCTATCTTGAAAAACGATCAACGAGCTCCAATAAATAAATCATTTCCTATATTGGTTCAATTTTCTCTTGGACTGCATTCGAAACACTTACGTATATTGATAGAAACGGTACAATGTAACTTATAGTTTAGATTTATGCATCATTTTATTTTAAAATATTATTTACTACATTGTGTATATTGAATTAGGTTTAATTTTGATTTATTTTTATTAAATCTTATGTAGTGAAATTACCATTAAGTACAGTCAAATTATTAATTTATGTTTATTAAGCCTTCAAATTTGTTTTATATTATTCTTTATTCTCAATATTATTCTTTCATTTTTATATATACTTTATCTTTAAAGAAGAGAGAAGAGACGGAAAAAATGAACAAATTTAAGGATAGCAATTCAAAACACTGAAAATCATATGCAGAGTGAAATTAATAGGATTTATGAAGGATTAAGATGGAATTAGATAATGAGATAATTTCTTAAAAAAACGAAATAGAACCTATATGCGAATTTGGTCGAATCTATCGCAATAAAATAATTTATCTCAATAGTTCTCCTAAGCGTCCCCTCTGCTTTTCCCTCTTTAAATGTTCTATTCTCATGAGACACTTAATCAATTAAACCATGTCTACTGGAGTTGTTGTTAATATGAGTAGCAAAATTTCAATATATTCATATTATTATTAATAATAAAAGGTTTAGAAAATTTATACAATTATTATAGATAAAGTAATTTTTTAGATTTAAATTTTAATAATGACAATAACTATGATGCATGCATTCTGTTTTAAAATATGAAAATTCATATAATAATAATGCATTAAATGCAAAGTATATATATATATGTTATATTGTTTAGAATGATCTTACAAATTTCCGTGTGATCGGCTCCTTCCTGAAAGCATTTTTTTTGGGTTGTTAGTGTATTTGCGAGCAAGCGAGCGGTGTTGGCGAGTGCGCAACCGGATAAATACATAGATGGGGCTATTACTGCCCGACTAGACGGAATAACAACAACAAGCATGATCCGGCCGAGTCGAGGGCAGTTCTCTCGTTTAAATAGCCTTTTTAAAATGATGTAAACTTCCACTTGACAAAACACATTTCACGGACCTCGTTATTTTGTATCGGCTATTTGATCCTGGTATTTATTTTCAATTTATTGCTATTTTACCTGAGTTTCGAGCACTGTCCTGCATTTGTATTTTTCCAAACTTCTAGTGCCTTATTATACGTTATACTCTCGATGGCCATTAGTAAAATGATCTCTCTGGCTCTCCCTACCTCTCCCTACTTACCTGGCATTCATGTCTTCGCTTTGGTGAATTCTAGATTTTCTAATGCCATCATCACAGGCGGGTATTTCTGGAATACGTAGAGTAATTCAAGTTTTATTTTTTAGCAATTTGTCTATCAAAACATAATAAAATTATTATTATATTATTATTAGCTAACTTAAACAAAAATATGATCATTATTGCATTTCTAATCGAAAAAACTGAATTTTAAATACAATGAGGTTATTAAACTTATTACCAAAAAATATCAAAAATTATAGATCTAACATATTTCTAATTAGTAGTTAATTTTAAACTATTTTAATGAAAAGTTAAATTTGATGAATACACTAATAAATTGTTAGTTTCTCTGCTTCATTATAGGCCGAAATAGTAGATTTTTGCATTCTGTAATCTATGTAAGATGGAGCTAAAATGATTCAAAATGAAATCATTTGAACATTCTATTATGATCAATAGCTGCAATTTAATATGCAGACATTTTTTTTAATCTACGTTAGACACTTATTAAGAGTTTGAATTAGTGCTGGTTTTAAGGGGACCAAATTAATGCAACATACTCTAACTATAAACGCAAAAATAACGTTGTTTTTATAATATTCGAATTTTGAAAATTTGTAGACTTCAGAAAAACAAAACCCAACCATTCACAAGCATCTTTAGCAATAGATTCAAAATGGCGCTTTTACAATCGCAATACTTTCCAAGGTCACGGAAACTGTAAATCTTTCTGCTTGAACGTTACTATTACTTTAATTAAATATAACAGAATTATACTTCAACTAAAAAATATATATGTACTTCTTTACTACTTTAACTATGTTATCTTGTAAATATTGAAAATTACTCAAAATTTAGATTCTCTGCATTGAAAAATTGTTCAGATCATTAATAAAATTGTTGTACCTTGTGGTACACCTAATGTCTGGAAGTAAGAATCAGATCAAAAGTGATTGAGAGTTACATAAAAATCTATCAATAATTTAGCTGATTTACAAAAACCTTGTGTGTCGAATGCTTTCGGCAATATTGTGCGCAATTATAAATAGATTATTCACTGTTGAGTGACAGAGGACAAGACCATGTTGTTTAACTCATACATGGGTGTATATTTGATTGCACAGAGCTCTCTCAATATTTTATAATATGAAGTTAAATTTAATAGCATAGCAATAGTTTATTGAAGATAAATAGTAATAAAAAAATAATAAACATTAAAAATTAGAAATAAAACATGATAGATAGACTATTCTTTTGGATAGGTCGAACAGTTAAAATATCTAACACAAATTATTACTTTATTTTTAAATTTATCTCAACGTTCTCCCCTTCTTCCCATCATATAGTATCTCGCTGTTCACGATATCTACTATACCAACCTAAAATAGTTTAATAAAGCCGCATATCTGCTAATTTACACCGATGATTCTGCCATAATTATTAATTATTCACGCTCTCACACTTTCCTAAACCCTCAGCAGCCTACAGGGCATGATGGACACTATGCAGACTTGCTTTTCAAAATAGCGTATGAATCTCTATCAATTCCAATAAACTCATACTTCCTTTTTATGGACTTAATGAACCACTTCCGTCAATTTCCATAAATGATCATAATATATATCTACCCACCACCTGCAAACACCTATGTATAATAATTAATACTAAACTAACTTTCAAAAACCAATCTACTTCAAAACAAAAATCAAGGAAAGGGCGGCACATTTCAGAGGTCTGACCTACAAAAAGAAAGGTATATAACGGGTGTCCAACAATTATTGCAGTCCCGGGTGGCGTTGGAATCAAAAACGTAGGTCAATTCTTACATGTGCCAAATAAATGAACTGACATGTTAATTGTCAAACATAACCTAAATGTGCATTAAAAATGTCAGTTCATTTATTTGCAACATGTAAGAATCGACCTACGTTTTTTATTCCAACGCCACCCGGGACTGCAATAATTGTTGGACACCCGTTAGGTGTATATTTACAAACAAGTACACCCATCTATAAAATGATCTGTCGCCCGTGTCTATTGGGTGTAATCTTTTACAACCCGTACCCTATAACTTTACGTAACATTTAAGTGGCAGATAGATCAGACCTTAAGGTGCTAACGAAAATGAGCCATCTACATAATCCGTCAAATCCCTACATATGCGAATCAAAGTAGGTAATCCCCATAATCAATTAGCTTTTGCTAAAAAGTCTAAGTTTAATGCCAACCCACATTGAAATTCTAATTTTCCTACACAATCAAAACATTATCCGTAAACAAAAATTCTATATATTCGTTGTATTGTACAAGTATTGCGCATTCCTTTGTTTGTAGTTTCATGGTTATTTATACTGGCCTGTGCAAAAATTATTTTTATTAACGTACCAATAAATAAATAAATAAATATTTCAAACTGGACCTTCTATGATGGTTCAGTGAAGAAGAGGTTCAGCGGGTTCGAGTGGAAGATCATTCATAAGAGTGAACTCCGCCCTTCTGCATGCAGTCAAAATTATTTGTATATATTATTTGCTTACATTGTTAGTATAATTGTATATTTTTTATGTAATGCATGATAGATAAAGATTAAAGAAATATATAAATAAATATCAACGAATCTTCAATCACGAACTAATTTATGACGATAACAACGATAAGGACTTTATGCAAAAAATACACAAAATTTTAAATTATGTAGTAATTATCTGTATTATGTGTTCATCAATGTCTTAATAAAGATGTTTGTATGTATAATTAACACGAATATGAAGGTGTTCACAGACAAGTATAATATAATTATCAAGAATAAGTTAATAAGGGTACTTGAAGTTTAATATGGTCTGTAGTAATTGTTTCAATCTTAGAGACGCTCATTAATTATTATAGTATTACGATTGATCTTGAAAACTATATATGACATATTAAATAGTTGACTATTCGAATGATATATTTAAGATGGCGACGAGTAAAGAGGTTCAATCGAGTTCTCTTATTAAAAAGTGCCGTAAATGCAACAATATACCGGTTACCGGTCTGAAGTGCATTAATTGTGGCGGTGTGATGCATCCAGGGTGCATAAACTATTATTCAAACATCACAAAAATTGACGACAACCTTATAATCTGTTGTGATGATAAAAGTGATAAAAGTGAGGTTAACATTAGTGGTGAACGTGAAGAACATAACTCATCATTTATAAGTGGATCGACAATTATCGATAATACACCCCTACACAATCCTTCTAATTCGCTCCTCTATGAAACCACCCAAGTCACCCCAATATCCCAACGTATAAATAGCCTAAATACCAAATTTGCCAATAACCCCTTCAATGTAACTCTACTCAATAAATTTTGCATTCCCCGAAACCTGAATATCCCCCCCAAACATAAACACCCATCACTCACACTACATCAATTCATTAGTTCGAATCATCCAGACGGTTAAGCTAGCTAGCAAAGATATTTATTTTTCACACAAAACAGTCAAGGCAGGGCAGAAAGACCGATGGTCGATAGCCCAAACGGACAGACTAACCATATCGTTTCATTACTTGTATTTCCATAAACTGTGTTTGTAAAAAAGTGTTCTAATAAAGATGTTATTATCTCTATCGATAATACAGACAAACTAGAAATAACTTATTTGGAACACATAGCATTATTAACAAATGATAACGAATTTCTGAAAAAACAAATAGCAGTTTTAAATGATCTCCTAATTCGACAACCAAATTCGCACCAGCCTCTAAATGTGCCATCTACTATTGACAATCTAAATAAAAAGTATTATAGGAAAAATTCAGTAGAAAGTAATCTAAAAACAGTACCAAGAAAAATATCATACTTCATTTCGAGGATGGACCCAGAAACTAAACAAGAGGATATCATTAATTATTTCAAGCAAAGTTATAATGAAGTGACGTGAGAATCTGGGAAATCTAGAAATCCTGAATTATACGCTTTATTTAAAGTTACTTTTGACCATCATAGAGCGGAAGATTTATCTGATTCATCTAATTGGCCCATGGGAGCATATGTGTTTAAGTTTTTTTATCGACGTCACAACAATGCAATATAAAAGTAACAAATTTTAATTTTACACTTTTTCACCTAAATGTACAGTGTTTAAGTAACAAAATAAATATAATTCAACTTTTTAATAATCATCATAACCCGACAATTTTATGTTTTACTGAACATTGGCTTTGTAATATAAAATCACAGTCCACGCATATCAATAACTATCAACCGGTAAGTATATATTATCGTAATCAGCATATACATGGCGGATCCGCAATTTTTATTAGAGAAGATATTTATCATTTGTGCAAACCTATTGAAAGCATCAACAAATTATCAATCGAAATGATAATTGAATGTGCTGCAATCAGTTTCATGAACTGTATATGCATTATTTGCGTATATAGACCACCCAGCAATAATGTAGATGATTTTTTTATTCAATTAAACAATATATTATTATTAGCTTTTACTCAGTTTAAGACAGTTATACTGTGTGGTGATATAAATATAAATGCGTTGGAAATTTCTCTTAAAACCCGCATTCTGAATGATATTTTTGAATCATTTGAAATTGTTTCTTTAGTAAGGGGTGAAACTAGAGTAGTTAATGATACAAATCAAAGCCAAATAGATTATGTTGCATCCAACGCTCCCAACAATATCACGCGTGAGAACTTTGAAACAGGAATTTTCGATCACTATGGCCAACGTGTTTCTTATCACAGTAACAGTCCCACCAATGGCCCAAATAAATCAAACAGATTTAGCACTCACAAAAATTTAAACAATAACAGAATTATAAAATTTAAGCAAGCTTTACAGTCACATATTCATAATATATCTGATAGAGACATTGAAAACTTACAATTTGAATCATTTATGCAACAATTTATGTGGTGTTTTGACTTAATATTTAAAAGAGACAAACCGATGATAGTTAAAAATAATGGCATAACTAAAAAAAATTTTCCTGAGAATTTGTTGCAAAAAATGCATCTTCTAAAAAATCTTAACTGGTTACAAAAGCAAGTATCTAGCAATAACATTAATGAAAAATATAAAAACCTAAGAAAAGAAATTAACACTGAAAAAGAAAAGGCAATATAATTCTGAAAATAAAACTAAAGCATGTTGGAAATTGATTAATAAAATTCAAGGTAAAACAACTTCTTCTACCTGTCATAAAATTAATCATAATAACGAAATTATTGATGACACCAAAAAAATTGCTGAAATATTCGGAAACTTCTTTTCTAATAATATATCGAATAAAGTGAATGCACGTTTTGGTAATGATTTATCATACAATTGCACTACTTCATTACTTGAGAACAACAGTTTATTCTTTGATCCTATAACGGAAACGGAAATGTTAAATGTAATATGTACTTTAAATTCCAAAAAAACTACTGACCTAGATGGAATACCATCTCAACTGATTAAGGCATGTGCCAAAGAAATAGCACATATTCTAGCTGAGCTTCTCAACAGGTCTATAGAAAAAGGTAAGTTTCCTCAGTGCTTGAAAATAGCTGCTATAGTACCCATCCCTAAAAAGGAAAATTCCCATAACTTAGATAATTTTAGACCAATAGCAATGCTCAGTGTATTTTCTAAATTAATTGAAAAAATTGTAGCAATTAAAATATTCTCATTCTTGACTAAATTTAACATTTTAACAGTAAATCAGTATGGCTTTAGACCTGGATATTCCACCGAAACTAGTTTAATTAATTTTACACAGCATATTAATAATTGTCTAGACAACGGTGAATATGTTGTAGCTCTTGCTTTTGATCTAACGAGAGCATTTGATACGGTTTATGTTGAATTTATTAAGGAAAAATTATTTGCAATGGGCATTCGTGGACCTTTAAATGATTGGTTAACTTCCTATCTTGAAGATAGAAACATTGTAGTAAAAATCAACGACATTATATCGTCAGATTATAAAATGAAAATGGGTACGCCACAGGGAAGTACTTTAGGCCCGTTATTGTTTTTGATTTATGTTAATGATTTACCATCTCATATAACTTATGGGAAAATATTTATGTATGCAGATGATGTCTGTATAATAATATCAGACAAATGTCAAAACAGAGTACATCAAAAAACGTTATCGGCCATAAAAGAATTTGAAAATTGATGTATACGCAATAGATTAATAATAAATCATTCTAAAAGTGTCCTAGTGGACTTTGATAATATAAACAAAAAGAGATTAAATTTAGAAATCAACTATAATGACTTTAATCTTAAAACTTGTTTATCATTAAAATTTTTGGGTATTCATTTTGACAATCGTCTAAATTGGTGTGATAATGTGCATAGCGTATGTAAGATACTTAATAAAAGTTTTTATTTGATAAAATCGTTGAAAAATAACGTTTCATTAGAAGCATTAATGAGCGTTTACTATGCATCTGTTTATTCTTATATCTCATATAGTATTGTTCTGTATGGCCAGTCTACTGAAATATCGCGTGTATTCATATTGCAGAAGAGAATATTACGTCTCATATTTGATATTCCGTATAATGAATCCTGTCGAGAAATGTTTGTTGAACAAAATGTTTTAACTGTCACTTCAATATATTTAATGAAAATAATCTGTCAAATTTAAAAATATAAATCACAATTTATATTAAACAAACATACTCATAATCATAATACTAGAATTAAAGATGGCTTTCACTTAACAAAACACCATCATAGCTTTTTTAAAAAATCTCTAATATATGCTGGTTGCCGATTTTATAATATGTTACCACTAATTTAAAAAAACTGTAAGACATTTGAGTCATTTAAAAAGAAATTAAAGATTATATTAATTAAGAAATGCTTTTATAACATTCATGAATTTGAAGAGTGCGTGGACTGGTAATTTTATACTTGAACACATTGTCCTTGTTGCATTTGTACTGTATATTTTTCACTCCAATCTTAGTTTAGGTTTGTTGACATTCTGTTTTACAGGAAATTATTATTCTTCTTTCTTTATTATGTACGTGACATGTTCAATCTATGTATAGTATAGCCAAATGAACCAATAAAGCATTTATTTATTTATTTATTTATTCATTATACTTGGAGTCAACCAAGTTTCGGTTAGAGTACAATATAATAATTACAAACAATAAGGTTATTCAGGTAGTAAGTCGTGATGTTTCTATTTAGTTCGATTTCCTATAAAGTAAAAATCTAGAATACACGGTTAATAAACTTAATCGTTAATTTTCATCGACATTATGTCTTCTTTTCTCCAGTACAGATCGAGTTTCATTGAGTAATTTACTTTGCCTCGAAGTAATGTCTCGCACGAATAATGCTTAAATTCAATTTTGTTACATATTTTAACAAATCCACTGTCATCTTCTTTGCTATTAGAGCGATGTTTAATTAGCTTTACCAAACCTAAATATAGAGTTCTTATGAAGAGTAGTCAAGACATTGTTGTTACTACTTAAGGCTCGATTAATCTTCACCTTTAAAAATAATATTTATATTTTAAGAAGAGAATTTTCAACTTTTAATTCAACAATTTGTTAAGACTCAGCAAGAGACAAGCATTTACTTACTGTTTTATTTTAACATGCAAACAATTTGGAACTAAAGAAGCACGGGTGGAATTTACAATAACAAATTATATTTTTCCACTCACACCTTTCCTTTAACATGTATTATAATGTATTGTATTTAGTCTTTATCTAACATGCATTTTATAAATAAATATACAATTGCACTATCAACGTAAGAAAAGAATATGTACAAATTATTTTGACTGCATGTAGAAGGACGGAGTTCACTCTTAAGGATAATCTTCCACTCGAACCCTCTGATTTGATCCTCTTCCTCACTGGTCCGTCGTAGGAGGTCCAGTTTGGAATATTTATATTAAAGGTCAAAAAACCCTATTTTTGCTCGTTTTATGAGATACATTAATTTTGTTAACTTAACATTTATTAATTATATGCCGAGAGAGCAGGTATCCTCTTCAACATTTGGAAACTTTTGTATGTCCTTTTATTATGTTCTGTTGTCCTGTTTTTAGGACAGAATTTTTGGCTGTTATGTCAGCATGACAGTTATATAACATCTCTAAGTTTGGTACTTCAGATTTCTAAGTAAATCCTATTAACCACAATACACATTTAAATTTTCAAACTTAACTCAAAAAAATAAAACATATTTATAATATTTTACTACTTTTACTAGCTCATTACTTTTAAAATGATATTTTCTAATATTACTGTAGGTAAATACTTTAATTAGTTTGTATAAAGGTGTTGTTCATAAATAAAAAAACAAAATAATTGCAGATAATTACAAAAGCAATAAATAAATTAGAGAATTTTTTTCTGTTTCTTCCATAATTCCATTCATTTGGAAAATATTGGTAGAGTAGGGATTGGTCCCTAAATATTTATGTCTCCTGTATCTCCCTTCTTATATATACAGTATCCAATTTTCAAATTGTCTGGAAAGGTTCCTATTCTAATGTATAGTTTTTTACAGTAAGTTTAGGGACCTATATTTACATTCAAAAGTATTTTTATGCAAAAATTTAGGCCATAAATTTCTTTGTGAGATTTGTTTTTTATTTCATGTTCGATATCTCAAATTTTTGGGATACTTTCTCGAATTTGAAATATTATTTGGTATTGATGCAAAAATTTCATTAAATTCATAAGCTGTTATATGAAGTTTATATTGGTTTATCGTTTTTTACTTGTTTCAGATTCTATGCCATCAGAGTAATTACAACTCATTGCCGATCTTTCTAAATAGATATGAGAGCTAGAACAAAATAAAATAAAAATATTTTATGTAAATATTAAATGTATTATAACATTCTGAATAAAATCCTTAATAATATATTTTTTAATTAATTTTCAATGTTATAATACAATTTTATAACAATTAACCAATAGGAAATAAATATTTCTAGACTACACAAAACTGCAGATTATAAAATAGTCTGATATTTCACTTAAAGAAAATAAAACTAAATAAAAATAAAATACTTATTTTACATATTTTCAATGACCTGAAGCTTGCAAAAAATATAAAACAAATCAAAAAAGTAATAAACAAAAATATCGAAATATTACAAAGAAACGACATTTAAACATACTCAATGACATGGAAATCTTAATATGAAATAAGGGTAGGAATGTTTTTACCACATTTGACATAAACATTAAACTATTAAAACATAGTACTTGTTGAAAATTTAAAAGAACAAGAGAAACAAACATATTTTTTAAATTAATAATAAGTTGTTCCGCCCCTATTGGTTACGAACTTCTCTACTTTTCGTAACATTATTTAGCAGGTAATCCCTAGAGGTATTGTATTGCGAAAGATCTAGAAATAGGGATGGACATGGCAAAAAATTGACATTATCTTCCGCTAACCGGTCTATAGAAACTCTTCCAATCTGGGGACGGGTATTGTCTTGCTGAAAACTGCTGAGGAAACGGAAGAAAATGGGGTTCTATTACCTTATCCACATATACCTGGGCATTTACATTGCCTTGGATAGATATCAAATGAGATCTACTTTCATAAGTTATAATGGGGTGTTACCATAATCTCTATAGTTTGATACACAGCCTTCTCGACGCGAGATGCGGCCGATAGGATTACAAGTCGAGAGTTCTTATTCTGCGATAATCCATTCGAAAGGTTACTTTCATAAGCTAACCATAGATCAGCAATTGGTCAGAAACTGGAGAATCGGCCTCTAATTGCTATAAGTCGATGATGGGTGTCTTGAGCTTTATCTATTCTTCTTTGTTGCCGGATTCCCCTTCTGAGACATTGACTTTAGCCAAATCCGGCAGTACCGCATGGCGGTAGATTGGTTTCGCGCAAACCAAGGATACAATTACTTTTGAATTTGATTAACTGGCGGCAAGGTTCAGGTTAGCGTACTTTAGGCATAATAACACTTTCAAATCAGACGATGAAAAGTGCAAACAGCAAAAGACATAATTTTGCAAAATATACACTTGATGGAATCATTAGAAAAAACTGAAAGACTTGTCAAATAACTCAACCACTTGATCCACATGAGTGAAATTTTAATTAATTGATATTTTAACGAGTTAAACGTTGATGCCAAGTTTTGGTGTTGCGATTTCCATTTCACAAAACACATTAAATGCTTATGTATATTTTTAATAAACTCACTAACTTTTACAAAACAACGGTTATGACAATATATTTTTTGTAAACAACTCTAAATAGATTTGATATTAACAGCAGACTACCTACGAATGGCATTATCTAAAACTTTGTCATTTACAGTTCTTTCTATCTGTTGTAATAACCGAGATATGTTGATTTGAAAAAAATTATACTTTTTACTTTTTTCAAAATATCTAGTTACCCTTGACATTTCTAAAAACTTTGAAATTGGAATTTTATTCTTCTCGTAAATCTACACTTCGTTCCCCATTTAACCGTTTCTCTATCCCTTATAGTTTCCGAGATCCCCATAGAAAACATCAAAAAAACCCACCCTGTATTAGAAAATCACAAAAAAAAAATTCTGGTCAGCCAATCAAAATAAGTGCCTCAATTTAAAAAAATAATTTCTGTTAACATGAAAGCAATTATATTATAATTGTCGTGATAATTGCTAACATGGGTGCTATTAACTAATGTAAATATTAATAAAATGTATTAAAATCCTATAGTTCGTTGTAGAAAATTAAATAATAATTTAAAAATACGAAACCATTTCGTGAATCTACAACAATGAGTCTTACTAAGACTACAAAACAAATTAATTTTGAAACAACTACTTCTCTGGCTAAAACCTCGACAGACATTGAATAAAACAAAATTAATTTGCTTGTTACTAATAGTACAACTATCAAAGCAACACTAATTTGAATGAAATTATTTCTGTTGAATAAACTAATAAATGAATATAGTGTATTTTAGATAAACAATCTAAAATAATAGTTGTTTCAAAATGAATTTGTTTTGTTGTCTTAGTAAGACTCATTGTTGTAGATTCACGAAATGTTTTCGTATTTTTAAATTATTAATGTAAATATTATTTTAATCCTAAGGTGCAGAAAATGTTTTATTATTTTATAGAAGTTATTTAATCGTAATAGCATTTTATAAAAAATAAGTATGAAATATTTACTATTAACAAAGCATGATTATTTCTTTTCCAAATTGTCAAGTGTAAAAGTCTTATTCATCAAATATTTTTTATTTACATTTTTAAATATATTTTTACATATAATAAAATTTACTTTGCTAGTTTTCCTTGGTGTAAGTTATATTGACCAATAATCTTTCGGTCCTATGATTTAATTCTAATGCTAAAGTAAACATTATTTATATTAATAATTAAGCATATATTAAATTTTATCTACTGAATTTACTGATTTCGATTGAATAGATGCAATTTTAAAATATTTTAAATGCTTACATTTCTACATGGGTCGGGAACAAACACGGAAAAGTGTATTGTTTCCCAATAATTGTGGAATATTTATTTAAGCGTAAAAAAATAAAAAACAAATAATTTGGCAATTGTTCGGTGTCAGAAAAAAATGTCTGTTTTCCTAAATAAATATATCCCTTTAGAATAAAACGGTTATTTTAAAAATATATTTAAATTGTATATTTAGTCGACTGAGTTTAACGTGTATTGGAAAAACGACAATATCTTGTAATAACATCAATGCCTAATTTAAATTGACCGCCACACATAATGTCTCAATACTATGTATACTTTACTTTCGATTGCTTCAATATAATCTCAATAAGGAAATATCTAATGCGTGCTTCCGCCCAGGCTTTTTTCTCTAAAAAGTGATGACTTTCTGATAAATCAATGAAGTTACTTTCAACCTCCGTAACTTAACGGAAATAAAATTAACTGCACTTTAGTTTAAAATTTTAAAAGAAAATTCAATTAGTAACAATTTATGTTCCGAGGAAAGTATAAATGGCACGCGTAATGAAATTAAAACAAAAATATGTTTAAATCAATATATCAACTTTCATGAAAACATTTACTTTATGAATCCTGAAAACTACAAACGTAACTAAAAAATATATATTATGTAAAATTGTGTGGTAAATAAAGTTTTAACCTATTTTAGGCATAATAAACTTATTTAACAATTAAATATTAAACTGGCTCCAAATTAATAGCTTATATTCTTTCTTGATTTATTTATTTGATACCTGCCCTTCGTAGTCAATTAACATATGATAGGGACTTACTCCGGCATAGTTTTGGATATACTAAATAACTGTAACGAGAAGTCAAGATATATTAGATGAATAAGTTGGTCATTTAATCGAACCTCCTCCAGCTATCAGAAAAGAAAACTTGTATGGCTTACTATTAAAACAGCACTTGCTTTTGGCAGCTATAATTAAGTGTAGTTAGCTGATTGAATATAATTAAAGCCGTTTTAAAGTATACTGACCGCCATAAGTACAAGATCACCAAGAATTTGTCGCTTAAATTTTATAAAAATTTCAGATAATACGTAAATAATCCGTCCAATTACTTATTACTTTAGATCTCTTGATTTCATTGAAAACAATTAATCCCGAATTAAAGTATTTTTATCAATCCTATATTCAACCAAACACTGTAGGCCTTATCTTTTAATTCATTTTTGAAACCTTTGGTTTAACTTTATGAAATTAATAAACACAATTCGAGACTGCGATGAAAATTAAAGAAAAATAAAGTAGCAGATGGTCTCTCTAGAATAGAGAATACAGAAGATAAAGCCGAATCCGAAATCCCAAATAACAATTAGTTGCACCATATGAATTACAAAGATAAAGAATGTAATATTAATTAATTAAGTAGAGAAGTTATAAGAATATTCAGAAATAAGAAAATTCCAATTTTAAAACAATCTTTACAAAACCTTTTAATAAGAGTAAAAAACTACAGAGTAACGCTGTAGCAAATTCAATCAATCTAGATCTTTTAATCTTCATTAAAGAATTTTTAAGATCAAATTCAAGCTATACACTTTAATCCGTTTACGGCTAACTTAGAAGCCCATTCCAAAATAATTATCAAAACACTTTTAAATAATTTATTTGCAATAAACGCTCCATCTATATTGATTGGTCTAAACGTTTTAACTCAAAACTGATTGGTCCAAAGAATGGACTTATACCGGGTGACGCACGATAAGTCACCCAATTGAATCTTGATCCTATAAGTATACTATTGGGGCAATAGCTTACAAAGTGTGCGCTCAACTTTATGCAGTTCATGGAAATTATGCCAGACAAAGAGTGTGTTACTGTTCGTGGCAACAAACAGCGTTACATTGAGAGAGAAGGTTTTGTGCTCATTTCGGCACACAGTGGGCTCCCAGCCCAGAGACAATATGCAGATTACATAAAAAATGATGATGCATGTAATGCGGCCACATGCACGTATATTGTAGCACTTTGAGTGGCTTTGACTCGTAGTCCGAGTAAATCAACAAGAAGAGTCAGTGCCGAGTAGGGAGTTTCACGCCGATCTGTGTAAAGAATACTTAAGTTCGACCTTCGCTTGTATCCATACAAGATTACTGTGGCGCATAAGCTTACTGCAAGAGCTAAGGAGCGGAGACTGCAGTTCATACGGTCGGCAATTGAGCAAGACCAAGAGGCCGTGCTACACAAAACATGGTTTTCTGACGAAGCTTATTTTTACGTTAACGGTGTTGTGAACAAACAGAACAAATTGAAATAAAACAATAAACACAGTTGGGAGGGCCTGATAATAATTATTATTCATCTGCCTGATGAAGCCACTGTGTGGCGAAACATGTTGCAGTGTTCAACAATAAATGTGAAACCCTCCCAACTGTGTTGTTTTATTTCAAGAACGTACGATTCTGGGCACGTGAACCTCCACCTCCACACAATGGTTCATGCAGGATGGAGCACGTCCCGATACTGCCAACGTTGTGCTTGATTTCCTATGCGAAAGACTTGGCCTTAGGGTATTGTCAAACAGATTTTCAGAACGTTATGCAGGAGCGGAATGTCACCGCCTCATAGCCCGAACATTAACCTATGTGACTTCTTCCTTTGAGGTTTCCTTAAAGAGAAGTTGTACCACAGAAAATCCGAAAGTGTTAGTTGTACACCAAAACGGCAGTCATATTGAACATGTGATTCATTAGGTTGTATTTCCAAGCTGTACTTCCACATCAATCAATTAAAAATCTTGTCAACAACAAATGTGTTGGATTGAGTTTGCCAAGGGTGATCAAATCATTGACCAGAGCACTTAGGCCTCACTAGGCCCATTGTGCCCCAACAAATGTGTTATTCATGAAACAAATCAGGTGACTTATCGTGTACTTATGATTCTTAGACTTTCCCAAAGTGTTCGTCACTATAAAACATATAAAACTAATTAGACTGCTACGGGAGATCGGAGTAGATGAACAGGACGTAGCGCTTACAGAGAATCTCTATTGGAAACAAACAAGAGAGGTAATTCAACATCTAGATAAAGAGAGTTGCGAATTTAGAATATATTAAAGTGTTAGGCGGATATGTGTGCTCTCTTCCCCATTATTTAATATATACTCAGAGTATATCTTTCACAGAAAGCTGCATCAAGCAACGGAAGGCGTAAATCAATAGAGTATTAGTGAATAACATTTGCTTCGACGACGATAAGTCCACTGTATCCACTGTTAATCATTTTCTGACAAAATGAACATAAAAAATCAGTTTGTCAGAAAAATAATAATTCAACTTTTGCTAATCACTTGCTGGGAACGAATCACCCTTTTGAAAATGACATTCTTTCGGTAATCCACATAACAGGTAGACCTGATGTACACGCCTCTATTCAACTGTTTGATATAAATATGTTAGACTCCGTAATGTTAAACACTTTATGTTTGATAATTGAGAGCCCTATTGCCAGCCCACAGGATATTGTTGACAGTTTTGGAAATTATTTTTCTTCAGTATACACTAAGAATACGCCTTCTGATCACGCGTGCAAGTTAGAATTCAGTTTAAATAGTGTATTTAATATTGATTCCATAACTGAAAATGATTGTTGGCTGCAAAGAGACTTAGCAATAATTGTACCTCTGGTTCAGATAACATACCTTCATTTTTTGTCCGAGACTGTATTCAAGCACTAGTAAAACCACTAAGTCTCATATTTAACCTGATTTTAAGATCGAAAAGCTTCCCTACTCGATGGAAAGTTGCACGTGTTACTCCTGTATTTAAGTCAGGAAGTAGGCATAACATTGAGAACTACCGCCCCATTTCCATTATCAATAATTTTGCGAAAATATTTGAAACCATTATTGCCGATAAGATCTATTCTCACGTAGAATCGAAAATAACTACGAAACAACACGGCTTTATGAGAAAAAGGTCAACAGCAACAAATTTGCTTAATTTTGTCGAATTTGTATCATGTCAATTAGCGAACAAAAGTGAATGTAATTCATACTGATTTTAGCAAAGCTTTTGATTCTATTAATCATAATGTACTTTTATCAAAATTATTGCATTGGGGATTTAGTGATAATATGGTTGCCTTAATTAGATCATATCTTTCAAATAGATCACAATATGTTGAATATATGAACTACAGATCTGCAATATTTAACCCATCCAGTGTCGTTCCGCAGGGTTCAAACCTTGGACCCTTATTATTCTTGCTTTTTGTTAACGATATAGTGCTTGGTCTACAGTCTCGCATCCTCATTTATGCTGATGATGTCAAAATTTTTAGGGATATCAAATCTGAAAATGATTGTTTTTTGTTACAAAATGACTTGTGTCTCATTCAAAGATGGTGTAAGATTAATGACCTTAAACTGAATATACGTAAATGCAAATGTATGTCATTTTCCCGGAATGTACAGCAAATTAACTTCAACTATGCTCTTGATGATATCGCTTTAGAACGCGTATATGTTATTAAAGACCTGGGAGTAGTATTTGATAAGGAATTGTCATTTGTACCTCATTGCAATCAAGTTCAAAAAGACGTAATGAAAATGTTAGGCTTCATCCGCCGCATAACTAAACCATTTCGGGATCTGGACACAATTAAAAAGTTGTACTTCTCATATGTGCGATCTAAGTTGGAATATTGCGCAGTTATCTGGTCACCAGCATACAAAGTACATATGCAAGCTTTAGAGCGTGTCCAGAAAATATTTGTAAAATTTCTATATTTTAAGGTTTACGCAAATTATCCTACTGACACTATCACATACAACGAGCTGCTTGAAATGTTTAACCTAAAATCTTTGTCTTCAAGGCGTGATATTTTACGGGTAAAATGCTTACACCAAATTATTCACCAGGGTATAGATGATCCCAATTTGTTAGCTTTGGTAAATCTCAATATTTCTAGGTTTTGCAGTAGATATGCGGTAACGTTTATTTGTAATCGTAGTTATACAAACATATATTATAACTCACCCATGCATAGTATGTTTCGGTTATATAACGGCATTCAAAATTCTGTTGATATTTTTATTGTAACTTGCGACAGTTTTCATCTCGCATATTAGAACTATTATAAAATTTTGTTTTAATATTACGATGCGGAATTTGCTTTAAATTTAATTTAATATTATATTTTTGTTTATTTGTGAATTGATTTCTTTTGTTTATTTTTAATATTGCAATATTATTTAGTTTATACTATATAATTTTTCCTTGTAATTGGAGTAATCTGTTGGGAAATAAATTATTATTATTATTATTATTATAATGACTAGTTGATAGTCGAAACTATAGTCACATGTAATTTGTTAAATAAAAAGTGGTAAAACAAAGTGATCCTGTTTTCTTTCTTTAATATAATCAATACATTCTTTCTTCCACTGGATTTTTATACTTTTACTTGTTATACAACCATAATGAAAACATACAGATTTTGGCATAACTAACTGTTTTTGACCAATACATTAAAAATAATTTTACCATTTTACGGTCAAGTATACCTAAAGAACAAACAATTAGAATAAAACATTTTGGAGCAAGGCAATAAGACATGTGAGGATACTCCTAATTCAGAAAATCACGACATTGTTGTAAACCAATACAAGTCTGGCAAAGTTGACCCCAGATACGAAAATCAACAGAGTTTAAAAAAAATGGGAATCGATTAGTTTTTGGAAAAACTCAAAAATATTGAAATACCTACTTCATTTCATGTTAAAAACCTTGCAACACGCAGCGTCTATCAATCAATAGTTTATATTCATAGTTTTTTAAAAAAATTTATTACACTGTAAAAGAATTAAATTGTAATAAACAAAATTCATTTATAAAGCAAAGAGAGTTTTTTTGGGAAAAACGATCAAATTTATAACCAAAACTCTTGATAAAGATGATCTGCATGGTTTTTATGATAATTTACAGAAATTACACAACAACTAGAATGCTGAGCTAGAACAAATAAATAAATTAATTACTCTTACAAATAACATATTAAAATATATATTCTTCTGATTCAAAAATATTATTGTAAAATATAATAAAAACAAAACTTTTTTGTGAAGATCTAAAATTCAGTGAAGATACAAGAACTCTGTTACAAAATGAATTAAATCAATTTAGAACGTATATTAAAAACATTTCAAATGATTGAAAGAGTAATTGGTCTGAACAGGTAAGTGATTTAGAATTATTAAATGTTGATAAACTTTTAAATGTCCAAAATTATTTGTTAAGGACCAATAATACAACGCAATGATTGCCAAGTTACTATATTCACTTATTAAAAATTTTAGAGTTATCAAAACTAATTGCAATAAGAACAGATAAAGTAATTTCGTTCCTACTCAAAATCCTTATCCTGAAACCATTCTTTGTGAATAATTCTAAAATTTATAATATACATAATTAATAAAGTATTGCGACAATTTTCCTAAAATCATTTATAATAATCCAGATCAATAATTTAAATTACTGGAATAACGAGGATAGCTTAGCAGAAAGCTTTACCAAATTTCATTCCGGTAAAACATTTACAAATGCCAAATTACAAAAATTGTTGATGATTATCAAATTGTCTATATGATACGAAATAGTTATTGATGCTACCAAAAAGGAAAGTAGAATACGTTCAAGTTTTCTATCGATAATTAAATAGAAAATTAATTGAAGGAAATTTTCAGATCATCCTGCAAAATAATAATAGGTAAATAAATTATTTAATAATATTAATTTTGCTTCCTATTTGTTATTTTGCAAAACCTGCATGTTATTATTAGAGTTGGGAGAGGTTTGTAAAGAAAAAGGGTGCAGTATTTAAGTGTCTTTACTAATTCAAAAATTAATTTCCCAAGTAGATACATTAGTAAGATGTTTTTAATAAATATTTGGTGTTTTCATAAGGCTAGATATCTAATCCGTTTATAGATTGCTCTTAAACATCTTTTGCAAATAGTTGCTTTTTCATGGAAGTTTACTTGTTTATAATCAATTAGTAATAAATGATTTCAAATAAACTGTAAAGAAATAGAATATTCTGACAAATCTCTAAATGCATCACTTTAATGGCAATTAGCTTAATCATATTATAACTGGAAAATATAAGAAACGCAAGTGCAAACAGAGTTAAATGAATTAGAATCCTATAAGATTATATTTTTTAGAAATTTTGCTTGCTTATATTTTATAGGCATTATGAAAAATAGTTAATTGTCTATCTTTATGTAGCAAAACTAGCAAATGCAATAGTGCAACATTATTAGTCTGGATCAGTAATTGGATGGGTGACCGAAACGATTCGCCATTAGGATATAATTTAAGGTGTAGTTAATAGTTGTTGAACTACCCTCTTGATGGAACCAGATTGTAATTTTGGCGATGAAAACACTTTTTATGTTGCATATTATTACTTTTATTTTTAGTTTCTTTGCACGTGCTTTGATATACCACAATTTTGTGTATACCTTTTTCGACCAAAAGGTGTCTTTTAAGGAATGTTTCAATGCAAATCACAGCCAAAACTAATTAAATTTCAAATTATCAGTTAAATATAAATAATTAAAACAATACAAGGGGAACAATTATTAAAAACAGTTTTTACAAATTACAGGTTGCTCTACTAAGTACTTTCAAAAATATATATGTATTTTGTATTGCAAGTGCATTTTCATTGCTCTATGACTTAAGCAATACTTTATTTGAATTTGTATTTGTTTACTCCGAAAATATGAGGTTCTTTTGATATCTTCAATCACTTGTCGTTTCTTTGCACATACGTGTATGGCATTCTAGATTTAGGATGTTGTAAATTCATGCATAAATTATCTACAGCATTTACATTCCTGACTATAGTTTCTCGCAATTTAGTCGGTCATATCGAATTCAAATTTTGTGACATATTATAAAATGTAATGGTTTCTAAAAAACGTATATTGCTTTTTACTCTGCATAAATATATGACTTTAACTTATGAGAAGTGCATTTTTGTTCAGTTTGCTTATTATAACTTGTCAGAGTACAGTTACTTGATACATAAAACAGAATTGTAAAGTATTCTATTTCATACTTCTGTATTTTTTTTCACTCTTATTTGGACAGATAGTTAATACTAAATTAGCTTCTTTATGCAAAAGCTTTGTTTTAGTAACGGTAATGCCTCGGCCAGTAAGAGGTTTAACCAGCTTCAAAATAACAAACTCTGTCAATGCAATTGATAATGGAAACCCATGCATACATATTTGCATACTTGCTTTTCAGATCAGTCGCTAACAAAAATTTGATGCCAAATTCATCGGATTTATTGGACATATATTTAGTAAACATATGCCTATCTTTCATTAGGAAAAACTATTTATTTCTACGATTTTTGTTTGGCTGGTTTATAATTGTTTTCTATTAATGCGTTTCATACTTATAAGACTAAAGCAATTTAGCTTGGCGCAAACAAATATTAGCAAATCCTTTGTGCTTCTAATTCCCTACATTTTATAATATATATGATTGTTAACTAATAGGCAAAGAATTGTTAAACACTTGGTTTCATTCACTAATCTTTATTGTAAAAGGGGTTTCCCGTTATTAAATAAATAAATAAATAAATAAATAATGTTTTATATTTACACTCAGTGAAACATACAATTCTTTATCTCTTATTTCACAATATTTCACGAAGATATAAGTGAGAAAACTATTCAAGAAATATTATTGCCAAAAACTCAATAAAATGCTTACATTGTCAGTACTTCGTTAGGAGTATCCAGTTGGATGGGATATATTTCTAAAAATGGCATGAAGAGGTGGGTTTTCAAGAGATGGATTTATTTTAATATTTTTTCAAACTCTTCCATCCTCAGCCATTAATTACTTTTTTAATTTAAATTTTGATGAAGTCTTAGTAAGACTCATTGTTGTAGATTTATGAACTTTTTTCGTGGTTTTCTAATTATTAATTATTTTCTATAAAGGACTTTAGTATATTTTTTATTATTAATTACTTTCTTCAGAATCTGAATCTATCTTAGTTTTTCCATCCTCTACTAGCATTAAATGTATTACCTTCTTCATTAAAGCCTAACGATTAATTTCCATAGTTGCTATCGAATTTGTGATCCCTCCCCAAAGAATATTTAGACTGCATGTTCAATCTCAGAGCATACGTCACTTATGACATTTATTTTTTGTATCGGCAGATAGAAAGCAGGTTTATTAAATTTCTAGGCTAATCTTCTATTTCTTTGCAATATTCATGCATGAACTATATATTTATTATTATTATGAGAAGAAATTGCATGGATAGTTAATCGAAATATATTTGTGGATAATATTTAAAAAGCATCCTTAAAAATCTTCTATTGCATTCTTTAAAAGCAATACCCTTTCCGAAATAATATTAATACCTGCATTAATTGAATTTAATTTTTGATATGATATATTTTTAACTATATAATATTTTAATATCACAAGAGACTTTTTAAAACTTAACATAAAATCTTGTATAAATAAATCAAACGCATAAATTCATAAATGTTTGCACCCTATCAGATAGTAAATATCAAATAATGCTAAATCCCGTGACATAACATAAATTATTTGATCCACTGCTGCACACTCGACAAACTACGAAAATGCAGGTGGACCAACATAAATAACCTTTATCTCGTCGATGGCAATAAGTCAACGGCACTTTTTCTATACGCACCGTAATCGCATTAAACCCAATTTTGAAAATGATTTTTACGGATAATGAAACTAACCACGTCCGCGATAAACTTCATGCTTTGCAGCAGTGGTATTAATCATTTGGACAAAAATCGCCGTCCATTAATCATTTGCGCGATTTGCATCTGTGTTAAATTAATCTAAGCCAACTGATCCGAATTAATCTCGACCTCCTATGCATGCAACAACGCACCATTGTTCCTTCTTTATCGATTGCGTTTAATTCCACACGAAGAATTGTTATAATTATTTGGCCGGCAGAGGAATTTATCAAAATTTAAAAACACGTAACCCCCATTTAAAGTAATTTACTGCCGGTATATTTAAATGCTTGTTTGGCTTTCTTATCAGACAAATCTCGAATAAAATATGCCTGATACGTCAGGAATAATAGGACGTGTGTTAAATTTTATACTTTTATGTAAAATTTTTTGATATAATCGCAAACGAACATAAATAAAAGAGGCGGTTCGAATAGAAAACGTTTGTATGTGCGCAGAAGTACCATCTAGCGGTGGCCAAGGGAATGAGATGCGGGAAAAGTATTCAAGTCGTTTCTAGTTTCAATCACGAAATTATATACCAGATGCCCCTAAATTTCCAATAGTTCTGCGTTAAAGTGAACTACAATGATTACAGTCGAATAGTTTCCGGAATAGCGTAAAGAGGAAAGGGGAAGGTGGACGGCTGAGCGTAAATAAAGCCGTCCGTACGTGTTTAATAAGTTAGTGGACAGTAAATATTCTAATAATATATCAATCATACATTGCGATTCCGGAATACGCTTGATAAAGATCTCGCATGTCAAATATAATAGAGTAAAACAATAATCAAACAAGTATTATTGAGCACCGGACGCATTTCTGCCTCTGCCGGCTGTATCGACTGTATCGAATGTATCGAGTTCCAGGGCCATATATAACCTGTCCAATATCCTGTGCTTCAGCATCAGTCGACCGAGTGTCCACTGAACTCTAATTTCTTTCCTGTTTAACACACTTTTATACAGGAAGTACACCCAGCCTTGTGATTATCTTCATTACAATAATTACACGTTATCACGTGTAAAGCAATTTACTACTATAGAACAGATTTTAATATCTCTGTGCATTTTTCCAATTATTGAAAATAATTATTGAATTGTTCTTGAAAATTTCCATAAATCACCATTAAATATATAAAATATTTACATTCGACGACGTTTATAACGTGTGAAAATATATTATATGATAATATAGCAATTTCTCTTATTGAATTACATATTATCTAAAATGTCTGTAGGTTACTATTGATGGGGTTGAGTTTACGTATGGTGCTTTGAAAATGAAAACGAATGAAACTGAGTGTTATTTCCATTTTTGTGTCTCTGATCATTTCTTAGAATTTTCAGTTTTCATATAGTATGTTGTTGTAAGATTTGGATACTTTAGCTAAAAAATGAAGCATGCTAAAAAATAACAACTATACAGGGTCCTGCAACAGTGCGTCAGGCTTTCCTAGCGCCTTTCTCGTAATAGATAGAAAAAAATGTTTCGTATAAAAATTTATTGATTTAAAAATCTCTATGCCGTAAAATTATTTTCAAATATACAGGGTGTCCCAATTTTGCGATATAACAAAAGCAAGCATTTTTTTAAATGAAACACCCTGTATATTCTTTCATTTTCTAATTTGGATAATATTTTATAACTTGAACCTTTTTTTGGTTTTTAATTTCGATATGGCATTTCCGAGTTATTGACGTTTTTCTGAAAAAAATGTAAAAAGCGAAGGTTCACAAAAAAAATTATTCTGATGTTCTATTTGAAATTTTAGAAATTTTCTTTTTCCTATGGTTGGTCATAAGTACTGTTTAGGTACCAGTGTTAAAAATTTTCACTTTTGAGGAACCCTGCCTTTGTATCAGACG
Organism: Ontholestes murinus; assembly: GCA_963969525.1. Classification (NCBI taxonomy): domain Eukaryota; kingdom Metazoa; phylum Arthropoda; class Insecta; order Coleoptera; family Staphylinidae; genus Ontholestes; species Ontholestes murinus. Next base: position 32,298,239 of record OZ018391.1, read on the forward strand.
CGCCATTTTCTAAAATTTCAAAATGTCGTAACTCTTTTTTTTTAAATGAAATCGTATATTTTTTTAAATTTTATATTATTGTGCATCTAATTTCCTACAAAAAATATTAAGCATACCCTATACCTAAAAGTGATATTTTTCAAGATATAAAAGAATGTATATTTCAAACGGTCCTTGAATACGAATTTGTTTTTGAATAGATAGCCATGACTGAAAATATGAATCTGTCAATTAAACAATTAGTTTGACATGTAAATCTCTCTGATATTTGCTGCAAAGTGATTCTCTCCGTTTCACGGTATAAGTAGACAGCAAATTTTCATCATGGATTTCGAAAAGGGCGAACGGAGGAGAAATGTTTTAGAAACTTACTCAATAGATTGATTGAAATGGGAAGTGTGAATTACAAAAAAACAAGAAAGAAGAAAGCCTATCATCAACGAGGAAAACCAACTTTCAGTGCTATTAACAGCAACTGAGCATCCCAACGTAAACCAAAAAGACATTGGTGAAGGAACTGGCATAAGCGAGAAGTCAGTACAAAGCATTCAGAAGAAAAATCGATATCATGCATACCATATTCAGCTACATCAAGAACTGAGTAATACTGATTTTCAATTTTGTTCCGAATTTTGTATCCGGGGAAGACAGGAAATTCAGGACATCCCATAACAACGCATCTGTCAACAGGCAATTTTCACTATTATTCAACTGATTATGAGACATGCTGATCATCAGCATCGACGGTCTTTGAATGTCTGGGGCGGAATTTTTGGAAACCATGTAGTAGGTCCACATTTCTTCGAGAGCCATCTCAATAGGCCTATGTATTTGCACTTCCTGAATTGAATTACCCGGATCGTTAGCTAATATACCCTAACTAACAAGAAACAGGGTATGGTTTTAACAAGACGGTGCACCTGTCCAATTTTCGCAAGGCGTGAGGGCATTTGATTTTTCCCAACCAGTGGATTGGTAGGAATGGACCCACAAAATGGCCTGCTAGATCTCCGGATCTAACAAAACCTGACGTTTTCTTGTGGGGATACTTAAAAGATACTGTTTTTTAAAGAACCACTAACAGTACCAATGAATATGCATCAACGAATTGTGGAAGGGTCTTTTCAGCGGTGAATTAATTTGTGCCTAAATGAAAATTGAAAACATTTTGAACATTTACTGCAGTAAATAATTTTGTTATCTTTCCCGGCTTTGGAATAAAATAAAGAATCGTATTATCTGTTTCTGTTTATCTCACATTGACACTTACTTGCATTTTGTTAGTTATTTTGCCTCAGCATGATCAACTCGGTACATAGAAGTATGTATAATTAAATGGTTATTTTTATGAAAACTATTAAATATCTCAATAACTATGGGGTTTAGACATATTATTATTTATTGGATTGATGAGGCCGTTACTTGTTGAAACTCCATATTATCACTTAATAAAACACTGACGTAATGTAAGGTTTCAAAAAATCGTTTTATTGTTCTACAACAATTGTTTCGCCACACAGTGGCTTCATCAGGTAGATGACAAATATTTGTTTGAAATATAAATCCTTTTATATCTTGAAAAATATCAATTTTAGGTATAGGGTATGCTTAATATTTTTTGTAGGAAATTAGATGCAGAATAATATAAAATTTAAAAAAATATATGATTCCATTTAAAAAACAAGAGTTACGACAATTTGAAATTTTAGAAAATGGCGTGTCTGATACAAAGGCAGGGTTCCTCAAAAGTGAAAATTTTTAACACTGGTACCTAAACAGTACTTATGACCAACCATAGGAAAAAGAAAATTTCTTAAATTTTAAATAGAACATCAGAATATTTTTTTTTGTGAACCTCCGCTTTTTACATTTTTTTCAGTAAAACGTCAATAACTCGGAAATGCCATATCGAAATTAAAAACCAAAAAAAGGTTCAAGTTATAAAATATTATCCAAATTAGAAAGAGAAAGAATATACAAGGTCATCCATTTAAAAAAATGTTTGCTTTTGTTATACCGCAAAATTGGGACACCCTGTATATTTGAAAATAATTTTACGGCATAGAGATTTTTAATTCAATAAATTTTTATACGAAACATTTTTTTCTATCTCTTACGAGAAAGGCGCTAGGAAAGCCTGACGCACTGTTGCAGGACCCTGTATAATTTCTTCATCCATATCTCTTCTAGGTTAAGAATATCACTGGTTTATTTTTTTATGTTATTAATAAAACTTGTATATATTGTTGGACAAATGTTAAATTATAATATGTGTTGTTGGAAAATGTTATTTCCACAAACATTAATGTTTGCTAGTAAAATACTTTTTTTATATACAACCTGTACTGAAGAAATCTTTGTAGTAATTAAAAATATTGTAGATATATTACAAAAAGTATTATAGGATTATATCTAAGAAATTTAAAAACGTTGCATTTTATTATTTCGAAATAGCATTAGTGTTATTTAAATTCCTTTAATTCTATAAATTTTATTTTGATAAGATGTTTTTATTCGATTTAAGAAGTTTTTAGTGTTAAGCCTTAACTCGTATGTTAGGATATTGAAAAAGCATCTTCTGCAATTTTTCGCTTGTTGATAACACTACCCTATGTATTTTAGTAGATGTAGCGAAAGTAATAAACTATTTGAGGTTAGAACGCATCAGTTTATGAGATATTGATGTTTGGGGTCACCAGCCCAGCATATGTGTGTGAGTTTTTTTGCTTTGCCATGGCGCGTTAATTTCTAACTGATAAAGATCTTAAAAACATAATTGTAAATCTAATGAGGATTAATGTAAAGCCCCTAACGCAGAATTTAGTGCTTAAGATGAGAAAATTAGTCACTGTCGTAGATAGTTCTGAAAGTGACAAAGAAAGTAATGAAAAGTTTAGTTAATTTGCATCATATAAGGATCAATCAACAGAAAGTACTACTACTTTTTACTATGGCAAAAATCGTTGCAAGTCGATTAAAAACCCACAAAACAAATGATCGAACTGCATACACACTTGCCAGGAATAGTAGGACCAGCTTGGAATACAAGTATTTGTACATCATATGACACTTGGAGATTGTGTTTACAGATGACATAATGGAGATCATTTTTAATACACGAATGCTACAATTATTGAACAGTCCTTCAGATATAAAAGCTACATCGTCTTCTATACTGACCATTAGAATATAAATGAACTGAATGCCTTTATTGGGCTCATTTGTTTAGCAGCTGTTTTTATATCTGAACGAGTAGACGTAACTAGAAAGCTTGAAAGAACAGTATCATATTAAGATACAAAATAAAAAAATGCCATAATCTTGTTTATATTATAATAATTAAAGGGTGGTATAATAGACTTCCATCCATCGTATTAAAATTAATTAATCTTTTAATACTACCTATCTTTAATACATCGAGGCTATTACTTTTAAATTTTTAAAATTTGTAGTATTGACACTGATGGAAAATAATATATATCCTGTCAATTTATTATTTCTTTCGAATACGAAAAATATTATCGTTATATATTTTTATATGTTAAATTTAGGCGATTTTAATATATATTTTAGTCTAAAAACAATTAAAAATGGCCCCAAAAAGATAAAAATTGGGTTTTAAAATCTATAAAAAGATCAAAACTACAAATTTAATATTGATAAAAGTATAATGTTTCATACACAAATTTATAAATAAGTGTCTTAAAAATCTGTTTTAAAATTTTAGAAGAAAAAACTTTTGATATTTGCTTTGTAAATTAGCAATTTCAAAAAAAAAGAAAAATTTAATTTCGCAGTGTCAAAGAAAGACATTATTTATAATAATGTAAATAATAATATTAAAATTTTAATACTAAAAATATTTAACCATTGCAGAAAAAGCAATTGAAATTTGCGAAAAGATAAATTCTAAATTTTCAAAAAATAATTGCCTTATAGTAATTACCATTTACCACAGAATCGAAAAAGATTTTGTTGATTTGGGAAGATCTGATAAGCTTGTGGTAAAATTATTATTTTGTTTCTTCGATTTTTTCTATGAAATAAAATATAATCAACCAAATTTTCACAAAATGAACAGTGTTGGCGTTTCCTTTGGACTCAAAAAAAAAAAATTAGATTTTATTAGACGGTGTCGTTTGGCTATAGTTATCCTTACAGCACTGCGACCTGGTTAGATCTTTTGTACTAATTCCCTATTATTAGTAAGTTACCAGGAAGTCAATTTCTTTGGTAAAGTCAATTAACTTCCTAGGAAGCCATGCCGTGATAGTACTCAGTGCTACACACACGCAATGAATCTGCTCGGCCGTTTCCTTTTCTAATCCACAAAGTCTACAAGTGGTGTTGTTCACTTTACCTATCTTGTTAAGATGATACTCAACTGGGCAATGTCCTGTAAGGAGACCTGTGACCACTCTTGTCACGCTTTTAGTGTGGCGCAGAAGCTGTTTGGCTCAGCTTGGTGAGAGGCCCATAAACATTTTTTATTGCCCGTGACCTTGTGTATTTATCCAGTGCCCTGTTTTGCATCTTTTTCTCACTCTTGGACTAATCTTTTCCTGTGTGCTTTTATAGCCCACATATCGGCATGTTGGCTATTATACTTCCGTGGCCTGGTACTTACATTACAGTCAATTTGTTGCCCATGGCGAATTTGTTTAGAGCTTATTTACAGTTCGAACTAGATTTAGAATTGAAGATGTACGCTCTAGGTTCTTAGGAGCAGCATTGCTGTCTGAGATCGGACAGATTTTTGCCCCTTGACAATGATTTGTGCAAACCTGGGCACATCTTTTCAAGGCTATTGTTTCAGTCTGTGGTATATCCATTGTTTTTTCTAGATGCGAGTTACAATTAAGTGTGTTCTCTAGTATTGAACCTAGATATTTCACTGATCAAATAGCGCAATTTCTTGATCTTATACTTTGGGAGTTTTGATATTCAACTTCCTGAATAGAGAAGAATGTCAAGATTGACATTAAAGCCTTTACTCAGACACTATTTTACTATAGCACTAAGGGCGTTTTGCCCTATTTATTTAGCCTTTATAACATACAATAACACTTGTTAACCAAGGCCGTTGGGATCCACCACAATTTGATACGATAGCAGGCGCGTTAAATCCCCGCCTTGTGGTCGCCTTTTTGCTGTGGCGACCGTTTCTAATTCGCTCCCTATACCTCACTCAATATGTTGTAGTGAAGATTCTATACCTTTTCTGAGGCTAACAGGTTCATCCACGGTAGATTTGCCAGATTGTCTGGCAAACTGGTGTCTATGGAGTAGATTAGTCTGTAGGACACTGCTCCTTATATAGTTATCTATAATTTTCTCCATGACTTTTAGGAGAAATGTGGTAAGGCAAATTGTTCTTC